>JAEQBH010003291.1:152500-634830 GCA_016808115.1 Tetrastigma voinierianum
GTGCTAGATTCCCTCGCTTGTGGAATCTGATCACTCCTCTCTTAGGCATCACCTTCAAGAACACGTGATCATCCACCTCGAACTCTGAGGAGTCAGCGTCGTGCGGTGGCGTGGCTCTTAATGCGCTCACGAGCCTTAGAAGGCTCTTTGAATCAAATCCACCTTCTTAGAGGTGTCTCGAATCAAATCCGGACTAGTGATGGAGCTCTCTCCCACCTCTGTTCAACAAATCGGGGATCGACATGGCCTCCCATATAAGGCCTCATAGGGTGCCATCTGAATACTCAAGCGATACTTCATTGTTGTAGGCGAATTCACTAAGGGTAAAGTCTCCTCAACTACCCTTGAGATCCAGGACGCATGCTCACAGCATGTCCTCTAAAACCTGTATGGTCCTCTCTTATTGACCATGCGGCTCATGGATGAAGCGTCGTGCTCGTAGTGAGTTGTGTCCCTGCCAGCCTTTGGAAACTCTTCCCAGTGTCGTAAGCACAGGATCCATGCGATACGATAGAGACTGGCACTCCATGTAACCGAATAATCTCATGAATATACAACTGGCATAATTCCTCCAGTGTGAAGGTCATCCACACCACTAGAAAGTGTGCCGATTTAGTGAGTCGGTCCACTATAACCCATACGGCATCATGCCTCCGTTGTGTCCATGGCAAGTAGATCACAAAATCTATCGTGACATGCTCTCACTTCCACTCAACTACCTCTAATGGCTGGAGTAGCCCTGTTGGCTTATGATACTCAGCCTTTACCTACCGACACGTGAGACAACGACGAACAAAATCTCCAACATGTCACTTCATCCAGCTCCAATAATATCTGGGGACGAAGATCTCGGTACATCTTCGTGCCACATGGATGCACAGCAAAACGGGAGCAGTGGAACTCTTGGAGGATCTCTTCTCTCAAATCGGTCAACTAGGGAACCACAACCCGTCCCTTATATCGAAGAATCTATACGTATTGGATAGCTTGACCTTCGTCACCGTGCGACTATGCACGATCCACGATGGACGATATCTGCGTCTTGCCAGGACTGATCAACTACCGATAGGGATAGTGCTAAATCCGCGCTCCCTAAGCCCGGTCTTATACTCTGACCTCGCATCCCATAGTCTGGTATCATCCACTCCCGAAGCTATACTAGCCAGTAATTCCCGTGACTTTTGACTGAGCGCATCAACCACTACATTTTCCTTACTAGGATGGTAATGCAAAGTGAAGGCATAGTCCTCCAGATACTCCATCCATCTGCGTTGCCTCATGTTGAAGTCCCGTTGTGTGAAAATATACTTCAAACTCTTGTGGTCTGAAAATACCTCAATCTGCTCACCATACAAGTAATGGTGCCAAATATTTAAGGCAAAGACAATGGCATGACCCGGATGTGTAGGAGTAGTGCAGCAAATGATTCTTTGCATTTGTTTGGAACCATAAGCTACAACCCTCTCGGACTACATCAAGATACATCCCAGTCCGTCCCTAGAGGCATCACATTACACCGTGTACCTTTGTCCCTGTTCAGGGACTATCAGAATAGGAGCTAAAGTAAGCCTCATTTTCAACTCTTGGAATGCCTTCTCACACAGGTCATCCCATTCAAACTTAACCCCCTTCCAAGTCAATCTAATCATAGGTGCTGCTAGCCAAGATAAATCCTCAATAAACGTCCTGTAATACCCTACCAATCCCAAAAAACTACGTATCTTGAAGACTAACTGGGACCTCCCAACTCACACTAATAATATAACCTTCTCTCTTGACCTGAAGTGACCTTACATGCCCCAAGAATCTCACCTTAGTAAGTCAAAACTCACACTAACTGAACTTAGCGTACAACCGATGTTCTCTAAGGGCCTGGAGAACAATCCTCAAGTGATCCTCATGCTCCTCCTCATATTGAGAGTAGATCAAGATGTCGTCAACAAAAGGCAGCGACAAGCCGAATCCAAATAGGAGATTTGGAGCCACCTATGCATGAGATTAATGAATGTCGTGGCGCGTTCGTCGACCGAATAGCATCCTTGTGGTCGAAATGCCCATGCATCCTAAATCTTGTCTTAGGGATATTAGCCTCCTAACTCTCAAGCGATAGTAGCGGTGAGAAGGTCTATCTTACCATTAGACTCGCGCCCTCTCTCAGCCCGATCGGCACTGATCGTGATCCTCGGTAGGGATACGGATTCTTGATTATAACACTGTTCAGATTTGTCGATAATCTATACACGGTCGCGAGGTCTTATCCTTCTTCTTCCGCAAACAAAAGCGAAGCACCCGTGGTGAAGTGCTGAATCCCTAACCTAAAGCCCTTGTCCAACTCGCAGTTGGACCTTGAGTTCCTGCGCGGCTTTCAGCGTGTCATCTATGAGGAGTCATAGAAATGGGCGACGTACCAGGGTGTAACTCAATAACAAAGTCTACATCCCTATGCGGGGGTAGTCCCGTTAGCTCATCCAGAAAGACATTCTCATATTTGCAAACCACCCGAAGTAGACCCAAATCTTGTCTCCCCTCATCCTCTAGGGTAAGGCTTGCTAGCCCACCCGTCTTATCCCTCCACTTGTAGTTGTTACGCGAAATGCAAAGGCAAAGCATCATGCTTCTCCTGAAGGTCACATGGATGATACCATTAAAATTATTGTAGGAAGTAATCTTCCTACTATCATAATCAATGACGACTCGGTGTGCCGTCAACCAGTCCACGCCAAGAATGACATCATAATCTGATATGTCCTGCATCACTGAAGGTCACTGTGGGTCATCACGAGATTTCTAACTCCTGATCTGAGCATATCTGGTCGATCCTCGCCTTAGTCCACTGGGGAGAACTCACATGTAACGGCTCTTCCATGGTTGCCACCTTTAAGACTAAAACATCCGCATTAGATGTAGCCACAAAAGAATGTGATGCACCAGAATCAAACAATATCTTTACCCATAGGCGAGATAGCATAAACATACCCTATATCACTGATTGATCAATTGGCTCAATCTATGGTGTGATGGCATAGACACGCCCCTAGGTCCTTGAAGTATCGACACGAAGTCTGGCCTCGACCCCACAGGCCCATGCCTTGCCCATGGCCCATGCGAAATAGTAGGTGCTTGTGCGACACCTTGAAGATGACATCGGTTCCCACGGCCCTGTCTTGGGTAAGGAGGGGCTCAGTGTTGCGTATGTCCCAGCAATGGCCCGGGACTAGGTCCGTGTCATTGGGATCCCTACCTCTAGGGCAATCTCGTCTCACATGTCTGGGCTGATGGCAATGGAAACATGTCATTAGTCTTTGTTGGCTTTAAACCTTGGTCTAGCCTTGATACACGATAGCCGTAGTCTGAAATCCTTGAGGATGAAGTCTTCTAGCTTCTTTCTGGCGAGCTAGAAGAATTTTGAATCTTCCTCTTGCCACTAGCACCCGTATCTCAGATGCTCTGTGCATTTTCTATTTCTCTTTTAATGGCCAAGGCTGTCCTAACCATCGAGTCCCTTCCTCCCATGTATGTCGGAGGATGATGTACCTGAAACCACTATAGGTTACTCGTCTCTCCCTGGCCCATCGTTGCACTAGTCGTGCAATGGTAGCAGCCACAGCCCTTGCCTGCACAATAATGGTAACTGCAGCGTCTATAGCCTCTATAAAGGCTTGTGGTTCAAACACAGGTGGTGGCTGACTATTGTCCTAAGGACGACTTCTACATCCTCTTCTTCGATTTGCCATCTACGCGTTAAATAGCAAGTAGTTTCTTTTCTTGTCCTAACTAGCAGTGTATGTGCCCTTGCTAATAAACCCCATCTGAACTATCACGTTCATTTGTTATGAACTCCTAAGGTTATGTTTGCTAACTAATGTTCTTCAATTTCTATACACATTTTTATCATGCATATATTCACACAACCATGATACATCTCCGTGGTACATATTAGAACACTAAAAGCAATGAATGCACCTGATATGGTGTTCTACACCCATACCCACTAATCCTAGGTATTTTGGACACCTAACTCTTGATACTCAGCTATGACAAGCCAATATCCGAAAACACTGGTGGATACCCCCACCCGAGCTCCTAGGCAATCGTTAACCTAAGCTCTGATACCAAGCTGTGATGCCCCAATTCCCAAGGGTTAAAATTTAGAAAAAAAAAATTTCACAACCTATTTTCTTCCATGCATTTCCTCCAATGTTACTGCCTCTATACAACCTGTACTAATAGTAGAAATTTCGGGAAATTATTAGCACTACACTATACCAATCCGAAACTGAGTTTTATTACAAAACTTATTATTTACATAACCAGAAATGGATATTCAATCCAGAATATTACAAAACACATAAATAGGCCCCACTCCGTCCTTTTTCATAATTAAGTTCTTGGATCAATACCTTCTCTCAGTGTAGCTCTAGTACCTAAAAATATTTCCCCACGATGGGGTGAAACTGATACCTAGTAAATTCTCCCTCTGAGAAATTTCCTCCTTAATACACATCTGATAGCTTACATACATCAAATAACATTCCATACAGAAAATTCAATCTTATATGGAATATTTCACGTCATGCATGAGATAAGACTCCTCATGCCCATAACCCGAGTCCTGATCGACTCCCTCACACATGCAAATGCCAAGTTTGAAAACCAGTCATTGGTGTTTTACCCAATGACTTAACCTGTCTTAACCCTCAATATTTATTTAATTTCATCAAATCCCATGTGTTATTTATGGACACGTCTTTTCGAGTCCACATCGTAGGATGTCGCCGCCTTAGACATTTCTGAGCTCACGATTCTCTCGCCTCAAATTGGGCCATTTCACCAGTCACTCCATCTGCTCTTCATTATATTCTCTTATCTTTGTTGCTTTGTGATGATCTGGTTTGATGAGTGTCCCATTTCGAGCTCACCCCATTCACCAAGAATGGTGATGCGAGTACCATGCACCCACACGGGCTAAATGCGATGTGGCCGTACATATGAAATGCAATCATGTCATTTCACGCTGTATCATCACTACATGTCGAGCTACATGCAACATTTATAAATTTCGGATAATTATATTTCCTACATATAATTCACATTCATCAACATTTCCATGTTAATGCATCAAGCAAGTACATATTAACATGATTTTTACACACAACAACATGTTATTTATTTTTCCAGCAATAACACACAAAATGACCCAAATCTCGGACCCATATAAAACAAGGCACCTCTCGGTCCCTTCACAACCATAAACCTTTTTTTTTTCCATTCGAAGTCGAATCACTATGACATCAAAACATACAACAAAACCCCGAGACCTTAGTCCCGAGATCACAACCAATCCTCACACAGTCCAGGACAACCCGAAACAAGTCCCAAAAATTTCCAATATTCAATCCCAAAATCTTGGAACCAAATCACACAGCCCCAAAGACAACCTATGTCATTACATGGATTTTAGGCTAAAAATATTCTAAGTAGGAAAATTCCCTACCTCGTGGAGCTTGACGAAACTCCAAGATTTTGGTACCCGCGCTTAGCTCGCGATGCGTGGATCGACTTTTCTTCTCGGACCGTCGAGCTCCGATCGTTAGAACGCCGGAAAAATCTCCTTTTTTTTTTGTTTCTCTCCCCTTTCTCTTTCTATCTCTGTTTGCTTCTTCCTCTCCTTTCTCTCCTGTTTTCTTTCCTTCTTCCCTCCCCTTCCTTTTCTTTATCCACCGAATTCCTTAACTCATGTTTGCTCCTATCCCATTTTCTCATTTTCTCATTTTCTCTTTTTTTTTTTTTTTTTTTTTAATGAGCTTCAAAGAAAATCCGTCTTCTAAAGGAATAGTAAGACGATAAATTTAGGTTAAAAATCCAAAATTTTCTGAATACCGGGATGACCAACGAACTTCACACGTTGAAATGGTCGTGGCATCAACTACCACGTCAAAATTTTGTTGAATTACGTCTGGTCGAATTTCCGTCTTCGACAGCGGGGTAGCGGGACGCCCCTGGCATGTGGTGGCTCTGCCGTGTCAAGTGTGAGATGATTCAAACAATGAGCTCAAGTGGGGCCATAGGAGACATGTGGCTCCATGTCACTTGAGGCATGGGCCTAGGCATGTAAATATTCAAGTAGGGTGTATGATTTGACTTAGATATGTGCTGGTTGCCATTATGAGCACATAGGTATTAACCCATGTAGGGAATTCAACTCTCACGAGCATTTCTCACCCTAGTGGTTGAATAATTTCAAGCATTGAAAGTGCACCTGGGGATGGGACGCATCCGAGGACTTAATTGAAAAGAAAATGCCAGATTTAGCTAGGTAGTATTTTGTAAAAATCTAGGTAGAAAACCCAATTTTGTACTGTATAAAGAACAAAGAGATGTAATTGAACTTGTTTTTGTATAATAAATACATTTTGGCAAGTTTCTATATTTCTCTGGCCTTTGTAGTATTAAGGCAAATTTATGGGATTTTATAGTGTGCTAAAATATGTGCAGGAGTAGAAACGTGTTACTGACCAAGTTAAGATAAGGTCACAACATCGTAGGGCGCCAAGGACACAGGGTCGGGCGCGGCACAATGTGCACACCTACGCCGCACGGTCGAGGGCCCCGCACCGCGCCGCGAAGTGCCTAGGAAGCGGCCTATCGCCGCAGCTTTCTATGGCTCGGTCGCGATAGTAGAGAATTCCTATCGATAGAGGTGGCGGTGGAGCCCCGTGGTCGCGATACAGGCTCCGTGTCACAACGGTGGCCTTGGGCAGCTAGGCTTGTGTGTGTCGCGACATAGATTTGGTGTCGCGACAAAGGGCACTCCTGGGCGTAGATTATATGTCGACGTAAGGCACTCTAGTGTGAGATCGATATTCATCGCGACAGAAAGTTCCCTTCGCCGCAACGGTCGCTTATGGTGGTCGGGTTTGCGGTCGCGACATGATCTGCGGTCGCGACAAAGAGCACTTCATTAGGATGTTGAAGTCTATCGCGACATAACCTTCTTCGCGCACAAACCGCTTATTATTTTGCGCTCGCCACACGCCGGTGTCGCTACAAAGCCGGGCTTGTGGTGCGGTGTCGCCGGCAGCGTGTGCATCCAGCCAGGCGCGGCAATCGTCGACACAAGACGCCGGCGGCGGCTGGGATAGCGAAGACGCACGCATCGCTGCGCACAAATAAGCATTGTGCACATGATAGACTCAGAATGCGCACTATGTTGTGCCTTGTTTGGGAATCAACGTTCATGGACATTGTTAAAAAAAAAAAAGTACAAAATGACCGGGAATTAGGCGTCACATTTTCTTTTCTCTTTTCTTTTTCTCCTCTCACTTTTTTATTTCTCCTTTTTGATTTTTTTTCCTCAATCGAATTTATCAAAGTGGGGGAAACTTCCCCCCACTTTCCTCTTAATATAGTCATCTCCGTGTATTTTTCTTGATTTTTCTTTATTTTTCTTTCTTCATACCATACATCATTCAACATATGGCTCAATGTAAACCAGTTATTCCAAGTGCACCACATGGCTCATGCCATGTCATTTAAGTTGCCATGTGACATTTACGCCAGTCATGTCATGTGTCACCGTTGCGATGTCTCAACGTGAAATTTCATTGTTTGAATCGAACAAAATTTGATATGGTAACGGTTGTAAAAGACAAATTCAACGGTGGAGTCTATTTCGTCATCTGAGATCTAGAAATTTTTCGGTTTCCAATCGAAATTATCGTTTTACCCCTTTTGAGAAAAATTGAATTTTTCCCGGGTTTTACATATGAAGTCCTCCACCTTCTTAGCTTCATAGCTGTAATGGAGGGAGAAAATAAAGGAAATGTGTGAAGATCCAAGCTCCGAAACCCGTGAGGGCAGCCCGAGAGCGCTTGGACCTTCAAGTATGAGATGGGTAGTGACCTTCAAGCTAAAGTCAAGAACCACTTGAGTCATGCACTTGGCAAGGCCCTACGCCCACTAAAACAACACTGTCAGTACTTACCTTGAATGATCCTATTTAAAAATAAATAAATATATATATACACACATAATAATAAAAATAAAATAAGTAATAATTAAACCCACCGTGTATATTGACTACTAATACGTGTGTTCTGCGAACTTAAGGGCGCATCATATTTGGCCTCATCCAAAAAGATGAAAATATTTTTGAATGAGACCACAGGGCTAGTGAAGGGGCGACATTCGTCTCCAACTAGTAAACGGGAAACGGGAAGCGGGCTCGGCACAATTGTGGCTCTAGTGTAACTATAGGTCAATGAAGCCGCCTGACACACTTCATCATCGACAGATGGGACCCAAAAGCAGAAGGAATGATAATTAAGGAATAACTGGCTAATGCAGATAAAGGGGAGCGAGCACATGTTGCAGGCATAAAATGACTGGGGCCCAAGGAGGGGGTGAAAGAAAGGGGCGTGCTTGACCTCGATCGTAACGGCTATAGTCGGCGCTTTGAAGAGATATAGTCATGATTCTCCACTTTCTTAGCTTCCCTTAGCTCTGATGGAGGGAGAAAATAAAGGAAATGTGTGAAGATCGAGCTCAGAAACCAGTGAGGGGCGGCAGGAGCTTGGACCTTCAAGTATGAGATGGGTAGTGAGTTTCACTTTTTAAAATTTGGGAAGAGTAGTCTCCTCTTATTATTGCTACCATCATAAATGGTGCATAAATCTCGCTTGGGCATCATTATAGCCCCTTAATAACGGAATCCCTTTCTAAAATTTCCTAAATTAGTATGAGATTGGTAATGAGTTTCACATTTTTCTTTTCCTCTTGGACTAAACCCTGTAAGTTAAACTATTCTATTAAAATTTCATAATAATATTTTATGTAAAATCAAGAAAACAATAATAGATAACAGGAAAGCTAAAAAGAAAAAAATATATATAGAAAATTTACATACAAAAGCACGAATAGGGAAAACCATGGTAAGGAAAAATTGACTATTCTGAAACTGAGATCAAGATTAATGGAGTATCATCACTATTAATTTATAGAATCCAGAAACCATAAAAAATGTAACATATTTATTAGCTACCTGACAAATCCCCGAAAAACCAATAACATTACACCGTAGAAAATTTTTCGGATAGAGTGAAACAAGTGGAATTACCTAATTTTACATATTATATGTTAATTTAATTGTAAGCCTTTTACAAACGTAGCTATAACGGTAGTTGCTAGTGGGAGTGATTCGTGTGGGAAAGGCTGGTGGGTCGGGAAGATCAATGGTTTGGCTTTTGGTTTGGGTTTGGGTTTGGGTTCGAGTCTTCACAGTCAAGTCCTAGTGAAAGAGAAAGAAATTAAAACAAAGGAAGCAGGGGCCCCTACCATGACTTGTCCTCTTTGACTTAAACCCTGAACCGGCTTCAAGTGGGAGCGAATTTGTTTAGTTGGGACTTGGGAAGAAAATTCCCTTCGTGTTGGCTTGAGTCTTGACCGTCGAGACTGGTGGAAAGAAAGAAAACAAAGGAAGCAGGGCGCCTACCCATATGGAATGGAATTCTTTACTTTGATTAATGAGACTAGGAATTGTCCTCTTACACGTTGTCCTTTCACAATCACTTCATTTTCAGTTCTACTTATTTCTAATATTTCTTCTGTATTCCGTCAAGGCTGATTTTTTTTATTCTTTCCACTTTTTTTTTTTTTTCTATTTGGAAATTATGTTAACATGTCGATCAGAGATTCTACTTAGTCGATTCTGTTTCCCCGTCAACATGATTATTTTTTGGGCATTATATATAAACAACATTTTAATTCTAATTTTCATTTTTGAAAATAACTACTATCTATTAATTTTTTATTTTAGCTTTATCGTAATCAATTTATTAAAATAAATAAGTTTTTAATATAAAACTATATTAATCTATAATAATTAATAACATCTTAAATAAGCGAGAGGCTTGATCGAGTCGAATTGGCATAGTGTAGAGGTTTCTAGTTTAAGTAGCTATATTTTGATGAGATATCCTTGGGCAAAATTGAGGCAAATTAGGCCTAAAAAAGAAAGGGAAAAAAACACAAGGTTTTTTCATAGGAAGACCAATTCCCATAAGAGGCAGAACCAAATCTGGAAGGTAAAAATCAATTATGTATGGACCACAGAGAAAAAAGCCTTAAGATAGAACATCATGAATGCTTTCAAAGATCGTACTAGAAAATAGGTTTTCGGTCATAAAATATTTTGTCACAAATACTTTAGATTTCGTTTCGTGTTGTATTCGCCTTAGCCTCGTCCCTAAAAGTTTCGTGACAAAAATCCTGTTTCGTGGCCTAATATTTTTTTCGATGAAATAAAATATCGTAACAAAATGTTTTCTCCAATAAAATATTTTGTTTCCTAATAGAAAAATTTTATCATTAAAAAATGGAAATATTGTCACCAATACTTAATGGTAACAAATTTGTAATAAATTAATTTTATCACCAAAAGCTTTTTTTTTTTTTTGAATAGATGCTTTGTCATTAATGAATTTTTCTTAAATATTTTATTTATAAAATAAATATTTATTATTTTCATAAACAATTTTATGAATTTTTATTAAATATTTTATGAATTTTTATTAAATATTTTATTAATTTTTTATTAAATACCTTATTATTTTTTATTAAATATTTTATTATTTTTCTTAAATGTTTTATTTATAAAATAATTATATAAATTATTAATGTTTACAAATTCATTCATTGCTATATTTATAATTTAACAAATAAATTTCTTATTATCTTGTCCTAAATTATATAAGAAAAATACATATCACATATATATTAAAGTACAATAGTTATACTAATAATTACATAAAAACATGAAGTATTTGTTTAACAAATTTACTATTAATAAGCAATTACATTATTAATTAGTGAACATCAATCATAAACACATAAGTTTATTGTATTGTAGGCTTCCAATTAGTAAATTTGATCTCATTGAATCTTAAATAGTTGTTGTTGAGTCTTCGCAAATAATTAATTCTCAACAAGTTTAATCTCCGACTCTACCTCACACTTAGAATTTAGAAAATTAAATTGGTTTGAGGCCAAAAGCATGTCCTTTGACATATCTAGATTCTTGTCCTAAAAGTTTTTCACATGTCTCTTCTTCAATCATAAGTGATGATCCTAATTCTAGTTGGCATTTGATCTCCAACACCTTCTCCTACATATGAAAGAGAAAAGAGAAAAAGAAAAAATTAAAAAACAACAAATCAGTCATTCAAATATGGATTATAAGGGAAACATACCTTTAGATTTTTATAGCAAAGGATATTTAAAACTTGTCAATAAGCGACTTTTCTGATTCATGAGCTTGGGTGGAGAATGATGCAAGTTCTGTGGTCTCCCCGATTTCACCGAGTCCTTTGGTCGTGGAGCATTCACCAATTAGGCTGCATTTGCAAAACAAAAGAAGCCGGCGGTGGTGTTAAATTAGCCCTCCGATAACGAAGTCAATCTTTTACGGGACTTTGAACTTGGAGCAATAGTAATCTCGATCAGAAATCTCGTACCTGTGTTGGTGTGACTTACTTCTCTTTTATGGAGGGAGAAAGAGGATCCGTCTTTTTTGGTTAGTTGGTGATTCTCTTCCCATAATGTTAGGGAAAGATGACTCTTATTCTTCCCTTTTAGTAACCTCTGTCCCAAGTTAATTTGTGATCGAAAAGGACTTTTATTTTGTCGGAGGCCAAGCTGGTCGATTCGCAGGTAGACAACCCAAATTTCTAAATAGGAAAGTCGGTTTGCTCAAGTTTTAAGCCATTCTCTATGTTATAAACATCTTGAAGTTGAGCAACTTTCCTATTTTTGTTAGATGTGGTGAGAATGCATATTGAATTTCTAAAACTTAAATTCTTGTTGTAAGGTAAGACTTTTCTTTTTTCGTTTTATTTATTTTAATTTTATTTAATAAACAACTAATATGCACCAGGAAAGGTCCATTTGTTAGCATATTAGCACATTTCATACAATTAATGAAGACACGTTTTTATATTTTTTAAAGTTCAAATATCATAAAAGTAAAGAATTAAAATTAGAATTTACAAAGTATTAAACTAAAAATTTGAAATTTCATAAAGTTTGAAAAATTTAATGATTATAATATATATATATTTTTTAAAATAGCATTTTTTTTTAAAAATTAAACTAAAAATAAAGATTCCATTTATAACAATATATTGTAAGTACATAAAATATTAAAAATTAAAAATATATTTCATAAATTAAAAATGAAAATAAAAATTTCAAGTAAGGATGCAAAATCATAGAATTAAATATTTTAAAATCTATAAAAATATAAAATTGTTAACAAATTATTAGATTACAATATTTATTATCTTATATGATGTAGTTTATTATTTTATTGATTAATAATTAAAGCAGAACAATTATATTTTAAAATAAAATAATAAATTATTAATTAGATGTGTTTAATACTTTTGCACTAATTTCTTAGTTTTTATTTTACAAACTTAAATAATATTTAAAATATAGATCAATATTTATTAAAAAATTAATGCAATAAAAAACAAATAACTATATATATATATATATAAAAGTATGTATGTATATTTAATTACTACTGAAATATTAGTTACAATATTTATTATATTTAGTTACAATATTTATTATATTATGATATAATTTATTATTTTTCTCTTAACAACTAATCGGATCAATGATTAATAATTAAATTGAACAAGTACATATTAAAATAAGATGAAAATCAATTAATAAGTAATTAAATATTGTACACTAATTTGTTAGTTTTTATTTTACAAAATCAAATAATATTTGAAATGTAGATGCAAGATTTATCAAAAAAATTATCCAATCAAGAATAAATAGTTATGACAATTCCTACTTTTGTGGCATAACTTATAATGTGTTTCAAGGATTATATATATATATATATATATATATATATATATATATTGTGACACGATCCGAGATCTCCTTTTCTTTTTTTCTTTTTTCTTTGAGCCAACAGCCAAAGTATGTCACGATAAAGAAATCTTTGTGGTGATAGAATACTAGCTTTGTCATGCGCCCGTATAGTGCGCCCGACCTTCTTCAATGCATGACTTGGTCTGTCGGCGTATGGCCCCAAAACACCGGGGGATCCGTATACTCGGATACCAAGCGCTATGACCTCCAAAATTCGGGGGTTCAGCTAACAACTCGTCAACCCACGAAATATTCGTGAGTCGCCTTTGTATATTTTCTTCTGAATATACAAATTCTTATATTTTACAAGAGTTTGATGTCTGACTCTTTTACATGCCAAGAAATATTAAAAAAAGCTAGATTTACAATATATTTTACAAAATACTTCTCAAGGCCACAACTCGACCTTTTTTGTACTCACGGTCTCGAAGGAGCACCATTTTCTTATGTACCTGAAAGGGTGGTCCCACGACCAGGGTCTGCGAGTTACCTCCCACTTAAGTCTGACATGCAATACTTGATACATACAATCACGGGCATTCAAATACATAATACTTTTGATGTGCACGGATGTCTACATGTCATGGGTGCAATATGCCCCTCGTGACTCAAATCACAAGTCTGCGACTCGCCATCACCTTGCATATGTAAGTATGGCAGGTCGGCGTCCACCCACGACCTTTCCAAAACAAAAGCTTTCTTTGTAATTCTAGACATATTGGATACCCTTAATGCCTACTTATTTCCTTACCAAGTACTGTGTGTTATGCATTTGTGGGCCACGGATTTCCAAGTTCTCACCACGGGGTGCCCATGCCTTTATCTGACATTTTTTACGGGCTTTCACCGACAGTTTCATGTCTAAACCATATACGGGTTTTTCACGAGGGGTGTCTATCACTACTTGCTTCACCCATTTACATGTACTTTTCATACCGCTACAGCCGTAAGCCTCAATTTGGAGCGTTATCCCATTTCTTTTGAGCTCACCGCGCCGAACACGAACCACGGTGTCGATTAACCCGTATCCTCACGACATACATCGAACACCAAACCTGATGTCAATTTACCATCTTGTCGAACACGAAGCAGCGATTAATCGATCCTGACGTGCTGGCTCGCACCCGATTCGGTATGATGTCCCATGCATAAATGCAATGCAATTGTCATTGCATGCCATTTCATGCCACACATATACTCGTGTCACATGCAACATATACATTACGCTACGTAATCATTATTAATGGATAAATTATATTTAATACATATAATTATTTCCATTTTTATCACACATATATCACATAATTTCACACATTCAACATGTTATTCAATTTACATCAATAATACACATTAGCCATTCTTAGCCATAAATCAATCATGCTTATTTTTCGAAAAATAAAAATTTGGACTTAGTCGAGAAAGTCGGCTTTGTAAATACCATACAAAAATCTAACATACAATTCCACCTTTCGAGGCTAAAAAAAATATTTTTCTCTCTTTATTCTCATTCTCACCTCCCGCCCGTCCCCCTTTTGCTTTTTTTCTTTTTACTTTTCGTTTTTATATTATTTTTTAACTATTATTATTATTATTTGAATATATGACTCATGTGCCTTGTCGAATCGTTTGTGCTCCGAAACAATTTATTTCTTTTCAGTTCACTTTATTTTTAATAAACTTAGCTCAAGCCATTTCTTGACTTTCGAGATTTTCGTAAAAATCTCGTCCCTGAAGTCACTGATGGTTTATCACCTAGAAAAACGTAAAAATATTTTATTTGTCTCGGGGTGTGAAACTTTTACGGATCACTTTAGATTTCACGAGACAAATTTAACGACGATCCGTTTGTCATCAAGATAGACAATTTTCTGAGCTTTCCTGAACCATTATGACAATTTATTATTATTATTATTATCCTTTGCAATTTTGAAAATTTCTAATTTTTTTCGGGTTTCACGGTGCCACAATTCTTTGAAAACTTTACGATTTCATACTTAAAAACAACGTTCAAAAATACTACTATGGCACTCAAATAATAAAGGAAGCCCTTGGTACACATATGCGACCCTACGGTTACATGGGCCGTGCCTTCTGGACGGGCGTTACATCATGTCACAGAACTCCTACATCGATGTAAGATATACCTTGTCGCGACACAATTTCAGGCAACTTTGTCGTGACATAAGAATACTTTGTCAAGACATAGAAACCTTATCCAATGCCAAACTCTATCACAACACAAAAATACTCTTTCGCGACATAGAAACTCTTAGCCTTGACCAAACTTTGTCGCAACCTAAAATGTTATGTCGTGGTTGTCTCTGTTGTGACATAGAAACTCCTGGCCTTGACCAAACTACGTTGCGACATAAAAAACATTATGTCAAGACATAAAATCCTTGCCCAAGGCCAAAACTACTGTACACCTGATCTCTTATCTTGGCTATCTTGGTTGCAACAAGGAAAACGATGTCACGATAGAGAAACAAAGCAGTGTTGCAACATGAAAGTACTATGTCGTGACCAAGCAATTGCTTGCAGCTTGAGAACCATGTGGTGACAGAGGAAAACCCCTGTCGTAACCGCAGGGATAAAAACTACATCCTGACGAAAAACACATCGTGACCTAAAAGCATGCCTAACCAATACATTAGCCTTTGGCTTTTCTCGGACCTCCAACTCTTCTCCAAAACACAATAAATTCAATATAGTAGCCTTTGCATAATCAAGGCAACATAAAAACTAGGAAAAACTTTCCAACTATGTTGAAAAAAAAAAACGAGTTTCATTGCACCTCTTTTCTTTTACATAAACAGAAACTAGATAAATTGTCTAGGATTTTACAAAGTACACAATAAGGCCACAATCTAGCCTTATTTTCTACTAAGATCCCAGACATTTCCATCTCCTGGTGGGCCTCTAGCACCTGAAATAATTTTCCCATGACGGGATGAGCAATGCCAGGTAAGAATTTTCTATGGGGGCTAATCCCCTAAGTTTTATGCAATGTCATGATTACACATTCACACTCATTGAGTAAAAAATAGCTCATTTCTGCATGTCATACCCCGTGACTCGAGTCCTCACCGACTCCCTCACATATGCATTTTCCATATATGAAAACTGTTTTCAAAACAAAAGATTTTTGCTTTTGAAATCCATTGGATGAACCTCCGATAGAAAAACCCATTGGACAACCCTCTGAGATAAATCTGTTGGACAAGCCTCCAATAAAACTCATTAGACAACCCTCCAATAACATTCATTGGAAAACCCTCCGATAACATTTGTTGGACAACCCTCGATCAAAGCTTTGCTGTTGAAAGCCATGCCGTATCACATCCCGTTTCGCGCGATGTCCCAGCATATGCAATCTGAAACGCCATTGCATGTTCTTTCATGTTACATGCATGATGAGGCTACATGCAACATTTATGATTCATGGATAATCATATACATAGCATACAATTTACATCCGTATCTGACCCATGTAAATACATTAATTTCAGCATATATCCACATGATTTTCACACACTTGCATGTCATTGATCAAGCAACAACACGGCGAATGTTCGTATTCGAGACCGAGCAGTACACACCGAGTTCGACATGTGGAGTCCATGTCAACATTTTCTGAAAATCATCATACTCAAGCCCGTATTTTCCAGCAAGTACAACCTACTTCAGAACTACAGTTTTGAGAACATAAAGGACCTAAAAACTAGTCCGTAATTCACCAATAGTTTGATCACAACTGTTCTTGCACTAGCCTAACTGTTAGGGCTACACCTCATGGCCATCGAATGGCCCTTAGACAAGGACTAACCAAAGTAGGAGAGAACCCCTACCTCTTAGAGCGCAGTCCAGCTTGCTTCCTGACTCGTTGAACCTCTTGCTTGCTCGAACACTAGAGACTAGTGGATGTTGGACCTCCTTTCCTTTGCCCTTTTTTTTCCCCTCTTTCTATCTTTTCTCTTCCTTTATCTTTCTTCCTCCATCGAACTGGTTTGGTCTAGGTGTAGGACACCTTTCTCAATCACTTTGACAAATGGCAATTTCCTATGCCATTTGTCTTTCATGCCAATTCACCCACCACTATAATCATGCAAGATAGGAACATGACACTTGGCCTTCCATGTGCCAAGTGTCCACTTGTCTAGTGCCACATGGCACGTGTCTTCATGCCAAGTGTCACCATATCATTCGTCCATTCGCCTCGAAATACGTGAAATTTCGACTGTTCTAGAATTCAGCGTAATTCAATTGGGTAGCTAGATTTCACAAGACAAACTCAATGGTGTGGTCCTTGTCGTTAACCAAGATCTAGAAAAATTTCTAGGCTTGTAGCCTGTACTGTAACGGTAATCTATCATTACACTTTACCCAAGTCCTCACATTCTTCCCCCCTTAAAAGAATTTTGTCCCGAATTCACACACATATGCATACAATCACATGCACACATAATAGTCATTTAATATTCAATGACTAAACCACATACCTCCGTCTTCAAACAGGAAGGGATATCTAGTACGCATCGTGTTCTCGTGTTCTCGTGTTCCCATGTTATGTCCTCCACTGCTTGGTGATGCCATAACACCTTCACTAACCTCACAGTCTTATGTCGTAAAACCTAGTCTCGGCTATCCAAAATACGTACAGGTCCCTCCTCGAAGGTCCCATATGAATCAACAACAAGTTCGCTCCAATCCACTACATATGTCGAATCTAGAGTGTACTTATGGAGCATGGAGACATGGAACACCTCATGGACACCTGATAAACTCGGCGGTAAAGCCAATCGATACGCAACTGTGCCCACCTTCTCGAGTATCTCAAAGGGCCCGATATACCTCGGTGAGTGCTTCCCCGCTTCACCAGAACTTGACCCTCCTTTTTAGGCATCACCTTTAAGAAGACGTGATCACCTTCCTCAAACTCTAGAGGTCGACACCGTCTATTGGCGTAGCTCTTCTGCCAGCTCTAACCCGTGAGAAGACGCCTCCGTATCAAATCCACCTTCTCCGAGGTGTCTCTAATCAAATCCGGATCCGTGATGGATCCCTCTCCCACCTCCGTCCAACAAATTGGAGATCGACATGGCCTCCCATATAATGCCTCGTAGAGTGCCATCTATATACTTGCACGATAGCTTGTTGTTGTAGGCGGAATTCCACTAAGGCGAATTCTCTTCCCGACCTACCTTAAAATCCGGGAAACATGCTACGTAGCATGTCCTCTAAACTTATCAGTATCACTCTCAGTGACCATCTGTTTGTGGATGAAATGTGGTGCTCATCATCAATTGCGTCCCCATAGCCTTATGGAAAACTCCTCGAGAATTGTCTTTGTGAACTAGGATCACTGTACGTCTTATGGGTGGCCCCGGTACTCCATGTAATCGGACAATCTCTAGTATGCATAACCTGCAGAATTCCTCTAGTGTGAAGGTCATTCGCACTACTAGAAAATGTGCCAACTTGGTGAGCCAGTCCACTATCGCTCCTGCAGCTTCATGCCTACATACGATATCGGTAGCAGAGTGGTCATGAAGTCCATCGTGGCGTGCTCACTTCCACTCATCTACCTCCAATGGCTAGAGTAACTAGCGGCCTGTTGGCTTCCGATGCTTAGCCTTTACCTATTGACATGTGAGGCATCGTTGAACAGTCCCTGATGTATCTCTTGTCCCACTCCCGGTAATAATGGCGTGAAGATCTCGGTACATCTTTGTGCCACACGGATGCACTGCAAAGCGAGAGCAATTGGAACTCCTTGAGGATCTCCTCTTAGAGTTTACTAGCAGAGTAACCCATGAGCCAGTCCTACGTACCGGGCACCATCTTCATGAATAGCTGACCTTCATCACGAACATGCGTACTCAGTCCACACAATGGCCATTATCTTTGTATCTTCTTGATGAGTTTAAACTCATCTATTTTTAATCTATTTTCTAGCTTATTTTAGTATATTCGGATATGTTTAATGCCAAATTATGGATTATTCACTAACTGTTTGTAAGTTTTAATTCAAAAGGAGAAAATTTTAAGCGAAAGAGAAAAGAGCAATTGCGGCCGATGTATGTCGTGACGAGAGTTACGTATTAATCACGACAAACGTCCAAGCAAATGGCTAAGGAAATCTGTCATGATAATATTTCTTCTGTCGCAACACAAAGGACTAAATATAGAAGAGGAGCTATGTCGTGACAAAAGACAACTTGTCGTGACAGAACATGGGAAGAATGTAACAAGTCAGCTAAGACAAAGAAAGATCATGTTGCGACAAGGTTTGTCAGCTAGACGTTAACACAAGGAGGAATCTGTCGTGACTTAAAAGCTCCTATCGCGACACTGAAAACAAAAGAAAGTAGAAATTCTGTCGCGACAAGGTATCTTATGTCGTGACAAGAAATTAAAGAGTAATACAAGAAGAATACCACGACCGATCAGTTTATGTTGCGACATAATGAAAACTAGAAGGTAGAATCTATGTCGCAATAGAATCTTCTCTTGTCATGACACTGATTATTGCAACTTGGAAAAGCACATTAAGACGAAGAATCTGTGAAGAAAGACCTCTCTCGCGTGAGGCAATCTATGTTGCGACCTTTGTATGAAAAGTTCTATCGTGACAAGGTAATGAATGTCATTAGCGAAGAGCGAGATTCTAGTCACGATAGAGAAGCAGAAGTCGCGACAAGTGATGCTGACTTAAGTGAGCGACACGGGTGCAACAAAGAGTTCAATTTTGCAACGCCGCGAGTTGAAGAGATGTTTCTATGTCACGACAGGAATCTTAAGGTCGTGACACGGAGATAAGCTGAACATTGATAAACAAGGTGCGGCAAGATTAAACCTGAGGAAGAAAGTCTTGTCACGACATAACAAAGCGGAGTGGCGACCACAGATGAGTTGAATGCAAAAAAGTCTTGTGCGACACATAAAAACTTGGTCCGCGGCGAAAACATCACAACACCCAGTAGACTATGTCACAACATCAAAATGAAAACACCTTGAAATCGAGGTTAAGTGGAGACAAGACTGTATCCTGATGGGCACTCACTGATCGCAGCGAATCTTTGACAATACAAGAAACATTGTTGCAATAAGAACCAATAGAAATACTATCGTGACATAAAAACTGGGTCACAACACAAATTTGAAGAAGCTGCACAGAAACAATGTTTTTTATGATGTTCTAACACGTGAAGTGCCGTGACGTAGAATGGATGAAACGGCCAGACATACCAGCTAAATTGTTAAGAGCGAAGAAAGATCTATCGCGATGCAGAATAAATATCTTGAAAGAAGCAAATTGCTATCGCGACCAGAGGAAACTTTGTCGCGGCGAATTCAAGGATGCCACGAGAGCAAGTGCGGGGACTACGCATGTTTTGCAATAGAGACCTGCCCGATAAAATTAAAACTATACTCGCAACCACACTTTTCGAATTCGTGTGAAGAAGAATGCAATATAGGCCAGAATTTTGGGGATTCACAATGTAACCTCAAATTTAGGGCCCAAACTTCTGGGGCTTTATAAATAAAAACATTTGAGGAAAGCGAGGCAGTCAGTCGGCGGAAAAACCAGAAAATCTAGGGAGTTGAGGACTCTTTTGTATTATAGTTTTCTTTTATTTTCTTTTATTCTTTTCTTCGTAGATTAGATTTAGCGTAGAATTTCAATTTGTTTACTGGACTTGAAACAGTGAATTGTTCAGAAGTTTCGAAGTTGAGCTAATTGTTGATGATCAATTCCGATTACTATTTGAATCTAATGAAGTCTAGTAAAAGTTCAAAATTCATTTTTTTCAGTTGATTATAGTTGCATTGGAAATTTCTTTATCGGTGTTTTGATTTTCTGCGTGATTAGGTTTTCGGGAACACAACTTCATTTGGGAAAGATATGATGTTATTTATAGTCTTTCCTGCACAATTAGAAAGAGATTTCTTGGATTTAAAATTTTGAGTTTATTTGAATGGTGTTGTTCATGAAGTGAATTGTTCCCAACATTAGTAACTTATACCCATAAAAAGACAGTTATCTGGTTTTAATTTCCAGGAGGCCCTCTGTGTGGCACAAAGTTGGAGATTCCTGAGAGCATGGATGTAGTTACTTGGGGTATGCTAGACTAATATTGAAGAACTAATGAGCTCTGAAAGATTACTTAGATAAATCATAAATTTGCATGGTTTGAGAAATTGTTAGTGATCTATCAATTTAATCAGTGAGATCTCTCAACCCAGTCGGAATGATCTTGATCTTGTGTTAACTTTGATCTGTCAAGGAAAGGGAGAAGCTCTTTAGATCTCAGGATGAGACATCGTTCATCTTGTAGAAATACGGCAAATATTACATCTTGGGAAACTTGAAATGCTTGGAGTCATAAGAAATGGGTATGAACTATTGGAAAATAAAAATACCTAGTTCTTATAAAGAAAATCTGATTACAAATAATTGGTTAGACACATGTTTCAAAAATGAACATATGATTCTCCTAATAAGTAAGGAATGTATAGTTAAGGAGAAATTCGAACTATACTATCTTGCCTCTTTGACAATTTAAGATTCCAATTCATGATAGAATAGAATTAGATTATGTTGCATGAATTGATAATTTCACAACAGTGAAATCCTAATGTCTACTTCCAACAATAATCTGGTTCAGTCCAGTTTAGGTCTAGGATTTTAAATTTTCCTTTTATTATAGATGTAGAAATTTAAATAGTAGAATTCTAGTTCGGTTACTGAAAATTTTATGAAATGGAAGTTCAAATAGTGTGGAACTTGAATAGTTAGGATAGTTGAACTTTAAATTCTTTTTTATCTTTGTGGGAACAATATCCGGACTTATAGGTCCACTTTTATTACTTATGCGACCTGTGCACTTGCATCGTACATGGTAAACTAAATCTTCAATGAATTCAATGACAAATCCATTTTTATTATGAGCATATAAGTTTCTATTTGGTCTATGATTTTTGGTGCCTTTAATAGAGTTAGTACTTGATCCTTAGGTAAGTGCTTGAAATTTGATCTTTATACAAATTAGTCAAAGTTTTGGGCGCCGTTACGGGGATCGAAGGAATTAAAAATCAATATTCGACAAAGAGAGAAATGCTAATTTGGACATTTTCTTTGTTTTTACAAAAATAAAATAAGCAGTTTAGCAGCGAGTGGGCTGAATAAGCCCGTTTATATTTTTTAAACTGTAAATAGATATATAGTTTTTATCTCACTGACTCCATTTGATCTCAGTGTGTTTCTACTTTCAGGAAAATTTAAATGCTGTAGGAGCTAGAAGCATATCTGTTTGCCTTTGGTTCTTGAGAATTGAGGAACCACATAAATTTGAGAAAAGAATTACAATGCGAATCGAGAAGCTATGGCAAATCGAGAAAGATTGCAAACTATTCTAGAAGAAGAAGAAGAAGAAGTGGAGAGATATCAGAGCCTAATGTAGTATGGAGGACTTTTTGGAGTGCATTATCTAAGAGAATACTTTATAGATAAGGTAACACGCCATTGAAACAAATGGTGTGAAGTTGAAACCGGCATTGATTACTATGGTGCGTGACACGAGTTCACGAGTCACCCTCGAAGATCCACATCACGCCCGATTCCGGTCGCGAGACCAAATCTTGGACTCTTGACCTGATTTTTTTTTTTTTTTAAAAAGCCAGCGCTGTAAGGTATGGCCCACATCTTATAACCAGTCAAAGAACTACCACCGGAGTGGTGTCATCAAATCTATACACATATAGCGAGTCCCGTTTATACAAAAGCTGAGCATTCGTTTCTGAATCGGGGCGCGGAACCTACATGTAGTGAACCCTTGCAGTGTGTTGGCCCGGTGTATGCGGATGTTTGTGACGTCTTCTCCTGACGCCTACACGGATTAAAAGAGCCGGAGTGCTAAACGCTGCGCTTAATTAGGAAACATATCTTATAACCTCTACGGTCTGCGTACGTATACGCGAATTATAATAAGTGTATAACCATAACAGATATCAGAAATTTCATGCATTCATAACATGGACTTATACAAGTACTTAAGCTCATAACAGGCTTATGTTTATTCGGGACTCCCGTAGGAGTTACAGGGCTTATTCTTATGTAGGACTTATACTTATAATAGACTTATTTTCAGTCGGGACTCCCGTAGGAGTTACAGAACTTATCTTATGTCTACTTATACTACGGAGTTTTACACTTGTTCGGAGGTACCCGTAGGTATCACAGGGATTACGGAACGTGTACTGGTATTGCGGAACTTATTCTTCACGGAGAAATTGCGCGAGTACTACAAAACTTATCTGGTGCCGTGTATCTTACTTGACTCTGAAGTATATCACGGTCTTCTGAAACTTATGCGGTATTTACGAGCACATACATTATTTCGGATCTTATACGTGTATTCTGGAACTTACACATGTATTTCAGATCTCATACATGTGATACGAAATTTTCATTGTCTTACGGATCTTATACTTGTGCGAAAGGTACCGTGAGTACAACCAGTAGAGCTAATCGTAATGGTATCACCATACGAGGGGTTAGATCGGACCGTATGCGGATATATCAAGTATGGACATTAGTCGGGCAGATACAGATCGAACGGATACATATACTTATTTTTGCGGATCTGTTTGCTAGGTACTCTTGGACTTATATACTTATCTTGCAGTCTGAGTACTCGTCGTCTTCTGAGAACTTGTACTTGTTCTTGTCTGAGAGTACAGTAGGTACCTCTGAACTTAATCAAATCTGAAGTACCGTAGGTACTACGAACTATTGGTCTGGGGACGGAACTTACTCGGATACAAGAGTGCAGTAAATTATTACCATGAATCGGAGACCGGGGACATATTCGGATCTGGGGCTTGCCATATGCAAGAATTGCAGCCAAGTCGCTACGGGACTTATTCGGATCTGAGGACTTATCGGATCTAGGAGTTATCAGTCTGAGGTACCCTAGGTACTGGAACTTATTCGGATACGTAAGTGCACCTTGGGTCTTCTGAACATTTTCAGATGCGGAATGCCGTAGGTGCTACGGAAGCTTAATCGAGAGGCAGAGGGTGCAGAGTAGGTACTACGGAACTGATCGGAGACGGGACTTATCGAATCACGAAATTGCAGTAGGTACTACACCCAGCAAATCTGAGGTGCAGTAGGTCTTCTGAATATCACGGGAGGTACCCGTAGGTATATTCAGATCTTTACCATATTGATTCTTTATTCTTATTCGAGAATCTTATCATATAATTGTTAGATTACCTAACATAGACCGATGTCACGGAATGAGTAGGACACAAGCCTGATAAGTGCAGAAGGTGCGGTACATGTCGAGGAGAGTGTGGTCGCACTAATCCGGAGAGTGCCGAGTACTGGTGTGCCGAAGCACGGTCGAGGAGGTGCCGTGGCTGTCGAGTCAGGAAGTACTGGTGTCTTGAGAAGCACGATTCGGAGAGTCTTAGTCGCACTAATCAGAGAGTACCGAGTACTAATGTGCGAGAAGCCGCAGATCAGGAAGTGCCTTGTCATTCAATAACTGGTCTTAGGCAATTCTACAATTATGTGTTCAGGAACTTACTATCTTATAGTAGAGGCATTATTATACATTATCGTTCATGACAGTCATTATTCCAAATCTTTGATAGGTATGATGAGCATGTAATCACACCTTAATCATACCAATTATTCTTCTATGAATCTACGTTACCCAGGAATTGGAATCAATCAATCGGATCATCGAGCTTCAGTTATGGAATTTTCATGCCAACTAGTCGGTTTACCGATTTTACCAAGGGACTGTTTGTATTACTCATTTTTCCGAGGTCTTGACTTCATATTTTGACACTATGTCCTTATACTAATTTAAATCTAAGGTCCTAAGGGTTCTATTCAATTGAATCACCAGTCGAACACCCGGAACTCGAGTTACGTCCGAAACATCCCGGACTTCTCTATGTTCAAAGCTGGAAACAGAATTGACTTGCACATAACCCCACTTTGAGTGAATTGTTGGGCCACCTAGAGTCATAATTTGGAGATACTTATTAAATATGGTTTGTTCGCCTTGAAGTCTGTGCAGTGGCCCACTTGAATCACTCAAATCGGATAAGAAATGAGCAAGTTATGGCCAAAATACGAAAACTGGTCAGAACAGGAAAACCAGAACAAGTTCTACCGGTAGAACAACTACGATCAGAACGGCCCAAAATGACCAGAATCATAGTTGTACCGGTAGAACTTAACTTCTACCGGTAGAACTCTCCGAAAAGTGCCCAGAATGTGTGTTTTCTCACATTTTTCCATACTTTTGATACTCAAATCAATTCTATACATCCAACACACATCTAATCCTTTTCCAATTCACTTTGGAATCACTTTTCTATTCAATTCCTCCTTCAATACTTATCTTAGTTCAAAGACTTATCATGAATTACTTCAAAACCCATTCCAATATGAGTTATAACTCATACAAATCCAAACTCAAGGATTTAAGTTTATTCTAAACCTAATTCAATTACTCTTAATTAACCATGAATTCATCCTCGAGGATTTCATGACTAACAATGCCATATGGGGTTTACACCTTACTTGCCATCATTTTTTGGGTTAAGATGAAACCTAGCAAAACCCATGTTTGAGGACAAACTACAACCAACCAAGCATGGCGATTCATACATAATCTTAGAATCCATAGCCAAAGTTCGTTTCCATACCTTTTTGGACTTGATCCCTCCTTTTTCTTCTCCTCTTCTTCTTCCTCTTCCTCTTCTTCTCTCTTTTCACGATTTTGCTCCCCTCACAAATGAGACCAATTTGGTCTTTAAATTTATGTTAGCTAAGGCCTTGTTTTTGGCCATCAAAACCCATTTTGGGTTAGCTTTCTCTAATAGTACCATAGCCCTTCAACTCATTATTATTTGGCTTTCAATTTACCATTATTTCATTTTGGCCCATAGTCTCTTCAATTTAGCAACTTTTAAGCCCCTTACGGACCAATTGATTTATCCTTAAATCTTGTAAAATTCAGAGTCCCTTGTTTCCATGTTTCGCATTTAACTCATGAACATCTATATTATGTACAAAATACCTAAACATGTCAGCTTGCTAGGGTATATTTCGAGTGTTAAATTCTCCCATATAAATTCGTCCTCGAAATTCACACTCTAGCATGTGCTTGCTCTATATCAGATCCTTTCTTTTCATATCTTTTATAGAAGCTGGAGCGTGACTCTCACTTGAGCCATCAAAGCTCCATCAGAACTACATCTCCTATCTTAATCCTTGATTTGGATTGAGTGCTTGATTCATTCTAGTTAATATCCTGAGAATAGGACATCCGCGTGAAACGACATTACTATGGTGCATCCTTGTCAGAGACTTATCGAGAAGCCTAAACCTAGGCTCACGATACCAACTTGTGTTGTCATATTCCCACAAACCTTAGGTTATCGTATACCTATGCTCACGATACCAGCATGCGCCCGATTCCGGGTGTGAGACGAAATCACAGGACTCTTGACACGATTTTTTTTTTTTAAAAGCCAGCGCACTGTGGGGTATAGCCCGCATCTTATAACGAGAATCAAAAGAACTACCACCGGGTAATTGTCCATCAAAAATCTATACACATATAAGCGGGTCCCATTTACTTATACAAAGCCCGAACCTTTACATTTCGTCGAGCACGGAACCTACATGTAGTGAACCGCTACAGTGTATTGTGGTATCTTAGGATGTTTCATGCGTCTTCTCCTGTACTACGCAGTTAAACGTGCTAAACTGCGCTTAGTGGGAAACATATCTTATAACTTATCTGAATGCATGCATATACACAATTATAATAAATTAATATAACCACCATGGATATCAGAGAAATTTCATGCATTCATAACATGGACTTATCTAATCTTAAGGCACCATGAGAGCATGTTTATTCGGGACTCATTAGGAATTCTGGGGCTTATTCTTATGCAGGACTTATACTTATAATAGACTTATTTCGGTCGGGACTCAGTAGGAGTTCGAACTTATCTTATGTCTGCTTATACTACGGAGTTTTGCTTGTTCGGGTACCCGTAGGTATCACGGGGTTACGGGCGTGTCTTTGGTATTGCCGGAACTTGTTCTTATGCGGAAGTACTTGTAAGTACTACAAAACTTATACGGTGCCGTATCTTACTTGAACTCACGAAGTATATCCTGGTCTTCTGAAACTTATCTTGGTATTTACGAGCACATCACCGTGTTCGGGGATCTTATCGTGTATTACAGAACTTACACATGTATTTCAGATCTCATACATGTATTACAGAATTTATAATTGTCTTACAGATCTTATACTTGTGCGAAGGTACCCGTAGGTACAATAAGTCAGAACTAATCATAATCGTATCACATACAGGGTTAGATCAGACGTATGCAGATACATATCAGGTATGGACATTAGTCAGGCGGTCTGAGATCCGACGGATACATATACTTATTTTGCAGGATGCGAGGTACCCCTAGGTACTCTTGGACTTATGCTTATCTTACGGGATACGGAGTACTTCGTGGAACTCTGAGAACTTGTATATTCTTGTCTGAGTGCGAGTAGGTACTACGGAACTTAATCAAATACAAGGTACCGTAGGTACTGCAGACTTATTCGGATCTGGGGACGAACTTACTCGGATACAAGGGGAGTACGTGGAGAGTATTACCAAATAGATCGGAGGCGGGACATATTCGGATGGGGCTTACCATATCTGGGTGCCGTAGGTACTACGGGACTTATTCGGTCTGGGACTTATCGGATCTAGGGTTATCAGATGCGAGGTACTTACAGGTACTACAGAACTTATTCGGATACATAAGTACTGTGGAATTTTCTGAACATTCCAGTCTGGGGTACGTAGGTACTGCGGTAATGAGACGGGAGTGCGAGTAGGTGCCTACGAGAACTTGTCGGAGACGGGACTTGTCAAATACGGGAGTACCTACATAGCAAATCTGGAGGTACCCGTAGGTACTACGGAACATATCTGAGAGGTACCCGTGGTACGGTAGAGATCTTTACCATATTAGGTTCTTTATTCTTATTAGGAATCTTATCCTTATAATTGTTGATTACCTAGACCAGTAATGCGAGATAGTGGGATACGGCCTGATAAGTCAGAAGGAATTACGGTACATATCGAGTGCGTCGCGCTGTCGATCTTAGAAGTCTTGGTGTCTTGAGGAAGCTCTGATCGAGAGTCTTGTGCTTAATCGGAGAGTGCCAGTACTAGTGTGCGAAACGCGGTCGAAGTGCCGTCGCACTAATCAGAAGATGCCCGAAGTACTAATGTGCGAAGCCACGATCGAGAAGTGCCGTGTCATTCAATACTTGGGGTCTTAGGCAATTTACAATTATATGAGTTCAACCTAACATCTTATAGTAGGCATTATTAGCCACATTATACGTTCATGACCGGTCATTATTCCAAATCTTATTAGGTATGATGAGCATGTAATCACACCTTAATCATGTATTCTTATTCTTCCTATGAATCTCGTACCCGGGAATTGGAATCAATCAATGGGATCGTCGAAACTCAAGTTATGGAATTTTTCATGCCAACTAGTCGGTTCTGAGGATTTTACCAAGGGACTGTTTGTATTACTCATTTTTCCGAAGTCTTGACTTCATATTTTACACTATGTCCGCTATGCTCATTTAAAGCTAGGTGCTAAGGGTTCTATTCAGTGGAATCACCCAATTAGACATAGGAACTCGAGTTCGTCAGAACATCTTGGGACTTCTCTATGTTCAAAGCTGGAAACAGAATTGACTTGCACTGACCCACTTTGAGTGAATTTTTTTGGGCCATCTAGAGTCAGATTTGGGATACTTATTAAATAGTTTGTTCTCATGAAGTCTCTTTTAAGTGGCCACTTGAATCCTCGTCGGATAAAGAAATAGGCAAGTTATGAAGCTAAAATACGAAAACTGGTCAGAGCGGAAGACAGAACAAGTTCTCTGGTAGAACCTTCTACCGGTAGAACTTGGCCAAATGACCAGATCATGGTTGTACCGGTAGAACCAGCCTGGTAGAACTCTCAGATGCCCGAGAATGTGTGTTTTCTCATTTTCCCATACTTTGATACTCAAATCAATTCTATACATCAACACACATCTAATCCTTTTCCAATTCACTTTGAATCACTTTTCTATTCAATTCCTCCTTCAATACTTATCTTAGTTCAAAGACTTATCATGAATTACTTCAAAACCATTCCAATATGGGTTATAACTCATACACAAATCAAACTCAAGGATTTATTAGGATTTATTCTAAACCCTAATTCAATTACTCTTAATTAACCATGAATTCATCCTCGAGAGGGATTTCATGAGCTTCTTAATGCCATATGGGGTTTACCCACCTTACTTGCCATCATTTTGGTTAGATGAAACCTAGCAAAACCCCATGTTTGGGGACAAACTACAACCCGACCAAGCATGGCAATTATACATAATCTCTTGATCCATAGCGAAGTTAGTTTCCATACCTTTTTGGACTTGATCCCTCCTTTTCTTCTCTCTTCTTCTTCCTCTTCCTCTTATTTCTCTCTTTCACGATTTTGCTCCCCTCACAAATGAGACCAATTGTCTTTAAATTTATATTGCTAAGGCCTTGTTTGGCCATCAAAAACCCATTTTTGGGTTAGCTTCCTCTAATTGCCACTTAGCCCTTCAACTCATTATTATTTGGCTTTCAATTTACCATTATTTCATTTTGGCCCATAGTCTCTTCAATTTATAACTTTTAAGCCCCTTTTTGGATCAATTACAATTTTATCCTTAAATCTTGTAAATTTCCGAGTCCCTTGTTTCCATGTTTCGCATTTAACTCACGGAACATTTATATTATGCTTACAAAATACCACAAACATGTCGGCTTCTTGGGGTATATTTAGGGAATGTTACAATCGATGAGCATATGGGAGAGATTCATGAGGTGCCAACACAATCAAGCTCAAATAAGGTGAGACCGAGTAATCAGATGCAACTCTTTCCATTTCTTTGAAGATGTGGCGGTAACATGTGGTTGATTCATTGCTAGTGGGATCGAGTGAACACTTGGGAAGAATTAGTGGGGGGAAGTTTATATGAAGCCAGTTATTTCCTCCAGCTCTCCTTTGTTGAGAGAAGAGGATAAATAATTGTCTTGGCAAAGGAAGATGAGAGCCTCTGCTTGCATGGGAGAGATTCAAAGATTCTTTGAAAAAGATGGCCTATTCATGGAATAGATTTGACCACTCAGATGGATATTTTCTATCATGCGATGAATTATGCCTCCAAGGGTATAATTGAGCGCATCTGTTGTGAACTTTTAAAGAAATGTAGAGGAGGCATGATGACTGATTGAAGACTTGTTGCCAAAATGCAACTACAAGGCTCCATTTGAGAAGCTTCGGGAGGCGACGGCGGGTTGAAAGGAAATAGTCTTGTGGGCTGATAGAATGGCGGCCGTAGAAGTAAAGTGAGAGTGCCGATGATGAACAAGGCGGGAAAACGATGAAGAAGAATGCACACTTTGCACATGAAGTGGGAGGCGAGTAGAAGAAAGAAGTAGAAAAGTGTTGAGAACTAGTTGGAGAAGAGCCTTACCAAGTTGAGAGGCAAAGTATAGGAATGAGCAAAGAGTTATCACTTCAAGCCTAGCTTGACTTTCGACCTAGCTATGCGCGACAACGAGGGAACCATGAAAACTTTTCATATGGTGGAGGAGCACAGCAGGGTGCTAGGCCTAAATAGAATTATTAGCAAGCTTATGCTCAATCCAAGTTCCAAGAACAACAACAGCAAAGGGACAATAGAGGAGAGTATCAAGGTTAGATAAGAACTCAATCCTTTAAAGATCCCGGATGCTTGTTTCATCTTCCAGAAAGCAAAGGATTTTGAATGCGCATGAAAAGAGATTACCGACCTTGAAAATTTCTAAGCAAACATAATTGTGTTTCAAACAAATACCAATGCCACAATGAGAAACTTGGAGACTCAAGTAGGGCAGTTGGCCTTATCCTTACAAAGCCAATCCAGAAATGCATTTCCTAGTAGTAATGAGATCAATCCAAAAGATCTCACACCAACTACATTGAGAGGCAATGATGAATTGCAAGGAAGCAAGAAGGTGTAGGACAAAGCATGCCTGGAAACTAGTTTAATGAAGAATAACTCAGACTAGAGGAGCAAACAAAGAGAATTACTGGAACTAAAGACACTTTGCAACCTGTGTCTAGCTAAGGACATTAAACTGAGCAGCTTCTTAGGAGGTAACCCAAGCAGGAATTTTAAACTTTTAAGTTTTAAATAGTCTAATTGATTCAGTAGAATTTTATGTATCTATGTTTTAGTTTAACTGTTAGTAGTTTTATGTTAGTGTTGTTGATTTTCGTGACAATGGCAAAACTCAAGAAGATCCTTATTAAGAAGCACACTATTTCAAAAAACAAAATATGAAAAATGACCACAAGTGGAGTAATTCTAATTCGAACTCCGTTTTAATGCAATGCATATCCGAAGCTTCGGGGAATATAGCATGTTTGAATAAAAATATATTCTGAAAATCAGGGAAAGACATATTGAATTAAGAAATGAGATGAGTGTTCATACTTGAATTAAAGAATTTTGATAGTTTGAATAAGTGTTCATACTTATGTTCAATTGAGTAAGAGATGATGTAGGTTGTTTTGAATGTTTTATGAGAGAACAAAGAGAAAGATGAAAATTCAGAAAACTTTGATTAATGTCGCAACATACTTTTTCTGTGTCGTGACACACTGTAATTAGGAAGCAAATTTAAAGGGAAGTTTATGTCGCAGCACAATTCTCCATTGTCGCGACATAAATTCAAAAGAGCACTAAAGGAAATGTCACAAATAATTTTTTTTTTTTTTTTTGTCGCGACACAATTGAACAGCTTTGTCTCTAAATTTTTTTTTTAACATTATGTTGCGACAACTATTTTTGTTTGTCGCGATAGAGCATTAATGATAAAACAAACCCTAGGGCAATGTTGTCGCGACATTAAATGTAGGGCAAGATCAACCAGTTGGCTTATAAATAGAAAATTTTTGAAAATTGAAGAACCACCTTTCTCATAAACTCTCAACCTTCTCAACTTCTTACTCAAACTTCCACCATCTCATTATCTAAAACCCTAGAACTCTGAAGTCCTGACCTTACCATGTCTGATTCTACCACCCTGATTCCAAACCTCAATGAAATCATGGAAGAATACACTGAGCTGGAAAATAAAATGAACATGGTTCTCATAAAAGAATTGGGTAAAGTTGAGGATAGAAGATGAAAAATATGCCAACAAGAGGCGTGAGAAGAATTAAGAAAAAGAAAAAGGGGAGTTGATGAAGCCAGAGTAAAATAGATGAAAGAAAGAGCAAGGAACTTTATTTCAAAAAAGAAGATTCTAATGAAAGAAGTTTGAAAGATGTGATGTTTCATTACCGAAAGAGGGTTCAAAGGTTATTCTCTTTTTGCTGAAATGTCGGCAAGAGAGGATGGAATCACCGTGAACACAAAGAACCTGGTTATGCCTCTTGGTTGGAAGAATTTTCATGAATATGGTAGAGAAAGGAAGGAAAAAGAGTATATGTCGAAAGGCAGAGTTCAAGAGAGAGAGGAGATAAAAAGATTGTTTAACTGAAAAAGTAAAAGGATGGTTCTAAGTTCAAGAAACAACCAAGGAACCAAAACACTGCAGGCAGTGACTTACTCACTACCGAAAGAGCGGAAAGGGACAAAGAAACCCCTTTTAAATCCACACACATAGAGACCCGATCAAGGCCAAGGTATGGTTCTACTTTATCACTTTTGTCCTTATGCCTTCTAAGCATCTAAGCACACAAGTGGAGAAGAGAGAAGCAATCCTCCCACGCATTGTCAAGGTTAAAGATAAATGAGGGAAAAATTATTGAAAGTCTATCTCTGGGTTACTCTGAAAGAAAATGCAGGGGGATGATTCCACACCCAACCACAACAACTGCATCTGCATCCAAGGAGTTGACAAAGAATGGGGGACCGAGGAAACCTACCCCAGAGCCTCCCATCTAACCTTAACCAGTATAACTAAAGGACCAAAGAATAAAGGGAAGGGCAAGGAAAAATAAACAGAAGAAGAAAAAGGGAATGAAGGGTGCACTGAGCTAGAACAGTGGGAAAACCAAATTCCATTGCAACTAGAAGCCCTAGTCAAAATAATTTTGTAATGCATCCCCGCAGCTAAGACAAAGTCCTCATCAGAACAAGCCGAAGTTCGCAGACCACAATCATACATCAGATAGAATTGTCGTGTCTACACGGCAGAATTGAAAGAAATAGATAATCAAGAAGGCACAAATTTCAAAATGTGGATGAGTATTTTGATGTAGAGCTTAGACTAAGGGATCCGTAAATTAGAGGATGCGCACAGTGCGGAAGAAGAGTGGGAAATGTAAATAGAAAAATGGACACAGAGTGGGAGAACAATTCAGATATAGAGACAATGCCCGGTTGTAAGTAATGACTACAGATAACAATTGCATGAACATTTAAGACACTCAAACGTAGTTTTCTTGATGAGCCATGAGATTAAAACAATGTGACACTCTCGAATCTCAGCACGAGGCGTGGAGAACTTACAGAGCAAATGCCAAGATACTAGATCAAGGAGGAAGACAATGTCTAGCAAGAAGAAGATACCCCGCCACTAACTAATTCTCAAACTCGTAGACCCCATAAAGATAGTCCCCTTTAGGGTGTTACTAGACCACCATACCCTACACTAACCCAGATTCAATTGGAGCAAGCCCTTCTGCACCATATACAAAAATAAGAAAAAATGAAAATCATAGTACAACAGGAACAAAGGAACTCACCCTAGTAGAGGAGGCAGAAGAATATCTAAGGATGGAAGCAACCAAGGAGAGGGCTACAAGGAATAAAAAATGAACAATACCCTACCTTTTCCATCTCCTCATCCTCTTTGTATTCAAAGCCCATTCCTCCTCGACGTAAAATAAAAGATTTCAGGCAAAACTTTTGTAAATTATTTGTGTTATTGATCGGGTGTGTTTTGATTAATTATCTTTAAGCCTATGATTACATTTCTTCTTGGTTGAATAAAGAATAAATCAACTACCTGGATCAAATTGTTTATTTGCTGTAGCATGTTTGGGTGAAATGACTTGAGAATAATTGTGAGTTGAATGCATGATCAAAATAAACTTCTCTACTTGATTAAAACAAACACAATAGCAAAATTCAAATCCAAACAACCATTGATAGATGCATTGTGGTATTAATCCTTGTCGGAAAAGGAAGTTGCAACAGCTTTTAACAAAGTTGAATGATCAAATTTAGAAAGATGTACTCAATAGGAAACACAATAAGACTTCTTGAGACCGCTGTGGTAAACAAGAAGGTCAATAAAAACTGGCGAAAACAATGCACATGGTCACCTGCCTTTCGGACTCAATCACTCTACTCAATAGGGAAGGTGTAGCCACTAAACTCCCCAAAACACTCTAAGCCTGATCACTTTATTATAATCCAAACTATCCCACAATCTGAAAGATCACCACCTTTCGTGAACACTAACCAAGACTCGCGGACTTCCATCGATAATCACCAATTACATTTGCCTTACTAGGATGGTAATGCAAAGTGAAGTTATAATCCTCCAGATACTCCATCCATCTGCATTGCCTCTTGTTGAGGTCCCGTTGTGTGAAAATATACTTCAGACTCTTGTGGTTTGAAAACTCTTCAAACTAATCACCATACAGATAGTGGCGCCAAATCTTTAAGGTAAAGACTATGGCCGCTAACTCCATGTCGTGTGTAGGGTAATTCTACTCATGATTCTTTAGCTGTCTAGAATCATAAGCCACAACCCTCCCGGACTACATCAAGACACATCCTAGTCCGTCCTTAGAGGCATCACAATACACTATGTACCTTTGTCCTCATTCCGGGACTATCAGAATAGGAGCTGAAGTAAGCCTCATTTTCACCCCTGAACGCCTCCCACATGTTATCGCACTTAACTCGACCCTTCTGGGTCAACCTGGTCATAGGTGCTGCTAGCCGAGAGAAATCCTCAATGAACCTCCTATAGTACCCTACCAATCCCAAGAAACTGTGTATCTCGAAGACTGATTTCAGCCTCTCCCAACTCATAACTGCCTCGACCTTCTCCAAGTCTACTGACACGCCTGAAGCTGACACGACGTGTCCCAAGAACTTTACCCAAGAGACCAAAATTTCACTACGAACTTAGCGTACAATTGATGGTCTCTTTAAAAACTTAAGGTGAACGATCCTTAAATGATCCTTATGTTCTCCTCGCACTCAAGTAGATCAAAATGTCATCAACAAAGACTACGAAAAATTGATCCAAATAGGGTTAGAATACCCTATGCATGAGATCCATGAATGCTGCTGGCGCATTCGTCAATCCAAAAGGCATCACTGTGAACTCAAAATGCCCATACCAAGGCCCAACGCCATCTAGGGATGTTTCACTCCCTAACTCTCACTGATGGTATCCAGCAAGGAGATCTATCTTAGAATACACCTCACCCTCTCAACTAGTCAAACAAATCATCAATCCTCGGTAAAGGATACCGATTCTTGATCGTAACCCTATTCAACTGTCGGTAGTCAATGCATAGTCGAAGGGTTTTGTCTTTCTTCTTAGCAAACGGAGCGCCCCAAGGTGAAGTGCTCGGTTTAATAAAAACCTTGTCCAACAATTCTTGTATCTAGACCTTGAGTTCCTACAACTCAATTGGCGCCATCCTATGTGGGGTCATAGAAATGGGCGATGTACTAGGGTGTAACTCAATCATGAAGTCTACATCCCTCTATGGAGGTAATCACGGTAGTTCATTTGGAAAAACGTCCTCATATTCACAAACAACCCGGGAGGTGTAATCTAACCTCTATCTTCGTCTCCTACTGTGGTAAGGTTTACTCACTAACCCATCAACTCGCCCATACCAGAGAGAAGACAACTGGGGTTAAGCATCATGCTTATCCCCTTCGAAAAATAAATAATAAATACTACATCTGCAGGGTGTAAAGAGCCCTCCTACGATCACAATCGACGACCCACTGCCAGTATCGCCAACTGGTCCATCTCGAGATGACACCAAACTCGACATGTCTACGACCCTGTGTCCACAAAGGAGAGAATCCCTGGGAGATTTCTAACTCACAATCTCGACGTATTGGATTAACACTCACCCTAGTTCCTAGGGGAGAGCTTACATGTAATCTGCCTAAGGTTCCCAACTCTAAGCTCACTCTTTCACACATGATGCGCCGATGAATGAATGAGATGCACCATAACTAAACAACACTCTTGCCCATAAGCGAGTGAGAAACATACCTGTATAACTAATCGACCAAGTAATCTCGCACCACGGTGTAACGCGCACACTTGGTGCCCAAAGTCTCGGCCCGTGGAGCCCCGTCTCCCACCCCACTCCATAACATTCCTTTGGCCTTCCCGTGAGCCATGCAGGTGCCTGTGCCGCACTCTGAGGCTGATATTGGTTCCTCTAGCCCACGCTAGGGTAAGAAAGAACAAACAAAGGCCTGAGGTACCACTCCACGATCAGACTCTGGGGCCTCATAACTTTGGGACTCACCGTGGCAATCCCGTCTCATGTGCCCAAGTCGATAGCACGGAAGATGTCATCGTTCCAACTAGCCAGAAGCCCTGATCCGCCTCGCCCGATGGCCACGACTGGTCCCCAACCTCATGGAACAGAAGCCCGCTTCTCGAACCAGAAGAAGGCTTACCCTCCTTCCTCACACCGCACCGTATCCTGATGCTCCTGCGTCATCCGCCTCTTCTGGCGGCCACGCCATCCTCACCATGAGTCCATGTCTTGTAGAGGAACTACACCCGCCTCCGGATGGATAGCTTTAGACCATCCTTAAACTTTCTCACCTTGGCCCTGTCTATGGCCACATAATCATCCCCGAAACGTGCTAACTCTGTGAACTTAGCCACGCATTCGAGTACTGTCATATTTCCCTATTCAACTCTAGGAACTCCTGGGCTTTTACATGCCTAGAAAATGCTGGGAAAAACTTACTCATGAAGAGCTCTCGGAACTCTCCCCATGTCATCATCTCCAGATCCCTTGAGACTTCAATCCAACTTCACCATACCCGATCTACCTCTACCCAAACATAGCTACCGATCTCGTGACATTGAAGGTAATCTCCATGGCTCCAAACCCTTCGACTTGTCGAAACCAATGGTCACTAATAATCGGATCCCCCTCCTCAGAATGCTCTGAGGATGATGTGTCATAAACCTCGGATGTTACCCGATCTTCCCTGCTTAACCCGCACTAGCCCGAGTAATGGCAGTAGTCACTGAAGACCACGCCTCTATAAAGGCTTGCTGGTAAAAAACAAGTGGTGGTCGGCTATTGCCTCGTGGGTGACCTATGTTTCCCCTTCCTCGACTTGCCATCTACATATGTCAAATAGCAAATTGAGATTTCTTTTTCCTTGTTCAATTAGTAGTGCATATGTCACTACTAATATACATCATAATCTGAACTAACATATTTATTTACTTACCGAACCCCTAAGGTTATTTTCTCACCCTAGTCTTCAACATTTCCTATATACTATTTACCAAGTATAGAATTCACGTAGTGTCCGATAGCTAGCTCTAGGCATTTATTAACCTAGGCTTTGACACCATGCTGTGACACCCCAATCCCAAAGGGGTCCTTTTTTTTTTTTTTTTTTTTCTTTTAACCACTGTAAGAAGTCTGTCGCGACAGAGAAATCTCTGTCGTGATAGAATACCTTTGTCATACTCCCCTAGCCTTGGTACGTTAGCCCAGGGTGCCGCCCGCCTAAAGTCCGTCACGCGCACGGCCTTCTTTGCTGCGACGTTAACGCAAATGGCCACATTGTCGCCATGCAGCGCTCGCCACACGCGCATATCCGGCCGCGGCAATGCCTTGCCTGACCGTCACACATAGAACACTATGTCGTAACCTTGAAGATCTCATGTCCTGGAACTCTTTGTTGCGACGTAAGGTATACCCTGTCGCAACACAATTTTAGGAAACTCTGTCGCGACATAAGAATACTCTGTCGCGACATAAAAACCCTATCCAAGGCCAAACTTAGTCGCCATTAATAAAAATACTCTTCCTTGTCGCCGATAGAAATCCCGCTCACCAAACTCGTCAGACTCGAAATGCTCATCGCGGGTCGCCTTTGTTGCGACATAGAAACTCTTAGCTTTAATCAAACTATGTCGCGACATAAAAACATTTTGTCATGACATAAAATCCCTGCCTAAGGCCAAAATTGCTATATCACCTGACCTCTTGTCATGGTCGCCTCGGACACGACGTTAACCTTCGTCACATATCATAGACAGAGAAACAAAGTAAAGGTCTCGACATGAGCATTCAGGTCGCGCGATCAGAAACCGCTTGCGCCTTAAAACCATGTTGCAACACAGGAAACCCCGCCGCAACAACATTACGACCAAAACTTTGTCGCGACCAAGAAACCTCTATCGTGACCTAAAACATGCCCAACCATGCAATAGCCTTTCTGGCTTTTCCTGGATCTCCAACTCTTCTCCAAAACACAATAAATTCAATGTAGTAGCCTTTTCATTGCACCTCTTTTCTTTTACATAAACAGAAACTGGATAAACTGTCCAGGATTTTACAAAGTACATAATAAAGCCAATAATCCGGGCATTCTTTTCCAATTAAGACCTCAGATGTAATCCATCTGGTGGCCCAAAGACTGGAATAATTTTTCCACTAAGGGTGAGCAATGCCCAATATAGGAATTCTCCTATAAGGGCTACTCCCCACCTAAGTGCACATGCAATTTCATGATTCACACATTCACACTCATTCAAGTAAAAACATGCTCATTTCTACATGAGTGTCTACATGCCATGCCCCATGTCTCAAGTCCTCACCGACTCCTTCACATATGCATTTTCCATATATGAAAACTGTTTTCAAAACAAAAGATTTTTGCTTTTGAAACCCATTGGATGAACCTCCGATAGAAAACCCATTGGACAACCCTCCGATATAAACTGCTGACAAGCCTCCGAGAAACCCATTGACAACCCTCCGATAACATTCATTAAACAACCATTCGATAACATCTATCGACAACCCTCCGCTAAACTCATAAGACAACCCTCGATAAAACCTATCGGACAACCCTTCTCGACAAAACCTTATCAAAGCCATGACATGCACTCACACTGCTTCACGGATGTCCTTGTGCATATGCAATGTTGAATGCCATTGCATGTTCTTTCATGTTACATGCATGATGAGAGCTACATGCAACATTTATGATTCATGGATAATCATATCTACAACATACAATTTACATCCATAATACAACCCATGTAAATACATCAATTTCAGCATCTATCCACATGATTTGTCACACACTTGCAAGTCATTCAATCAAGCAACAACACACAAAACAGGATCTTCATGTTCAAAATTCCACAACAAGACACACTGCTTCAAGATAAATAATCCATGTCCGCAAGACTAACACACTACAAAATCATCATATTCAAGCCCATATTTTTCCAAATAGGTACAACTCGCGAGTCAGAGCGTTCTAAGAACAGAGCGACCTTAAACTGTCCGTATCCAATAGTTTGATCACAATTGCTCTCGCATCACCAACTTTTAGGCTACACTTCGCCATCGAATGACCCTTTAGATATGACTAACCAAAAGTAGGAGAGAACCTCACTTAGAGCGCAACTGTACCGCTCACCCATCTGAACTTTTACTTGCTCTCGAACACTGGAGACTAGTAGATGCTGGACCTTCTTTCCTTTGCCCTTTTTTTTCCCCTCCTTTTATCTTTTCTCTTCCTTTATCTTTCTTCCTCCATGCACTGTCGATCAGGTGGTGTGACACCTTTTCATCACTTGACAAATGGCAATTTCCTATGCCATTTGTCTTTCATGTTAATTCACCCACCACTATAATCATGCAAGATAGGAACGTGACACTTCGCCTTCCATGTGCCAAGAGTCTGACTTTTGCGCCAATATGGCACATGTCTTTCATGCCAAATGTCACATATCATTCGTCCACGGTCTCAACACGCGAAATTTCGACCGTCCCGAATTCGACCGCATCTGGACAGAAGTGATTTCACGAGACCTAACTCAACGGTGTAACCGTGGTCAGCAATCAGATTCAGCAAAATTTCCAAAGCCACAAATTTTACATCAGAATTCGTAATCTATTGTTACACTTTACCTCGAGTCCTCACGTATGTATATATATATATATATATATATATATATATATATAGTTATATATATATATATATATATATATATATATATATAGAGAGAGAGAGTATATAGAGAGAGCAGAGAGAGAGAGAGAGAAAGAGAATATAAATATTTTTGTTACAATAAATATAGAATATAAATATTTTAGTTACAATATTTATTATGTTATTTTATAATTTTTTATTTTGTTCTTAAAAAATAATCACTTTTAAAAAGTTGAAAATTAATAATTAAATGTTTATATTAGTCCTTAACAACTAAAAATATTAGTCAATGGAGGTATATATATATATATATATATATATATATATATATATATATATATATATATATATATATATTAATTACGGTAAAATATTGGTTACAATATTTATTATTTTATGATATAATTTATTATGATCGATCGTCATTCCCATCCGATTCATCCCAATAAATCGTGGAGGATTCAGCCCACTCAATGGCCTAAACTAATGGCTCATCCAGTTTTATTTGGCGGCTAAAATAATTCATTTGGCATCTATCATTAGCCAAACAAAGCCTTGATAAAAATACACCAATCTAGATTGAACAAGAGTTATATTCTCCTTTATTATTTTTCCTATCCGGGATGAAGGATTACTTAACGAAAGCAAACTAAAACTTATTGTTATTGCTTCACTGCAATTCATTATATCTTTTAGATAAAAATTCAACAAAATAAAATATATTGAAGTAACTTCCATTTTAAAAATATTTTATATAAAATTCAACAAACTAAAAATGTAATTACTTTAATATATTTTAGATAAAATTCAACAAAAACAAAATATATTGATGTAACTTCCTTTTAATATATTTTCATGTATAAATATCGATTTTCTTAATAAATTTTTAAAATATTAATTTATTTATAGTGCAATAACAATATTTTAAATATTAATTATACCACAGAAGTTTAGAAAAGAAAACATATTGATATTAAAATAGATATATTCATATGCACCATTTTTTTATATTTTTATATATAAATACTATACTTATTTTTTCTTCTTAACAAAATTTAAAATATTAATTCATTAAGTATAAAATTCAAAATTGAATAAATAATTTTGAAATATTATAAATTATATATTTTAAAATTAGTTTTAATTTAAATAAAATAAAATAATACATTTATTACGCCATTAGTTTGACCACGATTCGACCACTTATTCGACCAATGAACTATGAACATATAACTTTTTATGTTCAATTTTTAAAACTATAAAATAATAAATTATTAATTAAGATGTAATTAAATACTTTACACTAACTTTTTAGTTTTATTTTATAAAATTAAATAATATTATAAATATTGATGCAATTTTCATTAAAAAAATTATAAGGTATGCCACAAAAATAGAAAATGTAGTAGCTATTTTTGTGGCATAACTTATAATTTTTTATTATCTAAACACTTTTCAAAATTAAATAGTAATAATTGAGAGTAGTATATATATAATAAATTACATATTTATCACAAAATCTATCCAACTATTTACAAAATCCTAAATGAAATATATAATACAAAAAATGATTACTTTTGTGGCATAAGTTATAACTTTTTATCTTTAATAAATAAATACTTAAAAATGTATGATAATAATTCAAGATAAAAATTTCATTGAAATTATTTAAAATTAAAATAATTATTTGTTAATCAAGGTGATGGATACTTTACACTATTACAAATTTTACATAAATAAAATAATAAATTAAAAATTAGATTAAATTTTAAAATTAAAAATTTTTAAATAAAAGGTTTTAAAATAAAACACGTATTCTAAAAATCTCTCCATAGGAAAACCTTAGAACAATAGATAGTTGTCATAGCATTTTTATTTAAATTATTTGCTTATAATTATTTTTAAAAAGGAAATTAATTGCTTATAATTAAAGATAATGAATATTTTTCAAATGAACATAATTTCTAGCAAGAAATTTAAAACTGAAAATTTTATTAAGAAATGTATCCAAGTTTAAAAACAATATTTCTAAATGAATCGATAGCTATAATAGTTATTACTTTTTGTCTAAAAAAATAGTTATCACTTTAGACATCAGTTGTGATTTTTTATTATTTTCTATAAGTAAAACACTTTATAGAAATTAATTAACAATATTGAAGAGATTAAAATGCATAATGAGATTATTATTTATTTAAAATATTTATTTTTAAACAATTTATTTACATAAAAATATTTAAAATACATCTTAAATTTAAAGTAAGAATTAAAATATAAATTAAATATTTATTAAAAATCTATCCAAGTAATTTAAAAATACAAGAGTAAATATCTATAATAACTACTCCTTTGTGACATAAGTTACAATTTTATGTTATTCTCAATATTTTATGATACTATTATTAATTAAGGATAATAAATTCAAAGTATGATTATTTGAAATTATTTATTACAAAATCAATTTGTAAGTAAATATCCACAAGGCTTAACTTTAGTAAGGATATATTATTTTGTTACATTAAAAAATTATATTTAGTCACAAATATTTTCATTAACAAATTTTAAAAGATAATTACATATTAATTATAAAGATAATAAATTAAAAATATCATTATTTGAAAAATATTTATTGACAAAATCAATTTGTAAGTAAATATCCATAAAAATATCTAACTTTTAGTAAGGAAATTATTTTCGTTACTAAAAATTATATTTAGTAAAAAATATTTTCATAAGCGAATATATGTTTTTATGTTACAAAAGCGTTTGTGGGAGAAAAGGACAAAGTTTTCCCACCATGTCTTTTAGTGGTGAAATTTTCAAGTTCGTAAGCAAAAGTTTTCCAAAAATTAATATAAATGATAAAAGTTAAAATTTCATCAATAAAAGTTACTTTTGCATGAAATTACATCCCTAAACTTTCGTCTACAATAACGTGTTTTCTTATAGCTTCTCACAGATAAGGGAGATTGGAGAGCAAACTTCGATGGGCTGGTTTTTTCCAAACTGAATGAGAATGAAGCTGGAGGTCTGGAATTACCTTTTCATTGGAAGAAGTGCACTCTACGTTGAGTGATCTAAATGGAGACAAGACTCCTAGTCTGGATAGCCTCACCTTAGCGTTTTGGCAATTCAATTGGAATATAGTCAAGAAGGATGTAATGAAAATGTTCCGGGAATTCCATGAAACCGAGAAGTTCATTAGGAGCCCAACACAACTTTATATTCATGATTCCAAAAGGGATGGGTAAAATGACTTCCACTCATTAGTCTGGAGGTAGTCTATATAAATCATAATAAAGTCCTTGAAAATATACTAAAGAAGGTGATGAATAGTCTTGTCAATGAAGCTCATAACACTTTTGTAGGAGGTAGGCAAATTTTGGATGCTTCCTTAATAGATAATGAGGTAATTGATTCCATGGTGAAGAAGGAGTAGGGAATTCTCTACAAATTGGACATTGAAAAAGCGTATGATTGCATAAATTGGAAGTTCCTATTTGAGGTGCTTCGTAAGGATACTTAAATGAAATGGGTGAATTGGATAAAACATGCAACATCGCCAGCCGGCCTCAAGCCTCCCCTTCTCGATCAGACGAAGGAGATATGAATTCAATTCAAAGTAAGGGCATGTAGCTAATTGACTATAGGTTTAGAGCACGCTAGATTTTCTATCATGGTTATAATGGAAGCCCTACTAGGTTTTTCAAAACTCAAGTAAGTTAAGGCAGGATCCTTGTCCCCGATCTCTCTTGTTCTGGTATGGAAGTCTTTAGTTATGATGGGAGAAAGCAGCTTCAAAAGGTTTCTAGCAGCCATAAGTCAGTGAATGGAAGTAGGGAAGAGAGGCAGATAAATCATTTACTATTTACATATGAAAATTTGGTTTTTTGCAAGGACTTAAGGGATCAAGTTGCATCATTTAAGCTGGGTTCTTTTATTATTTGAGGCCATTTTAGGGCTGAATATTGATATGGAGAAGAGCTCTATTATGCCAATATGGTGTATGGTGGATTTAGATTCTCTAGCCTCTAAATTAGGGTGTAATACGGGGAACCTCCCATCAACTTGCATTTGGTCAGCTATTTAATGAGTTGAACTCCGTCTAATTGGGGACGGTGTGGAAGAAAGATTTGTAAGAAAGCAGAAACTGGAAGATATAGTATATTCAGAGACACACTTCTTAAAAGTACTATGTCTCTTTTCCACTTACCTAAGAGAGTAACAAATAGGTTGGAGAAAATTTAGAGATACTTTCTTTGGGGAGGTGGCACCCTTGACAAATAGGTTGGAGAAAATTTAGAGAGACTTTCTTGGGGAGGCACTTTGACAAAAAGTCACACGGTAAATTGGAAAACATTTGCTTAAGGAAGGAAAGAAAAGAGCAGGGGGAGGGGGGGGTGGGGCAGATGGGTACTGGGTGTTAGGATCTCTCCTTGGTAACAAAGCCCTTGGGAAAGTAGGTTTGGAGGTGTAAGATGTGATTAGATTAAATATTCGGGTGGAGGATGGTAGTTGGTTTACTAAAACTACTACGGGAATTCGGTCATCCTGGAAGGATATCAACAAAGAGATTGCTTTAATGAAGATGAATTGTGTTTACTCTGGGGATGGAAGAGAGTAAGATTTGGAGAGGATCCTTGGTGTGGGGACAATCCACTTTGTAGATATTTCCTACTTCGTTCATGCTCACTAAACAACGGGTAAAATGGTTGACATTCGGGATAATACAAGAGTGGAGCGAGCTTTGTTACCTGTGTTCAAGAGACCATTCAATTATCGTGGAGATCGTATGCATATAAGCAGCCTTTTTAGGCATCTTTACAAGTCATGGACTCCATAGGACCAACAATGAAGACATCTTGGGATCTCATATGCAAGCTTTGAAGCTCTTGGAATCAATTCAGACGAGCTGGGACCTTGATAGCATGATTGCACATGAAGATAGAGGCTTTAACATCAAAATCAAGCACTTTCGCACCTCTCACAGTAAATAACTTATTCTATAAGCCAAAGAGAGTTCTATAAGCAATATTTTTCTTGGCTTCTATATTACATTATAAACCTCCGGGGCTTGAACCAAATTAGCACTTAAAGATTTTTATTGCTTAAGAAAATGTTTCGACTTTCAAAAGTCAACTAAATCGACCTTAGCGAAGAAAACATGTTTATTTATTTTGCTAGTAGAAACACAGTTATATGTTGTTTTTTTTTTTTAAATTATTTTGCAGGAGAGATCTTCCATGCTCGAATCACGTGATAGATTATTATGACCACTGGAATGAATTGCAGTAGCCCTCTTAGTTACACGATCACCAAAGCTTCATCGGAGTTCTCATGTACATGTCCGTATTTCCGATTAATTTATATATTCTTTTCACGTTGTAAATATATTCTTTTGTTCATCACTGGTTCACAACAATATGTTAGGGGACGTCATTTTAAATGTTCTATACTATGCTGTACTTAGCATGTCTAAATATTTTTCTAGACAGTGGAGTTATGTTTAATAGGTTTTTTGTTTTTTTATATATATTTAGTCTATCGATTTCACATGAATTGGGCTTCTTATAAAACATGAAATTTGTAACAACCCAAGGTCTTTAAATTATGTAGATATTGTCTACTGGGGGCACATAATCCCATTGGACACAATGAGGATGTTATATCTGCTGCGAGAGGGCTTTGCCGATCCCTCACGCATGGGTGGGTGTTTGTCACATCCCCGATAAGGAGGAGGTGTTTGTCACATCCCACATTAGGGGACAAACTCTAACACTGCTATATAGCGTATAAGCCCTTCAACCTAGTAGACTCGCTTTTGAAGTCGCGCGGCTTGTTACAAATGGTATAAGAAACTGATCCTCAACTCGATGTAGGGCTCGCTCTACGCCCACCCCGCAAGGGGTGTTTGTCCATCGTCCCATAATCCCATATAGGATACAACGACATTTATGTCTACACGGGAGGGTAAAGTTTGTCAAGATCCCACGTCAAGTGGTGAACTCGATACTATAAGTATGGGCTCCTCTCTCAATCTAGTAGACGCGCTTTTTTAAAGTCGTGACTATCTACATGGTTGGGGGCCGAAGGTTACAAATGGCATCATAGTCATCCCTTGACTCCCATAATTTACTCAGATACAACTGAGGACGCCAGGTTTCGGCAGGAGGGGGTTTGTCACATCCCACATTGGATAGGGGAGAAACTTCCTAACACTATATAAGTATGAGCTCCTCTTAACCTAGTAGATGCGTTTTAAAGCCGTGAAGGCCCCTTGGACCCAAAACGAAGCATTTCTACACGGTTAGGTTGAGTTGTTACAAATGGTATGAGAGCCAATCCTAATCTCTCATGTTTGGGGTTTGTTCCATTTGCCCCTACTCTCGCAGGAAACAACCAGGATGTTGTAATCACATGGAGCGTGTTTGTCAAATCCCACATCGAATAGGAGATAAAGTTCTTGACATTATATAAGTATGGGGTCCTCTTAACCTGATAGACATGTTTTAAAGTCGCGAGGGCCTCTTGGGCCCAAAGCAGACAATATGTACATGGTTGGACTGAGTCGTTACAAATGGTATTGGAAACATCCACGACCCCATGTGGGGTCTAATCCAAATAATTTATAGGGGGTGTTTCATTGCTTGGTCTTGTATCTCAAAGGACACAACTATATTATCATGGTTCGCATGGAAAGCCAAGCCATTACATCCCACATCGGGATAAGGAGAAAGTTCTTGACACTATATATGTACGGGCTCCTCAACCATGATGCATTTTAAAAGTCGTGGAGGGTCCCTTTTCGTCTAAAGAGGATAATATCTACCTAGCTGGGGTGGGTCGTTACAAATGGTTTCAAAGTCGATCCGGAATCTACCGTGCAGGGTCTAAATCATTTGACCCACAGAAAGGTCTGTCTGTCAGCTCCCATATTCCCATGAGACACAACGAGGACGCTGTGTCTCGCATGGGAGTGGGTGTTTGTCACATCCTACATCGATAGGAAGAACTGACACAATATAAGTATGGGCCTTCCAACCCAGTAGACACGTTTTAAAGTCGTGAGAGCCCCTTAAACCCAAAGTGGACCTACATTAATAGAGGAGCCCATACTTATAAAGGCTAAGAACTTTCTCTCATGTTTCACACGATTAGTACCGGGTTATGTTATCTTTTTTCACATGAGTGGCCTATCTACTCACTTTCAAGATCAGAATCTATGGGCATTGGTCTATGAATCTTCGCCTATTTAAGGTACAATTGTTTAGGCTCCGTTTAGACCCAAAAAGTACCACATAAAGAAAAAAAAAACTAAAAATATTGATTTTCTCATGTTATGTTTCATTGTCAAAAATATAAAAGAAATAAAATAAAATAAAATATTCTCCAAATTTTACATATTTTAAATTTTCATAGTCCTTATAATGGAGAGAAACATATAAAATGAGTTTCAATAAATATATAGAATTAATTTATTAAATTTAAACTTATTTTTTATTTTTCTATAAAATTTATTTATTTTTCAATCTTACTCGATATTTTCTTTTCCTCCTTAATACTTTCCAAGTTCCAAAGGAAACCAATCTTGTCATTTTCTGAATGGCCAAAACCCAGGCAACGAAGTTTGACCCAACTCTAGCCCACATCTAGTGAACATATTGTCACCTATTCTCCAACCTAGCTTCAATAACTTCCTAAATCTCCTAGTTCATGAATTTTTATTTTATTTATTTTGTTTCGTAGATTTGACACTTTTGTGCACATACCTAAAATGGGATAAGGGAGAAAGTTCATGACAATATATATGTATGGCCTCCTCTGAACCTAGTAAACGCATTTTAAAGTCATGAGGGCCCCTTAGGCCTAAAGTGAATAATATCTACATGGTTGGGCATGGTCGTTACAAATAATATCAAGGCCGATCCTCGACCCTAATGTAAGGGTCTATTCCATTTTACTTCATAAGGGGGTGTTTATCCATTTGGCCCCTTAATAATATGGCACACAATGAGGAGCACAGTTCCGCATGAGGGGTGTTTGTCACATCCCACATTGGGGAGGAGAAACTTCCTGACACTATATAAGTATGGGCTCCTCTCAACCTAGTATATGCGTTTTAAAGCTGGGAGGGCCCTTGGACCTACAGTGGACAATATCTACATGGTTGGGCTGAGTTGTTATAAATAGTATCATAGTTAATCCTTGACCTCAATATAGTCTCGTCTCATCAACTCGTGACGTATTTGTTCGTTTGGTCCCGTAATCCCATGGGATACAACGACGCCAGGTTTGCATCGGGGCGATACGCCGATTGAGGAGAAAATTCATAACACTATATAAGTATGGGCTCCTCTCAACCTAGTAGATGCGTTTTAAAGCCTTGAAGGCCCCTTGAACCCAAAACAGACAATATTTACATGGTTAGGTCGAATAGTTACAAATAGTATCAGAGCCAATCCCCGACCCTAATGTGGGGGTATGTTTTGTTTGGCCCCCTACCTCGCGAGACACAACGAAGATGTTATGTCTACATGGGGGCACGTTTATCACATCCCACATCAGATAGGAGAGAAAGTTCTTGACACTATATATGTATGGGCTTCTCTCAACCTAGTAGACGCATTTTATGGTCGTGAGGGCCCCTTAGGCCTAAAGTGGATAATATCTACATGGTTGGGCCAGGTCATTACAAATTGTATCAGAGTCGATCCTCGACCCCAATGTGGGGGTCTATTCTATTTCACTTAAGGAGTTGCTCATTCATTCGACCAGACCCTACTTGCATACAACGGCGACGTCAGAGTCCAGATGAGCTACAAGCCATTACATCCTACATCGGATAAGAAAGCAAACACATTTGCAAGGGCATGGGCCCCCTCTCAACCTAGACATGTTTTAAAGTCGTGAAGACCCCTTATACCCAAAGTGGACAATATCTGGCTACGATCGAGAGGATTTATATAGCGCAAGAACTTTCTCCCATGTTTCACACGATTAGTGTCAAGCTATATTATCTTCTCGCCATGAGAGGCCATTCCTACCTTTTCTTCCGAAGATCGTAGTCATGGGTATTCCCATCATGAATCTCTTCACCTATTTGAGGTACAATTGTTTAGTTCGCTTAGACCCTAAAAGTACTCTACCTAAAAGAAAAAAAAATACTAAAAATATTGATTTTCTCATGTTATGTTTCATCATTAAAATATAAAAGAAATTAAATATAATCAAATTTTCAAAATTTTACATATTTTAAAATTTCAGTCCTATAATAGAGAGAAACAAATAAAATGAGTTAGAATAAATATATAGAAATAATTTATTAAATTTAAACTCTATTTTTATTTTTCAATAAATTTTATTTCTTTTCAATTTTACTCAATATTTTCTTTCCTTAATACTTTCCAAGATCCAAAAGAAACCAATCTTGTCATTTTCCGAATGGCCAAAACCCAGGCAACAAAGTTTGACCCAACTTTGGCCCACATCCAGTGAACATATCGTCACCCAATCTCCATCCTAGATTTAGTAACTTCTTGAATCTCCCATAGTTTAAGAATTTTTTATTTTATTTTATTTTTTGTTTCTAGCAAAGATTTGACACTTCATGCACATGGGCCTGTAACGGGATAGGGAGAAAGTTCTTGACACCATATATGTATGGGCTCCTTTCAACCTAGTAGACATGGTTTAAAGTCGTGAGGGCCCCTTGGACCCAAAGCGGATAATATCTATACGATTGGGGCCGTGTCGTTAAGCAACAAGACGTAGCCTATCATCGACCCCCGACGCTGGTTATCTGTCGACCAGAGGTGTTCTGGTCCGCTTTGGCCTCAGAATCCTGGCTTAGACACAATGAGGACGCGGTGTTCGTATGAGGGGGTGTTTTCACATCCCACATCTGGGGGAGAAACTTCTTTTGACACTCCATATAAGTATGGACTCCTTTCAACCTAGTGTAGATCGCATTTTAGCCTGGCGCCAAATTCCAAAAGGACAATATCTACATGATTGGGCCGGGTCGTTACAAATGGTATCATAGTTGATTCTTGACCCCAATGTGCGAGTCTGTTCCATTTTTACCCGTATAGGGTATTTGTTTGTTTGGCCCAGTAATCCCCTAGGACACAACGAGGACGTTTTATTTGCATGAGGAGGGGGGGGTGTTTGTCACATCCCACATTGGATAGGGGAGAAAGTTCTTGACACTATATACATATATGTGCTTCTCTTAACCTAATAGATGCATTTTAAAGTCATGAGGGCCTCTTGGGCCCAAAGCTGATAATATCTATATGGTTGGGCCTGATCATTACAAATGGTATCAAAGTCGATCCTCGACCCCGATGTGGGGGTCTATTTCATTTGACTCCATAGGGGGTGTTTGTCCGTTTGGTCCCGGTGAATCCCACATGAGATCCTTGCTCGTGTCCGCATGAGGTGTTCATTCACATCCCACATCTACAGCGGAGAAAATTCGACACTATATATGTATGGGTTCCTCTCAACCTAGTAGATGCATTTTAAAGTCTTGAGGGCCCCTTGGGCCCAAAGCGGATAATATCTACGTGGTTGGGTTGGGTCATTACAAATGGCATTAGAGTCGATCCTCGACCCCGATGTGGGGGTTTATTCCTTTTGACTCCATAGGGGGTGTTTGTACGTTTAGCCCCGTAATCCCATGGGACATAACGAGGACGTTGTGTCTGTATGAGTGGTGTTTGTCACATCCTACATCGAATAGGGAAGAAACTTCCTAGCACTATATAAGTATGAGCTCCTCTCAACCTAGTAGACGCGTTTTAAAGTCGTGAGGGCCCCTTATACCCAAAGTGGACAATATCTAGATGATTGAGAAGAGCCCATACTTATATAGTGCCAAGAATTTTCTCCCATGTCTCACACGATTAGTATTGGTTATATTATCTTTTCTCACATGAGAAGCTCATCCTACCTTTGCTTCCTAAGACTGTAACCCATGGGTATTCGACTCATGAATCTCTTCACCTATTTGAGGTACAATTGTTTAGGCTCCATTTAGACCAGAAAAGTACCACGGAAAGAAAAAAATTATTAAAAATATTGATTTTCTCATGTTATGTTTCATTGTCAAAAATATAAAAGAAATTAAATATAATCAAATTTTCTACATATTTTAAAATTTTATAGTCCTTATAATAGAGAGAAACAAATAAAATGAGTTGGAATAAATATATAGAATTAATTTATTAAATTTAAACCTATTTTTTATGTTTCTATAAATTTTATTTCTTTTCAATTTTAATGGATATTTTCTTTCTTTAATACTTATCAAGTTCCAAAGGAAACTAATCTTATCAATTTTTGAACGGCCAAAACCCAGGCAACGAAGTTTGACCCAACTCTAACCCACATCCAGTGAACATTTCGTCACCCATTTTCCAGCCTAGCTTCAGTAAGTTCCTGAATCTCCCCTAGTTCAAGAATTTTTTATTTTATTTTATTTTTTGTTTTGGGTAGATTTGACACTTTTTTGCACATACCTAGAAAATATATTTTCTATTTAATATATGTAAAATAAATTAATTATATATAGCTAATAAGAAGAAGAAGGGTACTCAACTTTTTGACTTAACATGCTATATTATATATTTTGTATATTTCTTTCATCAAACACCACCCGGACTCATGACTAGAAGCTGTTAGTAAATAGTAGTCTTTTTCAAAAAGGACTTGTCCCACATGAAAAAAAAACAAGAGCTTTTTTTGGTTTATATATTTAAACCCATATACGGGCTTATACAAGACTTGAGAAGAAGGAAGACCTCACTAAGCTTGATTTCGGGCCGCATCGATGGATCATCTCCACACCCCCATCCCCCCACGTGATTGTCACATTTGGTTTTGCCCTTTATTTTTTTATTTTTGTCTTGCTTATATGAAACCTCGCTTTTCACTATTGAAAAATCAAATGTTTATAAGTCCAAATCTCAAATTCGGGGCCAATCTAACAACTATTTTTCTTGAATTCAATTTCTAATAGCCATTTTGCTTTCTCTCAATTTCAACTCCAATGGTCAACAACTATTCTTCAAATTTCAAACCTCAAACCAAACTACATTGTTGTTTTCCTATAAATCGAGACCTTTGCCGATGTCAAGGGCACATCTTTCTCTCCTCTCTAAATTACTCTCTTTGATGTTCCTATTCCAAAGGTACTTTCGAAGATTGTTGAATCATGGGGAATAAAATTCCTATGATAGTGTTCACAAACATGTCCTCACCACACGAGCCGTAATCCTGTGCTCCCTAGATTTTGCTCCCATTGTCCATTCGTCTTCTCATTCAAACAACCAACATGCACAACAATCTTAAGAATTTTATACCATGGAAACAGATTCCTTTGTCGTTGGTATTAGTCTTCATCGCTGACATTGTCACGCTACGGTCCCCTCCAAACCGCCACGTCACTCTCCTCTACCATCTCTACATCAACAGTTCCTATGCTCTTGCCTACGCTAAGCCCTTCCCTAACATCTCTATAATTGAGGTCTTCTCTAGATAAAATTTCAAATGCTGGCAAGAGCGTGTATATTCCACCTTAGATATGCATGGAATGGCATGGTTGTTGTCCACTAAAAACATGCATGTCAACACTGAGGCTTGGGCACACGCTAATAAGGTTTGTCAACATGCAATCCTAACTACATTATCTAATGAGTTATTTGATGTCTATCATGCCTACAAAGAAGCGAAGGAAATTTGGGAGTCAATGGTCACTAAGTACACAACCAGGATTCGTGAAGCAAAAGTTCGCGGGTAGGAAACCAATACAAGGGAGATGCAGACAACAAGAACATTAAGCTCCTAAATCAATGAATACCACAAATTGGTCGGGAAGAATTAAGGGTTGAAAGAGCTGTAACTACTCGAATAGTTTGTAGTAGATTATTAGATCGAGAAAAACCACCGACCTACGGGAGTGACTACAAACAACAATTAAAACACAAAACAGAAGCAGTTGTCCTTAGCTGATTTGATCACTCCAATCATCATTGAAGATATAAACCGCAAAGAGCAAAAGGAAACCAAAGCAAAACAAATGACCACCAAGGCAAACTTAGTCCAAACCAACCCAAAAAGGTATAATCATAAAGCTCAAAACTCTGATAACAAATACAAAATTTCTAACCCCTATACTTTAAAAAAGAAAGGAACTTGTCATGTTTGTGGCAAACCATGCCATCACACACCCCAATGTAGAAAGAGAGTAAAAACTGGAAATAGTGGAAATCCTCCTAAAGACAACTTGGTTGAAAAAGATGACATAATAGCCATTGGTTGCCTCACAAGCTAATACGACGACCACTCCCAAGAATCGCGGTAATTCCGTGTAATAAGACATATTTGTGCAAACAAAGATGCTTTTACCTCCTACACTCCAATAGGGGATGAGACGTAAAAGGTTGTTTACTCAGCACTCACACTACTCAAGTTTTGGGAAAAGGCAAAGTCATGTTGAAACTCACTTCGGGAAAGACTTTGGCTTTGAATAAGGTGCTGCATATTCCTAATATTAGAGAAAATTTAGTTTATGTTGCTCTATTGGGAAAAGTAAGGGTTAAAGTGTCATTTGAATACGATAAGATTGTAATGACAAAAAATAATGTCTTTATGGGAAAAGGGTTTTGTAATCAGGGGCTCTTTGTGCTCAGTATTTCTAAAGTTATGAATGGAAATTCTTCTTCTTTCTTCTCACATCGTTGGATTCTATAAAGTATGGCACGCTTAGATTAGGACATGTTAGTAGTGGATACATTAATAAGATCTAATCTCTAGGCCTTATAAATAATATTGATTAATTATTTAGGATTAACTAATTGTCAAATATGTGCCACTTCTAAGCTAACTAAAAAGACGTGGGTCAATAACTAGAGAAACAAAACTGTTATAACTAATTCATTCTGATCTAGGAGATTTGAAACAAACCATGACTAGATGAGGTAAGAAATTTTATATGACCTTCATTGATGATTATTCTAGGTTCACTAGAGTTTACTTGTTTAGAAATAAAGATGATTAATTTGATATGTTCTTAAGCTATAAAGTTGAAGCAGAAAATCAACTTGATAGGAAAATCAAAAGGATTAGATATGATAGAGGGGGCAAATACATCCTTTTAAATGATTATTGTGAAAAGGAAGGAATAATTCATGAAGTAACTCATCCACCTAAGCTAAATGGGATAAGCGAAAGAAAGAATAGGACTCTTAAAAGGATGATGAATTCCTCACACGCGCTTCGCCTCCTAATAACTTGTGGGGTGAAGCTATATTGTCTACATGTCATCTACATAATAGAATTTCATATAGAAAGACTGGTAGGACACCTTATGAGTTATGGAAAGGTCATGCACCTAACTTGAAATATTTAAAAGTGTAGGGGTGTCTTGCCAAGGTTATGTTACTTGATCCTAAAAAGAAGAAAATAAGATCAAAGACTTCGGATTGCATGTTTATCAAGGGCGTTAAAATAGTGTTGCTTATAGATTTCTTGTTTTAAAAAGTGATGTTCTAGAATGTAATACTATTATTGAGACAAAAAATGCTGAATTTTTTGAGCATATTTTTCCACTTTCTAAGAAAATTTCTGTGTACCTGAAGAATTATGGATGATATAGAAAATTATATGATGAGCATGTGCCGACTAATGTAGATGATATGGAAAGCTCTCATAATGAGTTGAGAATAAGTAAGAGACAAAGAAAAGAGTTTTCTTTTGGAGATGATTTTTATACTTATTTTGAAGCTATTTCTTCCCCTAACGCATTGCTATGGAAAGAAGCTACTAAAATTGAGCTTGACTCTATTTAAAAAAATCAAACTTGGGAGTTAGTCGATTTACCTTCAGGAGAAAAACCTATTAGTTACAAGTGGATTGTCAAAAGAAAATATTTATCATATGGTTCAATTGAAAAGTATAAAGCTAGGTTAGTAGCCAAAGGTTTTTCACAAAAACAAAATGTTGATTATTTTGATACATTTGCTCCTGTTAATAATATTTCTCCATTCGTATTTTGATTGTGTTAACTTCTATTCATAAACTTTATCCATCAAATGGATGTTTAAAACAACTTTTTAAATGGAGATTTATAGAAGAAATTTACATGTTATAACCTCAAGGTTAGGCTACAACTGAAGAAAATAAAGTTTGCAAATTGTGCAAGTCTCTATATGGTTTAAAACAAGCACCTAAACGGTGGCATGAGAAATTTGATAATGTTTTGTTGAATACTGGGTTTTTATCTGTTGAAGTGGATAAATGTGTGTATGCAAAGTGTATAGAGAAAGAATGTGTAATCATTCATTACATTGTATGTAAATGATATGTTGATTTTCTAAAGACTAGCCTAGATGTGGTACATAGTGAAGGGTTCCTCATGGGTGGCAACACTTGCCAATAGTAGCGGAAAACAAAAAAAAAATCCCAAAAAAAACCCATCCAAGGACCCTCAGAGCATAAAACAGGGTTCTACAACAAAGAGAAGGGTGTGTGGATTTCTCTCAGGTCAATCTAAAACCGAGTCGTGGTCCGGGCAAACTTTAGACCGGCGCGAACCAAGTCCTAGGTTCGCCTAATCTAGATCCATACGAAGAGGAAGCCAAACCTCCAAGGCAACGATCTCGTAAAGGGAACCTTGTTAGCCAAGTCTTCGATCCAAGAGGAAGCCAAAACCCGTGTCTCTCAAACTCTAGAACACCTTCTTTGGAGATGAGAGAACACACACATGGATTTTTCTCATGGACTTCCTATGTCTCAGTCATCAATTTATTCCGCACCATCCTTCCCCCTGCCATCAAAGGCCTCACTTCAAATAGATAGTTGCACTGGAACCCTTCAGCAGAGTTTCACACGCCCAAAAGCCAACAAAGCAGCCTAGTCATTGATCTTTAAGAGATTTCAACCCGATTCACTTCAATCCCATGATATTTATCAGAGAGTCCAACTTCCCTTTACAGATTCCTGATCATCTGGGAACTGTCATAACATCAACCACTACTGGTGCAATTCATTAGTATGTCCCGCTATGTCATACTGATTCTAACTGAGAATATAAGTCGAATGGTGAGCCCAGTACATTATCATATTCCACTGGATCGGTCGCTGGTCTCCGATCATGACTATTCTTCCATACATAAATATCTGGTATATCCTGTTTTCACCATCTGGCATCTTACCCATTTAAGAGACATCTTCTTCCCACTGAATGTTATGCACATCCCAGTCTTATTATTCTGATCCGGTCCCCTGATTCACCATCATTTTATGCACTTGAAGACACTCCTCAAGGTATTTTCACTACTAGAGATTCCCTTTGTGCAATGATCTCAAGAGGCCTTAGGTATACTCTCCCTCCATTAGGAGTGGCGAATCCTTTATTGGCTACTCAATTACCTTCGAACACCTCAAACTATACCCAATCCTCGTCTAATGAGCGACCCCCTGAGAGGCAACATGGATTGAGGTCAAAGTATAAGATCAGCATCCAAGATATCCTTGAACACGTCAAGTCTAAAGATACTTGCACCATTGCTATGATGAGACAATCATCTACATTTAAATAGATGATCCATATGATTGTCTCATTATAGGTCTCCGATGTACTTAGCTACTCTTAGCAAGCATCCACACACCAACTCCGGGAGCAAACTCATGATCACGCTTATAAGATCTAACGCTTTAATCCAATCAAGGAGTATGACATGTGCTAGTCTATCCGATCATAATGCCCAGTCTTGTTGAACCAATGATCAGATAATTTAATAACATAATTCCACATAACAAAATTCCATTATCAGGATCCCATCATGATTTCCTTCATGCTATGTTATGTATCATGGACTTCATTAATTCGATTAAAGATCTATATCAATTCAACGTATGAATACCGAATTAATGAAGAAGCCTTACATATTAAATAATATGTTGTGCGTACAATAAGTGCTTATTGTGATTGCCTTTAGAGCATTTCTCGAACACATAGTACCAAGAGATTTCTAGCTTCATAGTTTGACATGAAAGATATGGATGAAGATAAGGTAATTTTGGGTCTGAAGATCACAAATATGGGTGATAGTATAATGTTATCTCATTAACATTATGTTGAGAAAATACTCAAGAGGTTTGGACATTTCGATGTTAAACCTATGAGTGCCCCTTATGATGCTAACACCCATTTAATGAAAAATCGAGGTGATCTTGTGGGTCAATATGAGTATGCGCAAATTATTGGGAGTTTGATGCATTTGATGAACTTTTCTAGACCTGACATTTCATATGTAGTGTGTAGATTAAGTAGTTATACACATAATCCCAATAATGATAATTGGAATGCATTAGCTAGACTAATGAAATACTTAAGGGGTATCATTAATTATGGTATCCTATAGGATTTCCAACGTGATGTTAATCGATCTCGATTCAGATGAGATAAAATTCATAAGTGGTTATATTTTTACTTTGGGAAGTGGTGTTGTTGCTTAGAAATCATCTAAACAAACCCTTATCGCTACTTCTATCATGGAATCAGAGTTTATACTTCTTGAATCCGCTGGTAAAAAAGCTGAGTGGTTAAGAAACTTCCTGTCAAGAATTCCTCTGGGAATGTAGTTAACACCTTCGATGTCCATGCATTGTGATTGCCAAGCAGCAATATCAATTGCAAAGAAAAAGCATTCAATGGGAAAAATAGACACACTCGTCTAAGACATGAGGTTGTGAAACAGCTGTTGAAAGATGAAATTATTTCCATTTACTATGTAAAGTCAGAAGTGAATTTGGTCGATCCTCTAACTAAACCCTTGGGAAGGAAGTTGATTTTGGAAACATCGAGTGGAATAAGACTTAAGCCAATTAAAGATTAGCAAGAATGAACCCAACCGCTAAGCATTGAAGATCCCATGAAGAAGGTTCATATAGGTACAACAAGTCACTTGCTAACTCGGACAGTACCTATAAAATTGTCCCTTCCTATGGTGTGGTTATGGTTCTGCCAATGCATATTTTGAGAGGTTGAGTGATACCTTAATGATTTCATATCCCTTATAGGTGGTACATATAAATGCAGTATGCACTTAATGAAATCACCTATGTAAGTGTGGAGTGGGGCCGCTCCCATGAAATGTTTTGGCAAATTTATAGAGCAATTAAGAAATGACCAGGCACACGCATGGCCTAATCACGCACAACGACTTTGAATAACAAGAATCGTAATGTGTGATGTTGATGATAAAGTCCTTAATTTACGATCAAGTGAGTACTGTTCATGGGTTTGTTAATCTTTACCAATACTCTATAAATTAAATCGTATTCATCTATGTTTGATTCATAGTTCATTAAATGCCAAATTTAAGGCGCTTACACCTTCTTCCTCAATCTAAGCAAAATGTTTTAAATTTAAATATCTTTTTTAAAAATGTGGGGGATTGTTAGTAAAAAGTAGTCTTTTTTAAAAAGAACTTGTCCCACATGAAAAAAGAGACGGCTTTTTTAGTTTATACACTAAACTCATCTATGCTTCAGACAACGTCGAGACGAGGGAGGCGCCAGCACAAGAAATGGGCCAAAAGCCCGATTTCAATGCAAATAAATGGATTCCCCTCCCTCCCCTGTGCGTGATTATCACGAGTCACATTTAGTTTTGCTTCAAAGTATTTTTAGTTTGTTTTGCTTTTATATGAAAACTCCTACATCATTGAAAAATCAAATGTTTAAGGTCTTAAATTCTCAAGAAATTCAAAAAAGTTCCATTTATTCAACAACTATTTTCCGGATTCAATTCCTAACATCGATTTTTCTGAATTCAATTCCTAACAGCCATTTTGCTTTAAATTTTATCCTTAATGGCAAATAGCTAATTTTCAAGTTTCAAACCTCAAACCAAACTGTTACAGAATTGTTTTCCTATAAATTGAGATCTTTGCTAATGTTGAAGAACACATCTTTTCTATTCCTCTCTCGACTACTCTCTCCCCGCTATTCTGCTCCAAAGGCACTTTCTAAAGGACTGTTTAACTCGGGGAATAAAATTCCTGAGGATAATGTTCTATAAACACGCCTCGCTATTTAATTTGTTTCTACAACTTATGCCTCTGTATTTCGCTCGCAGCTGGCTTGCTCATCTTCTCTCATTCAAACAACCAAGCAGTACAAGAGAAGCCACATACCTCTTTATCATCGCTTACATTCTCCGCCTCCCAATCTTCCGTGAGATCTTCTTCCACCACATGCTCTTTTCTTAGTTTTGGTGATTGAGAACTTTGGAAAGAATTCTATCAACATGTTCGTAGTAGCACTCCTCCATCTCCGCTCATCACTAGAGGCCATAATACGATTCCCAACCCCGTAACGACCCAATTTCTGGTTATTGTATTCCAATGAATCTCCTTCCCCGAACCCGAGCATCTCCCATCAAACATCTAAGTGGTGTAAAGATCGCTAAAAAATTTCGATCTCGCAGGCCACCCATAGTCCTCCGCATTCCCTTCATATGAAGTTTTTGTAAATGTTTGCAATTGATTACTTTGCGGACCTCTTTCCCACCAATAGATTAAAATGAGAGACCGCAATAAAGGAAATTTAGCTTCGCAAGTCGTGGAAGGTATCTCTTCACTCAAAGATGTTTCATGAGGAGGTCTACTGACTCAAGTCGCCAGACCCTATCGACGCTGGATTTGGCCCGTGAAACCATTACCGTGATAAGTCGAAAATAAAGGGATGTGAAGTTCCCCATCACTTCCGTATCTCCCTTCGAAATTGTTGCATGACAAGTCAACGGAGGTGAAGATAGTTAGGACTCTGCTCAACTCCACTCGACCTTCATGGTAACCGCCAGCATAAAGATCCCGATAAAGATAAATTGACTAATCAGAAAGCATTTTATATCGCAGGTGTTTCGCCTTTGGTCGATTTATTTCACTGTACCCATCATCGCTGCCCATGTCGAGAACCTTCTTCTCGCCAATCCTACCGCCAAAGTCGTTCGCAGCTAGGTCCATAATCAAGCATTTCCCGTGGAATCGCCACAGACATCCACGGTCCATGGAATTTGCCACTCCTAAGAACAAGGACACGCACTGTTGGGGTTCTTCAACCAAAGAAGGAAAGATGTCAATAATCCTATTGTTCCTAAGGTTAAAATCTCTAAATCTCGCACCGGGCGAGATCCTTGAATGTTTCTTCTAAAAGATTATCATCGAGATCTAGCTCCGCAAAGAACACATGTGCCCTAATTCCCGCAGTATATTGCCAATAAACTTGTTCCTCCCCAGACTAACATCGCAAGAGCTCCCATTCTGAATCAAACATATGATTGTGCCCCTAAAAGCACTCTCGTGAAGTCAAGAACTTCAGGAATCGCATTGCATATTGATTCGTGAATGATTCCAAGTGATGTTATTGTTCGACAGTATAAGACAAGAGCGCAGAAATGTAAATACCAATCTCATGCTGATGGAAGAGGTGAACCCGTTTGTTTGAAAGTAATCCACATAGCCGGAATATAGTGGGGGAGGAATCAATTCCAATTAGTCGGTTTTCTTTCTTTCGAATTCAGCCTGGAAATAAACACAAGACTAAATATTTTTCCCTTGTTGATTTAACCTGTTATGAGTCAATAAAATGCAGCCAAGAAAAAGCACATGCGGTGAGATAATCACAAAAATAACAGAGAATTTTAACGTGGAAAACCTCCCCAAAGTGAGAAGTGAGGAAAACCACTGGACCTTTGTCTAGGTCCACCCAAATATCCACTATAATAATTTAGTACAAAACCTAATTCTAAACAAGGTGATCCCAAAACAATGAAATCATCCAAATATAGTGAATAAAATTAATAGGCACCAGCTCAAATCAAAACAGTTGATGAAGATCTCACCCGAACTCGGGCCAGAGCAAATCGGGATTTTTTTTTTATGTCAGATAAAAACCGCCGCAATTTTTCTTAAACCCGCTGGGCCGCACTTTTTCTTCTCGCACAGAACACACACAGCAAAGACAAAGAGCCAGCCGCTTCTGCTTTCGCTCCAAAACACACCACTCTGGCGCCCCGATTTCGTCCCTGAAAAACACACACCACGGCCAAGCCATGTGTTTTACAATAAAACATATAGCCCTAATGGGCTTAAGAGGTAAAGTGGGCCGCCTGTACCTGGCCGACCCATTACAATCTCCCTCCAAATTTCAACATAAGGGGAGATAACACCTAACAACTCAATTAGAGTCCATGCCACGACCCTAAGACAAAGCTTCAGCCTTCTCTCGTAACAACTTTTGTCATCATATCGAGGGATTAAAATCGCTGTGAATCTTCTTAAGCTTCATAAGCTCTTTCCAATGACATCTCGTAACTAATGATATCTCACATCAATGTGCTTTGTACGAATGGTACAAGTATTCTGCCAAGTCCATAGTACGACTATCACAAAACACAACATACTCATCTCGCATCAAACCCAAATTTCGACAAATCTCTTCATCCATAACATCTTTGGCCGCTTCGCCGGCCGGCTATATATTCCGCCCCTCAAGAAGACAAAGCGACACACTTCGTAATCTCTGGGATCGCCATGAAAACAAGCCCCAAAGAAAAAGTGAACAAAACCCAAGTCGACTTTCTACCATCAAGGTCACCGCCATATTAGCATCCGTAAAACCTTCTAACACCGGTTTGAACCCCCCAAATCAAACGCCACTTCTCACCTCAAATATTTTAAGATCCATTTCACCCGCTCCTTAATGCTCCTTTCCGATTTGAGAGAAATCTACCACTGCACTCACGCACAGTACACGTTTCTCAGATGTAAACCATACAATACATAAGACTCCCACGCCGAGGAGTAAGGAATAGAGGCCATCTTTCCTTTTCATCTCTGGCTGCAAGAGGGCATAAGCTTCGCTGCTTAAAGTGATCGGGCTGGGAGGTGTGCTAACCGACTTAGCATCTTTCATATTGAACCTTTCAAGCACACGCTCAACATACTTTCCGTGACAACCACAACTTCTTTCGCTCTTCTATCTCGAAAAATCAGATACCCAACATTTGTCTCAGTAGCCCTAAGTCCTTCATGTCAAAGGACTCAACAACCTCTCTTCAACTTGCCAATCAATTTTGAATCATTCTCACTATTAACATATCATCAACATAAAGTAAAGAACAATGAAGCTACTATCCTCAGAAACTTCCCCGAAATAAACACAATGATCTCGTGACTGGCCCTCTTATACTGCGGGCTCACCATAAAAGAATCAAACTTCACTAATCGCTTCTCGCGTCGTTTCAACCCATAAAGACTTTTCTTTAATTTGCAAACCACGTGTTCTTACCTTTTACTTCAAACCCCTCAAAGTTGTGACATGTAAATTTCTTCATTCAAATCACCATGAAGAAAAGCAAGCCACATCTAACTGCTCAAGCTCGAGGTCTAAACTAGCAAATAAACCCAAAACAACTCTCGATGTAATATTATTTTCACAACCGGAGAGAATATCTCATCAAAGTCAATACCCTTTTTCCGCCCCAAAACCTTTTACGCTCAAACGAGCTTTATACTCAGTCAATTTTCATCACCATCTTTCTTCAACTTGAACTCCCATTTGTTCCTTAATGCCTTCTCTCTTCGCTTGAAGTTCCACCAACTCATAATCGTCATTCTTAACAAAGAATGCATTTCTTCCTTCGCATATCTGTCCAGCCACCTACATCCACGAGTCCGTACTTCTTGAAAATTCTCCGCTCCCTCATCGCAATCAACACATACTCAAGAAGGATACATACTGGGATGATGGACGATCCCTATTAGTCCTTCTAATTCGAGGTTCTCAAATGACTTGTCGAGGAGGTCAAGCCCCGCTTTCAACAGTTTGATCACTCTCTCGCATCCCATCATCAACCACTGCTTCGTGCTTCTATCACTATCATCTCTCGCTTCCCATCTATAGTACGCCGGCAAAGGAATATGAATAATCGTAGGATCAATAACACCACCGATAAATTTTAACCTTTCGCCTTCTCACAATCTCGAAATAGTCCGATCTTCATAAAATATCACATCTCTACTAAAATCTTTCTTTTCACCGGATCCCATAACTGCACTCCAAACTCTTCATTTCCATAGCCAACAAGGATACATGGAAAAGCTTCACTTCGCCAAGCTTCACCTCCGCTTCTTTAGGTACATGCAAAAAGCTCATGACCTAAAAACCTTAAGATGATTGTAGAACAACATCTTTCCCGTCCATACCTTCTCTGGAATGTCAAACTCCAAAGGAACTGAGGGAGACCTATTTATCAAGTAACAAGCAGTACGAATAGCTTCACCCCAAAACACTTTGGGTAGATTTGCCATTTTTAGCATGCATCTGACCTTCTCAACAATAGTGCTGCTTCATCCTTCTCTCGCGAACACCATTTGCGGCTGTGAGTACTGTGAACTCGTCTCATGTCTAATACTACGTGGCCGAAAGCAAAGAGTTTCAACTCCTTTGATGTATACTCACCTCCACACAAGCACGAAGACACTTCAAAATCTTCCTCGGGCTTCTTCAACTAAGGCATGAAATTTCTCGAAAAATCGACACTTGATCTTTTGGCCTTTAACAGATAAACCCACACCTTTCTTGATGCATCATCCATGAATGTGACAAAATATCTATTTCCACCCAAGGACTCCACCTCAAAGGGACCACAAACATCATAATAAACCAATTCCAAAATATTAGATTTCTTTTCAAGATTTAGAGTTAAACTCTATGATGTTTTCCAAATAAACAATAATCACAAGGGGTTAAGACTGTCACCTTTAGTAAAAGGAATGAGAGCCTTTTTGGCTAGAATATGTAACCCTTTCTCACTCATGTGACCCAATCTTTTGTGCCATAAATTTGGGGAGGAACCATCTTCAGTTGCATTCAATTCATCTCCACATATTTTCACAACTGTCCTATAAAGTGTGCTTCTAACCTTGCTCTAGCAGCTAATAAAGAACCTTGGTAAGTCATCGCCATCAAGTAATTCACATATCCTTCCGATCCAAGGCAACTCCGTAAATAAGATTAAGACGTAAGTCAGAACATGCCGTACATCTCTCGTGAGTCAATGAACAAATCCAACGTACCTGTCTCAGGAGTGCAAACATCACCAATACCCACAATTCGAGTAGCCGGTGTTACCCATCTTCACAAAGAGACAAAGTCTCCTCGGCTCAGACGATGTGAAGAACTCCTTATTAGAGTAACGTGATAAGAGGCCAGACACAATCCATCAATCTCATTATCTCGTAACAGTAAACATTCTTCATCTCCAAAATAACCCGCTACATCTTCGTCGATAAAGCAAATGGTAGTATTTTTATTTTCATCTTTCCTCGATTTTTGCCTTCTTTTGTTTCCGCTTCAAGCATAACAATTTCTTTTCATATGTCCTTCCTTACCACAATGACAACACTTTCTTCTTTCACTAGACTTTCTCCGATCGCGACCATTTTCGATTTACCACTTACCTCAGTTATTTTTACCTCTTCCCTGTTCTCGTGGACAAGAGCCCTAGCCCCGTAAGATATTCCTTGTTCCTTCCTTTCCGCTTCTTCATTAAACAAACTGCCTTTTACCATATCCATGGTTAAATTGTCATTAGAGTCAGTTACAAGAGATGAACACTAGAGTATCCCAACTATCTGGCAAAGAACTCAAAAGTAACAATGCTTGTAACTCATCTTCAATCTTCATCTTCATAGCATTTAACTGGTTCACCAACCCTTGAAAGTCACTGGTGTGCTCTGCTACGCTGTGCCCATTTTTATACTTCAGATTTACTAGCCTTCTAATCAAAGTGGCTTTATTCGTGCGCCTCGTTCCGTATTAATGGATTCTAATTCTTTTCCAAAGCCCGCAGTTACCGCCTCCCGTGGACACGTGATGAAACACACCTCGGTCTACCCAATCGTCTGGACAGAGCTACCGTTTTCTATGCATGATCTTCCATCCTCGCCGACATATCTTCGTTTACTTTTATCCCCATCAATAGCGCATATAAAATCCCTTGCAATAAAGAATATCTTCCATTCTCGCTTTTATAGGAATACCAGGACGAGGTTAGTCTAACTCATAGCGGTCCCGAAGATCTCTCCATTTTTAAACCAACACCAACCACAATACCCGCACACAATAGAATCGGGCTCGCCATACCACTTGTCGGGAAATAAACACAAGACTAAATATTTTTCCCTGCTGATTTAACCCGGTTATGAGTCAATAAAATGCACAAGAAAAAAGAATATGCCAAGGAGATAATCACAAAAATAACAGAGAATTTTAACGTGGAAAACCCTCCCCCAGCTGAGAAGAGGAAAACCACTGGACTCCTGTTGTTCGAAAGTCCACCCAAATATCCACTATAATAATTTAGGTACAAAACCTAATTCTAAACAAGGTGATCCCAAAACAATGAAATCATCCAAATATAGTGAATAAAATTAATAGGCAAATCTAGCCTCAAATCAAAACAGGTTGATGAAGATCTCAATTCAACTCACGTGGGAGCAATCAGGATTTTTTTTTTTATGTCAGATAAAACCTGTTGTCGCAATTTTTTCTCTTCAAACCCGATGTCGCACTTTTCTTCCTCGCACAGAACACACACACACAAAGACAAGAGCCAGCTGCCTCTGCCGCCCGAAACACACCACGGCGCTCCGATTTCTACTCCCTAAAAAAACACACACCACGCTGCTCATGTGTTTTACTACGAAACATATGCTCTAATTGGCTTATGAGGTGGGTCGCTTGTACCTACTGGACCCACATTACAGGAATGAAGGTCAAGGGTAGACAGAAGAGGAGGAAGAATGGACAAAGGTTTCTGCAAACCCTCTAGTAAATTATGAGAGAGATTCAAATAGGAAAGATCGCCATTACCAATCTTCCAAATCCACTTGGTATATTCCCTACCAATTTGGTCAAGTCGGAGAGGTCTAAACATGCCAATCTGACCGGGTGCTAAGATCGTAATGTCCCCAAACTTGCAAGAAACCAAGTTCACCGTGGTCAAATTTGGCAAGAGGCAAAGCTGACTTACCAACACTTGAGATTATGGACAAGTTGTTGCAATGAGACTAAGAGTGGTAAGATTTCCAAAGCTCCCGAAAGTCGTCGTTCAAGAGTGCTACTGAAGCCTGCTGACCTAAAGGTCAAGGATATTTAGATGGGTGGAGATCAAAGAGAGATACGTGTATCGTCCCTTCCAAATTGTTGCTACTCAAATCAAGTGATGCTCCAATACAGAAAAAGGCACAACTCTAAATTCACGTAGCGACCGTAAACTCATTGTTGTTATCAGACCTCAAGTAGCGCGATCTTGAGGGAAAAACAAGGACATCGGGAGATCACACAGATTATAACTCAAGTCAATAGTCCTAGATTCACAAGTCCCAGAGAAGTAAATCGACCGTTAAATAATTATGAGAAAGGTATATTTGGGCTCGATTCCTCGACAAACTCCAAAAGAGTGGATTGCACTTCGTGAAATTATTAGAGAGTAAGTCCAAGTAAAACCCTGGGCTGTAGAGAAACCGTTTAACAGCCCTGAGATCGCCTCCTCCACCCGAAATCACACTCCCGAAGCTCTATTCTAGTCAACCCTGGTGCATTGCCAACGGAGTCAGTACTTCCCCTTAAAACTTTGCACGAGCTCCAAGGTTTCCGCAGATCCACCACGAGGGTTCCGCAAAGAACCCCAAGTAACTCGTCAGATGACAAATCAAGAATCCTGAGGGTTCAGACCGAAATGTCTTTTCAGAAATGTCTCATAATCCACAAACAACCTAGTCGCAATTGAGTCAAATTTAGAAATTGGCTAGGGAAGTCCTGGAATGTGAGCAGAAGGCTTGTCCGTGCGGATGCCGAGAGACAAGCTTCAAACAGAAGAATCAAGGGGGCCGTAAAGGTAATACCTGATAAGCTCGAACTCGAGATTAGGCAGATCGAAGATGATAATGCCCGGCACCATTCATTCCCTTGTGCTAAAATATTTACACCATCAAGATAGAGCCCTCTAAGCTCGCCGTTCCGAACCATCATTCTTTATTTGGTTCTCAAGTTTCAAAGATAGGAAGTCCAAGGAAGTAATGTAAAGAGAAATCAATGGTTACCAACCTCCTCAAGAGTGAAATCTCAATTCGAATCTGCTCAAGTTTCGTTTGGACAAATCTGCCAGTAAATTAAATTGCCAAGCTTTGTGGAATATTCCCGCCGAAGCTGTGAAGCAGAGAAGTCAGTTGTTAGCCAAATTCAAGCCTGAGATATTTTAGACTCGAAAATGCTACTGTAGCTATTAAGTCCACCTCGAAATTGCTCTGCCATCGAGATAAAAGAGAAACATGACCAAGAATGGTCCCGTGACACACCTCCCCAAGAACAGCACCCGTGCTTTGATTCCAGAGATCAGCTTTTAATAGATGCAAAGAAGATCAAATTTGAGGGTGTTTCAATAAGTAAAGAACAAATATCATCTCATCTTCCGTATTACCCCATCACTAAGACATTTGTCTACACTGAGAAACATGCTAAACCCAAAAGATCAGTACAAGGGCATCAAGAAAATCCATGAAAATAGTATTTTTAATTCCGGAATAGGTCATAGGATACCGGCTAAGCTCCTCGAGCATTTTTATACATGAATGCATTGACTTGTAAACAAAAACAAATATATTAAAGGAGTAACTCTCCATATTAATAAATTTAGATTCATATATAATTTTTTTTTTAAAGAGAAAAATAATTTCATTAATTCAAACCAGCAATACATGGATATAAATATATAATCAAAATCGTTAAAAATCATAAAAGATGAAATAACATTCAGGTTAATAACAAAATGAATCAATTCATAACCTATACATTTGATAGTTAAGCCTACATACAAGAAAAAAGATGGACAATGACGGTTTTTAAGTGTCAAGAAATACAAGAGATGACACATTTTTAAAGCATCATCTCCGCCACGGGCATTATAAGTGTTTGTGAATAATGACGATTTTGAAAAGCGTCATCTTTGATTAATTCATTTAATGACACTTGAAGCAAGTATCATCTTTGATTAATTCATGCAATGACACTTAAAGCAAGCATCACCTTTGAATTTTTTTTATTATCAATAACACTTCCATAAGTGTCATTTTTGACACATTTCCTATTAAAAGTAGTAATTATACATATACTAAAATAATTGATTTCCACTATTCAATAATAATAATAATAATAATAATAATAATAATAATAATAGATTTCCATATAATTAAATAAAAGAAAATTTATAAGCTATAAAATTAAATTGAAATTTACAAATTGAAATATTTAAAATTCTCATATACAATAAGGAGTCAACAATTAATTTGACTCTTATGAAAATAATTATACACAATTTTTAATTATATCAAAATATTACAATAACAATTTATATCTATCTAAAAATGAACAATGAGTATAGTGATTGATAATCTTCATGTTTTTGCACATCTGCATTTTCTAATTTCCTCTTCACAAACTGCAAAACATATAAGAAGTCTCTTAACCTTTCGATTTGAGGGAAGAAAAATTATAAATTATAAATTATAAATTAATAAAATCTTTGACTAGTTGTGCATAGAAACTCCATAATAAAATTATAAATTAAAATGTTTCATCAATTCAAATAAAATCTTCAAGCACAATATATATTATTACAAATATCAAAAATCATAGATAACCAATTATAATATTCCAACATAAAATATAATAAATCATCTAAAAAGAAAATAGTAATAATTTGTATATTACTTCTTTTAATCCTTTAATATTTTATTCATCTTGAAGTAATAACTTAATTTTATTTATTTCAAATCATGTAAATCCATATAAATAGGACTTTTTAAACTTGCATTGAAATAAAATAAAAGAAACATATCAATTGAAATTAAAAAAAAAAAGAGAACAAGTCACCCATCATGAAATTTGGGTGTAGAACATGTCACATGGTGGTAGTCCCCACCATTCTCAAGCTCCTTCTACCCCCTTCCACTCCCAAACACTTTTCTTCTTATCAAATCAAGGCGTGATGCAATTGTAACCTATTAAAAAAAGAACTTCCAAACATTTTTTATTTTATTTTCAAAGGATCCAAATAATGCCAAAAATGCAAGATAAAGTTAAAAATAGAGAACCTACCTTCATGAGATTGTGGTAAGTGAATTTGAAGCTTGGCGCTCGATCTTCACATTGCGCTTGGATCAAGGGAGCATGAGTTATATGACATAGTTTATGAAATCGTGAAAAACCAGAGTTTAAAACCCAGTGGGAAAATTATGAATGAATCGAAAAAAAGTGGAGAGAAGAAGAAGAAACGAAGGATAACCTTGTAGATTTGATCTGCTGGAAGAGAGTAGACTCTACTTCTTCATATCACATAGTTGCCACCATTTCTCCTTCCACCTTTTCAAGATTTATGAAAAAGAAATTGGTGATGAGAAAACATCGATGAATGAGAAAAGAAATTCATATTTTAAAGTAGATTTCTTACTTAAGAAAAATATCTTTTATAATTAAAAAAAAAAAAAAAAAAACTGCCATTTCGTAGTTATTACTTTAATTAGTCTCAACAAATATATAAATAATAAATTAATTTATTATTCAATAAAATGAATTTTATGATTAAAATATTATAAATTAAAAATATTCAAGATTTTAAAGTTTATTCAATAAAATTAATTAAAATGAAATAAAAACCAAATTATTTATTTTAAAAATAAAAAAATTATATTAATATTTTTGTTTTTAATGAACAATTTTCAACTAAAAAACTATAATAATTTTTTTCGTAATCTAAAAGTGAAAAAATTAATGGATTAAAATTTTAAAAATTAAAATATAAATCCTGCAGAGGATGGGTTGATTAAAAATTGAGTAGATGGTGAAGTTCCTTTATTAATAATTATAATCAAATAAATTAATTTGAAAATATAATAGAAAGATAATGATAAAATATTTTAAAATCAATATCTTGATAAAATAATGTTATTTTTAATGATTGAATACTCAAAATATTTTGTATAATATAATATTTTTAACAATTTATTATTTTTATATATTAATTTACTAAATAAAATTAATTAATTTACAATATGTTTGTCAATTCATTTTTAAAAAATTAGCATATCATTATTATAATTGTATTATCACACTTTTATAATATTCGCTAAAATAATATTATAGAAATACAAAATAAAAATGATGACTTAAAAAAAATATGGAAGTCGCCTATGCAAAATAATATAAAAAATTATTTTTTTCAAAAAATAATATGAACCACATAACAAAAATAAGAATAATATTTTTAAATAACAAAATAATAATAGTATATTAATAATTAATTAATTTTATGACACTCTAAATAAGTTTCATTCTATATTGATCTACCTTCTCACATAAGGTTTTATTAGATTAATTTATGATTACTGAAATAAATGTCGTACTTCCTAATGCGGACGCTCCAAATCCGAGGGTCCCATTGACAACCCGTCAACCCGCGGAATTTCTATGGATTTTGGGTGATCGGATACCACACTATTGTATCCCATTTATTGGGATCCATATTTTCACAAAAATCTGGCAGAGTCTCTTTTATTCAGGGAGCTCTACCCAACATAGAAACCTATATAATAGTACAATCATAACCAATCCAGGGTTTCAATGTATAGTATTGACCACGAGGGTCCATCCGGTCTGATATCCCCAATATACATCCCCTTACCGGACCATTCATCTGCCATGTAAATCTAAAATATGAACATAAAATTCTGACTACAAACGTAAGAGTCCGATCACCTGGCCTTCTTACCATATTACATACCCGACTATTTAGACAATAGTCCTTAAAAGAATTTAGTTACAAAATATTTTATACAAAATACTTTTTACAAAGGAAATATCGGGAGCCAGCCACCATCGGCCTCTTCAATCACGCCACCTGAAGGCTGCCCTCACACCTCCCATTTGAGTGGGGTCCCACGACGGGGTGAACAATGCTCATTAGAAAAATTCTCCTACAATGCCTACTCCCCGCCTAAATGCACATGCAATGACATACATAAAACATCAAATCATATTCCATATGGAACACACAATCTGAGAGTTCCAAGGGCTGCGGCGACAGAATCTCATGCCCACACAACCCGAGTCCCGACCGACTCCCTCACACCTTCAATGCTAAGTGTGAAAAAAAAACAGTTATTGGTGTTTCACCTAATGAATTAACTCATTGGACAACCCTCCACTTTAATTATCAAATCTCAGCAGCCATTTGGTTGCGATTTGTCCTCTACAAAGAGTTTCGCACTCCTCGACACTTTTGTGAACTTTCATCACCGGATACATATGTCTACCAAGAATAAAATTTGGGCTTTCACCCTTGGGAGGGTAAGGATCTACCCCCATCTTACTTCACCCAAGCAATATGCTAAAAATTTATTATTATTATTGTTTTATACACCACAGTCTCGATTGATGTCATCTCCATTTCCCCGAAATACCACACATTCACCAAGAATTGCGGAATACAAGCACTATGCAACCCACACCCGACTAGACACGATGTGACCGTGCATATGAAATGCAATCATGTCATTTCATGCGATGTCATGCTACATGCACAATAAGAGTTACATGCAACATTTATAAATTTCGGATAATTATATTCTACATATACGACGACATAATTTCCATGTTAATACATCGCGTATATATTAACATGATTTTTACACACAACAACATGTTATTTCTTTTTTCCAGCAATAACACACAAAATGGTCCACTCTCTGACCCATAAAAACAAGGCACCTTTCGGTTCCTTTACTACCACGAACCAGTTTTGGTTCAATTCATCAACACAACCACCGTGATTCAAAACACTCAAATAAAATCTTAAGGCATCGGTCCCAGGATCAAAACCAACCAACATACTGGACCCAAAGCCGGGAAACCTAACTCAAAATTTCCAATATTCAGTCCAAAAAAATCTTGGGATCAGAAAAACACAAGGCCGCTCGTCCCAAATGCCCAGGCATGCCATTAAAATTTTGCCTTTAAGCTAAAAATAATCCAAGTAGAAAAATTTCCTACCTCGTGGAGTTTGGCGAAACTCCAAGATTTTAGTACCCACGTGTAGCTCTCAATGCGCGACCGACTTTGTACTTGCCCTACTGGAAACCACACTGACAATAGAATCTTAGAGGAGAAGCCAAGCCTCAATTCTCACCTCTCTCCCTTTACGTTCTCCTCCCTACCCATTGTCCGTTTCTTTTGTTTCACCAAAATGGACCCTTTTTTTTTTACTTTTCTTCCTTTTTATTTTTTTCTTCTTCTTTTTCTTTTTATAGATTTTCCCCTTTATTTTCTCTTTTTCTTTCATTTTATTTTATTTATTTATTTATTTTTCTCATTTGGTTCTTATCCAACCGATCCCTATGTTGCCCACCTCTATTCCTTTTAAATTTTCATATTTTTTTCTTTATTATTTCATTTCACTTTTCCCTTTATTTCTCCATTCGATACATGGCTCAATATGAGCCACTTATCCAAGTGTTATGTGTCACTTGTTACCCAAGGCAATTCACTAAAACATGTGTCCATCTCCTGTGGTGACAGTGGCATCCACATGGTCAAGCCATGTGTCACACTCCTAACCTCTCGCCAAAGTGATGAAGTGGGCACGATTGTATCGGACTCTTTACCCGCTTTTCACATTAGTGACCTAAGTCTTATAATCGAATCAAAATATTAGTATACAAATATACAAAATAAACTACCATCGTAGCTGGGTGATTGTAGCATGTAATACATACGCCTCCCGAGTCCCATTTATATATACATATACAAAATCGTGCATTTATCACAAAATCGAGTGCACAACCTACAAGTGATTTAACCCCTACTAAGGCATCATACATGGGTATTCACGCCCTCGTATTTACACGATTAGGTCTGCTTAAGCTAATATTATGGAAACATATGACTTATAATGTGTGATTCACATGCATCAATACTTTACAAGAAGTATATAACACACGCATATACGTTAGGCAGATATCATAATCATGTAGCAAACTTATACACATACTGGCATTTCATAGCGTGACTTATACTTGCAGATCTCAGAAGAAATGTGGCTGGTACTTATCAGGTATCTGGGAAATGAGCAAAAGCTTATACTTTTATAGAGGTACCCGTAGGTACTACAAATCCTATACTTGTACAAAGGTACCGAAAATTTCACAAGGCTTATACTTATACAGAGGTACCCATAGGTAACATTCAGAAAGGGTGACGATGTACATTACTTTTACTCTTATTCGTTATCTCGACTCTTATCATATAACCTGCTTGACCGCCTCTAGACCAGCTGATAAGAAAAGAACAGGACATAGCGCAATGCACCCGGGCTACATGATAGTACCCAGGTGCCAGAGCACAAAGTGCAGGGAGTGTCGGCACCGATGTAGGAGTGTCGTCGCACTAATGAGAGAGTATCAAAGTACTAAATGTGCCGAAACACTAATCAAAGAATATCGAAGTACTAAATGTGCCGAAGCACGGTCAGAGAGTGTCGTCGCACTAATCAGAGAGTACCGAAGTACTATACGTGCCTGCCCACGTAACAAAGGTGCTATGTCATCTCAACATCCGCCTTACAGTCTTGCCAATTATATGTTCAGAACTTACTATCTATCATGTAGACATTAAGCTGGCCAACATCGTGAACTCACCGGCGCGAGTAGGGCTGGTAACGTCAAGCTACTCGCTCTGGGCTGGCTCGCCCAAAAATCTCGCTCAAGCTCAGCTCGTGAGCTGCAGCCGAAGCCGAGCCTTAATTTAGGCTCTCGATAAATCTCGGGCTCGGCCAGCCTCGGCTCGCCTGCTCGTCGGTGCTTGGCCAGGCCGGACCCATCCACACTGAACGTAGGCTTCCGCCTACCCGCCTCCGGCCACGGTCAGATCCGCCTTCACCGGCAGGCGATCCCGACTCAGCGCCGCCAGTGAAATGTCTAGGTCATGTGCCCCTGACATCGGCGTAATGGATCCTCAAGCTCAAAATCAATGATATGGATGGAAAATGAATCCTCATAGCCGCGGCGAGGCGCCAGACCTAAGACTGGCCTGAGCTCGAATGAATCCCACGTCTACCGGGGGACTGCACTAGATCTCCGTGATTCGTCTCAAGAGGCGGAAATGGTACCCACGATAGCTAAGGTGTCGGGCGACTCAGATGTCCTGCGCGGTGGATAGCGCGAGCGAAGCGTGCCGGCAAAGGGGACGTCGGGGAAGGACATGGATGTTGGGTATGACCCACTGGTACGATCGGTCGATCCTGGTGTACAAGAATCCGATTACAAATATGAGGGTATTGAGGCTCCTGTGGAAACTATAGAGGTTCGTGGCTATGAGCTTAGATAAGGTTTGCCGATCTTGAGTAACATTGAGGGCATATGCACGGACCCACTGATACGATCAATTCAGCCTGATGAACAAGGATCCAATCTCAAATCTGGGGGTATTGGGGCCCTGATACCGGTATCAGACTTAACCCACGTATCTAGGCATGGGTATGGGTAAAAGCGCAACAAGGGTGATCGTGGGTGGGGTTTCAGGAAACAAGGGTCAATATCCGGGACTACTGCAACGCACGCTGTAACGCCGGAGTGCCACCCCCGCCAGTCTGGTATGAGAAAATTTAGTCGACCTGGCTCGGCTGGTGGGATTCCTGGATTCCAAACCGCAGTGGTGTTTTCCCGGAAACAATCATGCGCATCTTGGTAGTCAGGAGGGTGGTGGCTAACTTAACCATGTGCAACAATATATTTCAAAATAGTTTCAAGTGTTACTAATAAGTTTGCTCGCGTATCTTGTTGATATATTATTTCTTTATTTAGATAATTGATTAAACCAATCATGTTTCTATTCAATGATTTCAGTATCTTATTTCTTCACTATGCAATTTCTACTTCTTTAAATTCTATTTCATAATTTTTCGCCTGCAAGTCGTTTTGAGTGGGAATTCTCAGAACCAAAAGGGAAACAAATGTTGAAGGAAGTGGCTTTAACAACTTTAGCATCAATTTCTAAATCAACCTAAGGTAAAACAAACCCATAGAAAAATTATTTCCCCACTGATGTATTTGTTATCGATTGATTACAAAAGTTAAAAAGTATATAGACCGAGCTCGAGGATTGATTACAATACAAACCTATGTGCCTCTGATATCAGCTTGAGCTCGAGGTTAAGCTCCTCGAGCTCACCATATATGGAAAACGAGTTCAATGAGCCTGCCGCTTTTTTTTTTTAACCTGCCGGCTTGAGCCTGATTTTGGCCTGCTCAAAGCCCGGCCTGGCCTCGAGCCCACTCATGTTCAACAAGCCTAGCTCGAAATGTTCAAAGCTCCTGGCCGCCGGCCATATACTGCCCTAGCTGGGCGAGGTAAAGTCTAATTTTTCCTTTACTTTACAAACATGAATGGACCCTTTCATACACTTCTTATAGGATCCCCATTAGTCCAATAGATGCTTCGAATAAACGAATATAAAACAAAACAAAAACACGTAAACTCCATGCTATGAACAAAGAGCTACAATCGCAACGTAGCATCACGTAAAATCTCCATGCTACGAACAGTGCTCACGCCAGCGGCGCATAACTACCACGCTGCGGTGTAGGCCCCCGCCGCGCAGCGGCACGTTACCACAGCCGCATCTAAGGCCAGGCAACCTCCTTCCTCAGCCACATGCCGTGGCATGGACATGCCACACCTGTGTGGGCCTATGCCGCGACATAGGATCCCCGAAATTGCTCAGATTTTGCTCATTTTGTCCATTTTTCTAGAAAAACCAACCAAAAATCAAAAAAGAAAACTTGTATATTCTTCATAAAAACATCTCCCAAGTGGGTTCAACCCAACTAAACCAAACATAGGAGCCACTAGGTGCCTAAACCCAAACTCAAATACTTGTAAGTTAGGTTAACTTCCTAACACCCAAACATGTATCCATACATCCTAAACCAAGAATCCATACTCAAAGGGAGGATTCCATACTCATCTTATACCAATTAGGGTTTTACCAACCCAACTTTCAACAAATGTAGGGTTAGGATGAATTCCTAACTAAACCCTAGAAAATGGGACCAACTAATATCCATACAAACCCATAGCCATCCATACAAATCCATACAAAATCATAGAAATCCATACATCTTCATACAAATCTCCTAGTTTCCATACCTCTCTTCTCTTCCTCTTCTTTCTTCTCTTCTTCTTTCTCTTTCCTCCTCTTTCTTCACTTCCAAGCATTTTGTTCTTCCAAAAATGAGAGACCAATTTGGTCTCATCCCCTATTTGACCTTATTTACCTTTTTATTGCACTTTGGTCCTCAAGTTCCCTCTCTATTTGCACTACAACTTCCCATTATTCCACTTTGGCATATAATCTTATTATCTTATGACCCTTATCCCATTTTGACAAATTCCACTTTATCCCTTTGTATCTTATACAAATCTTGTGTTTTGAAATTTTCTCACTTGGGGCAAAATAATAATTATGAAAATTAAATTATACTTATAAAATACCCTAAACATGTTGAAAACGATCAGGGTATATTTCTTGGTCTACACCACGTGTCACCCAACACCCCGATAGCTAAAAAAACGTGAAATTGAAATTCTGAATCCGACAAAATTTAACGGGGTAACTAGATTTCATGAGACGAATTCAATGGTGAACTCCGTTTCATCATCCGAGGTTTAGAAAAATTTTAAGTTTTCAACCGAAATTACCGTTTTACCCTTTTTCAGAAAAAATGAATTTTTCCTAGGTTTTACATTCTTCCCCCCTTAACAGAATTTCATCCTAAAATTGCATCTATAATGTACACACAAACACATGCATATGTAGTAATATTCTAATACCAAATATTAGATCACACACCTTTATCCTCAAATAGAAAGGATAGGTGGCCAGCATCGTGTCCTCGCGTTCCTAAGTTGCCTTTCCTTGGTGTCGCCACAACACTTTCACTAGCTGCACGGTCTTATGTTGCAAAACCTAGTCCCGACTATCCAAGATACGCACTTATCCCTCCCCGTGTCCCACGTGATCAACAAGATTCTCTCCTAATCCACTATATGAGCTTGGGGATAGAATATACTCCGTGAGTAATGGAGACGTGGGAAATCACCCTAATGGACACCCCACGATATACTAGTGGTAGCGCCCAACCAATATAATCAGACCCACCCTCCTCGAGTATCTCGGGTGGTCCTGATATACCTCACGCCTTCCCCTCGCTTGTCGAATTTGACCACTCCCTTAAGCATCACCTTCAAGAAGACGCTATCACCCACCTCAAACTTTGGGGAGGTCGACGCTGCCTGTCGCCTTAGCTCTTCCGACTGAAATGAGAAGATGCTTCCGTATCAATCCACCTTCTCGACAGGTCTCTAATCGTGACACCTTAATTGATGGAACTCTCTCCTACCTCTCGTCCAACAAATCGTGGAGCGGTACCGGCCTCCCATATAAGGCCTCAGGGTGCAATCCGACACCACCGATAACCGTTATCAGAAAGCGACTTCACTAAGCGGTGTAAGTGTAACCTCCCAAATTTACCCTTAAGATCTAGGACGATGTCATAAAGATGTCGGTCTAAAAACATATGGTCCCTTCGACTAACCATCTATCTCATGGATGGAAACAAGAATGTCATCGCCAATCAAGTAAGTCCTGCCTTTGAAACCCTTCTAAAAGTGTGTCAGAACCCGAGATCCTTGTCCTGACTTCATAGAGACCACACTCCATGTAAAATTAAAAATCTCATGAATATACACTCTGGTGAATTCCTCCAAAGCAGGAAGGTCATCCACATTACTGAGCGTACCGACTTAGATTTGTTTCGATCCACTATAACACATACCGCATCATGCCTCCATGATGTCTGTGGTAAGTGGGTCACAAAGTCCATCGTGAAGTGCTCTCACTTTCACTCAGCTACCTTCAATGGCTGGAGTAATCCTGCTGGCTTCTGATGCTCAGTCTTTACCTGCTGACACGTGAGACACCGTAGAAAAAAATCACCAACGTGTTGCTTCATTCCGCTCCGGGCGAATAATGGCGGTACAAAGATCACTTCGGTGACATCTTCGTGCCACCTCGGATGCAATGTGAAAATGGTAGAGAATTCGGAACTCCCCGAGACCTCTCTCAAATTGATCGGGCCTAGTGGAACCACAACCTGTCCCTATACCGAAGACTACCATCTCGTGGTCGGGCCTAACCTTCTTCAATTACATGCTTGTATCCGGGTCCCCGATGGATCATATATTTACGTCCCGCCCCTAAGACTAATCACTCGCCAAGTAGTGGACACCCTTTGAGCCCGATCACTATACATAAGCCTAAACCCATAGTCCTCGAGCATCCGCTTATACTCCCAAAGAAGCTACACTAGCTAGTACTCCCATGACTTCCGACCGAAAGCACATCGCCCAATACATTTGCCTTACCAGGAAGGTCATGCAAAGTGAAGTCATAGTCCTCCGTATACTTCTCCATCCATCTCTGCCTCATATCAGGTCCTCGCTGGTAGGAAAATATACTCGACTTTTTCGTTCGAAACATTTTGAATTGCTCACCATACAAATAGTGGCACCAAATCTTTAACGTAAAGACTATGGCTGCCAACTCCAAATCATATGTAGAGTAATTCTTGTAAGACCCGAAAAATTCCAATTTCTGGAATAAGGGCAAAATCAAATTTTGATTACCAAATTGTAATTTCGGTTAAAAATCCGGAATTTAATTTTTAGATCTCTGATGATGAAACGATTGCACCGTTGGAATTGTCTCTACAAAATCTAGCTAGCACGTAAAATACAATTTTCCGAGACGGAAATGGCACGCTTTTCTCGAGGCATCGCTGTTCGGGTGCCGTAAACCGATTTTTGATGCGACGAAAGGCACAAATAGCATGTACCTGGCAAAATTATAAGTGGTATGAGTAGAGAAATAATGAAAATGGACGACCGAGGTAGTGCCGAATATCAAATCTGGTAAAAGAGGGACATAATGGTCATTATGAGATTTGATTTTAAGTCACTAAATGACAAAATTGTCAATAGTGCTTCATCTCTTTCATTAAGCCAACCAAAGAAACGTGGAGCCATTTTCGGACAGCAAGTAAATTTTGGATTGGTAGCCTTGTAGAGAGAGAAAGTGCTTCTCTCTAGGATATCTGAAGATCCTTGCAAACCGTCGGCGCCTCAAGAAGGAGAAATGTTCTACTGGACAAAGCACGCTGCGGACTCCGGGATCTGGGAGCTTCTTCAAACTCCTTTGGAGGCAGTGATTTTCTCCCTACTGTATTTACTCTCATTTTAAATTTTACTCACAAAGCCTTCAAGGAATGAGTGTCGTGAGGGGTCAGCTGGATCATCCCAAAACATGGGACCGACTATTGGAAATTTTAGAAACTTTGGAGAGGTCAAGTCAGATAGTCCCACGTAGGGCTGTTTTCGGGCTGACTATGTGTTGATTTATGTATTAATTGGTGCTTAGGCGCTGGGGCCGGGAATGGCCGTGGATTGCAAAATTCACTAAGCGAACCGAGAGTTTACATTTTTCTAATAAGAAACGAGGGTTTCACTATTCTCGAAATAGTGTTCTCAAAATATATTTTTGTGTGAAAAATATACTAATAAAGGATTTAAATTGAATTGCTCAGGTTTGATCATTAGCCCATGAAGCTAATTATGAGGGATGAAATGTATAATTGCATAACATGATTGTGTGATTTTATTTATGTGAATATATTCGTGGTTATATATTTGCATGTGATTAGACTCGAATTGGAACTGCATACATGTATCTCCATATGCACTGGAACATCCTAGGAGTATGAGTGTGCATGAGACGGGTCTAGAGAAATGCGGTCTTGAGGGTAGTCTAAAATGTTAATTATCGGAGGGTAGTCCAACTAAATAATATATCAACCGTCGGAGCGCCGCTGATATATATATTCACTCCGAGGGTAGTCCACAAAAAAATAATATATTTCAATCGTCTGAGCGCCCAACTGGACATATATATTCATCGGAGGGTCAGCCCACAAATAAAACGAATATTCTCATACTGAGGCTTAGGCGAGTGTGAGAGAGTCGGTGAGGACCCTGGATCCGAAGTTGGTCAGTGTAGACATTCAAGTAGGATCATGCATTTGCTCGAATGTGTGTTTACTTTGAACATTGCACCGCACTTGGTGGTGAGTAGCCCACCAGGCAGATTCTCCCATCGAGCTAGCTCACCCCGCCGTGGGACCCCTTTATTTACAAGGCAGAGTTGCGAGGACCGGCTTCGGCCCAAGAGGTTGAGTCTTGAAGAAAGTCTGTGCAAGATGACAGCATGTATTAGAACTTTTTAAGTTTAATATATATTAAGCTAAGAGTAAAATATTAACTCTTGTAACTATTTGGTATATAGTTGCTCTATAGTTGGCATGTACATTGAGTACTGCTGTGGCCCAAGTGGCCGTATTGGGATATATATTGTAAGTATATTTGGACTGTTGTGGTATGTATATGCGTGTATTGGTTCTTTGTAGAGCTCCCGTACAAAGGAGACTCGCCTCATTTTCTAGTATGCCGTAACCATCCACCGGAATTCCGCAGTTGACGGTAGTCAATCTGACCCCGAGTTCAAAGTTTCCGCCAGTTTTGCATCGTGTTTAGTATACAAATACCTAGGGAGCTCTGGTTTGCATCCATCACCACTGGGTGGTTTGATGTGGAGTAGTATGGTGAAAACCCAGAGATTATGTGGCTGGGCTTAGGCCGTAGTCGTGTAAGAACATCACCACTAGGTGTGGTTCGATGTTGAGATTAGGTATGGGAATTACCTAGGAAAAATCACTTTGATGAAACCATAGACACCACGTGCAGCGGCTGATGTGTTTGTGTGTGATTTTGTGAATTATTTGGTGTTTGGTGTGTGATTGTGTGTATAACATGGTTTGTAAAGTGTTATAATGTTGTGTGCTTGGTGATTAGCACATAGATGAGTTAAGGAAATATTTTAGAAAAATATTTTGAGTTGTACAGTGTAAAACTGAAGAGAATTAAATAAAATAAATTTTACTAAATTTATTTGGATTGTTGGAAAATGAGAAGAAATTTTAAAGCCAAGGAAAATAAATTTTACTAAATTTATTTTATGAGAATTGAAGAAAATAATTTTCTAAGATTTTACGAGTGGTAAAATTGAAGAAAATGGAAGAGTACAAATTTTTATAAATTTATTTGAGTGTGGGAGAAAATTTTTCAGTGAAAAATCAGAAAGAAAATAAATTGTATAAATTTATTTGGTTGTGAGGTGAGAAAATAATTTTCTAAGGTCTTATATGGTGAAAAACTGAAGAAAGTTTAGAAAATAAATTTTTAGAATTTATTTGTGTAATATGGAAAATGAAAAAGAGTGTATAAATATTTTTTTAAATTCCTTTTCCGGGGCTGTCGGAAATGAGGGAAAAAATAATAATAATAAATAAAATTTTGTAGTGCAGAACCGCTTTGCCACGCCCAATTGTGGCCAGGAATTTGTATTGTGCTTCCTGCAATTGTAATAAAGAGAGAGGGCCGGAAAAATTGTAGTGAAAAAATTTGTATCGTAATACCATTTTGTATTAGGAAGGCTTCGAGGGTCGAGTGTATTGCAATACACTATATTGTATTGCGTAGAAGGAATGGGTTGCGTGAGGTAATTGTATTGCAATATGAGTAGTTGTATTGCAAGAGGTCGGGTTAGGCAAAGAGATTGTATTGCGTGAATAGTCTAGGTCGAAGCTATAATACAAAAATTGTATTGCAAAATGTGGAAGGCTATATCAGATTGCAGAGGGATTGCATTGCAAGTCGGAAATTGTATTGCAACCTTAGGTTGCTAGGTTCAAAGTGTATTGCAAGAGAGTGCAGTGGTTAGATTGTATTGCAACACAACAAAGTGTATTGCAAGAGTGCTGGCTAGAATTGTAGCTGTGACTCAAGGGCTAGAAAGGAAATGCATTGCAAGACAACAAGGGAAAAGAAATTGTATCGCAAGACAACAAGGGGCTGCCGAAATGTGTTGCAATACAATTTTGTATCATGGACCACAAGAATCAGTGAACGCATTTATGAATATTAATCTATGAATGCGAATTGATGAATAGTAATTGTCGAACGGCCAAACTCGTGAATAGTAAATTTCGAAAAAAATTTTTTTTTTTTGAAAATAACATCAAATAAAATAGGACAAAATTAGAAAAATAAATTTTCAAAAATAAAATTTTGTTGATAAAAATGTTTTAATGTATAATTAATTGTCTTTGCATTACTGTAAATGCAGTGACAATGTGTATACACTGCTTATGTGTGCAAATAGTGCCCCCGGTCAGGCTATGCCTTAGAGATACCTGTATCGTATTTAACTACCATTGGAAATTGTGATCAAGTACGATTGTTGCGTAGGAAATTATATGCATGGTATAATGTGTATAGGAAAATAGAATGCTATGTTATGAACTATGACCTTAGGGATTTGATAATGAAATGAACAAGCAAAATCCCTGAATTTTATTGAAATAAATGAACCGAGTGGCTGAGTTTAACGCCACTTGTGAAAATGAACCAGTCGGTCATGGCTGTCAAGTCTATTAGTAATCAAACATCCGTGACACTAGTTGGGATCAAGTGAAAAATTAAATGATTCTCGTTGCCATATTAATTGTGTAAATGGTTGGTAGAGGACGAGGACGTAGGAGGACGCCCACCTGGGTAATCGGGTCGTGCACAATCGTGTTTGATCGCCAGACTTTTTTGCCGAGGTTGTAGGTATGCCATACCGAATGCTATAGCACAGCTGGTATAAAGGTGTAGACAGAAGATCCTATTAAACCCCGTAGGTTTGTACTCATCATCCTCCCATTATTCACGGGGGAAGGAGGATCCGATGGTGGTAGACCATTGGTTCATGCATCAGAAAGTGCTGGGAGGCTACAGATTACCCGCTTACCGACTGGGGATTTGACCTAGCTGCTCTAGCTAGAGAATGAGGCCCAAATATGATGGAAATTGGCAAGGACCTCAGAGACCTTGGGAGGAGTCAAGCAGACGTGTGAAAGCCCTCCCCTGGGGTGGATTAGGCGAGAATAAGAATGATAGGTCGAGGTTGCGAGTTAGAGATCTTGGGGACTCTACTCACAGTGGACCTAAGGATTATGGACATGTCAGAGTTCGAGGTCATCCTGAGGATGGATTGGCTGGATAGCCATGTGGTCGCCATCGATTAAGTGTAGCGAGTGAGGATTACGTACCACACGCCAGACTCGCACTCGTGGTGGTTTCCTTCAAAGTGGTTACCAATATTTTCCCCTAGACAAGATATGAGTCCAAGTGTCGTGACATGAATGGGTTGGCTAGCGAGCCTTACCCTAGAGGACGAGGTGAGACCAAACTTAGATCTACTTCGAGTAGTGTGCGAGTTTGTGGATGTTTTTCCAGATGAGCTACCTGGACTACCTCCACATAGGGATGTAGACTTCGGTATCGAGTTACACCCTGGTACTTTACCCATCTCTATGACTGCATAAGAGAGTGGGCACCATCAGTCGGGCAGGAACTCAGAGTCCAGCTAAAAGAGCTATCAATGGGTTTATTAGATCGAGCACTTCACCAAAGGGGGCACCCCCGGCCCTAGCTATAAGAAGAGGGCAAGACCCTTCGATCGTGCATCGACCATCGACACTGATCGGTTACGATCCGCACCGTACCCATTACAAGGATCGACGATTGTTTGACGGCCGAGGAGCCGAGTCTACCCAAGTAAGATAGACCTTCAGACCGGGTTAATATCACCCAGCTAGGGGAGACGATATCCTAAGACATTAGGACGCCAAGTATGGGCACTCGGGAGCTTACTGGGTGATGCCCTTGACGACCGAACGCGTCAATGCAAGATTCATGGGATCTCATGCATAGGTGTTCCAGAACCCCATTCAGATCGCTTGTCGTGGTCTCGTGGATGACATTCTGATCTACTCCCAGTCAGAGTGGGAGCATGAGTATTATTTGAGGATCGTCTTACAGTTGTTGAGAGACCATCAGCTGTACACTAAGTTCAGTAAGTGCTAGTTTTAGCTTACTGAAGGGAGGTTTTGGGACACGGCAGTGTCGCACCAGAGTGTTAGCCGACCTAGAGAAGGTTGAGGCGTTGATGCGTTGGGGAGACCGAATGTCAATTCGAGATAAGTAGTTTCTCGGGATTGAATCGGATATTGGCTGTGGAGATTCGAGAATGGGTCAAGTTTAACCATTCGGACGGATCGCAGTGACTCGCCACGGATACGTGGGACTCCATGGTCGGGATACCGACCATGGTAGATTGAGGATACTTAAACACTGGATAATGGTGTTGGTAGCAAGAGGGAGGGATTAGCTTTCTCCTAGTTCGGGAAGAGGCGTAAGACTTCTCGTTTCACACTAGTTTTGCATCTAGACCGTGATTGAGCACAGTGACGGATTTCCCAAAGACAATGGATCCTGTGACTTTGGGACAAAGACAATTCCGCTAGTCGTAGGGATTGTGGAGTATACAGTGTATCCTCCGCACCCCAGTAACGGGTTAGAGGAACCGCTTGTTTCGCTATGAGCACTCTCAATGAAGCACGACACAACGCCGTGCGTGGGTCAAAGGCGTGGACAGATCGAGTCACAAGAACCTGGGATGCGGGTGGACCACAGTGGTGGTAGACATTGGTCGCTGGATGTCGCTGACACGGATGAGCTGGACAACCATCGGGTTGTCAGTAATTGAGACCTAGGCCGGTTGTCATACCCGACACGGCCTTGGATTTGGGCTTAGAGGTTGGGCCTTTAGAGAAGCCAGGTATAGATGTTCTCCCCAGGACGTAGAGAGTCGACCGGAGCAGGGCCGAGGATTATGAGTGTGAGATCTCTCAAGATTTTGCCCATGGTGGACCTTGGGATTCGTGTCACGCAGGGCATCATTACGCTTGCGCACGGAAACATCAAGGCCGAAGTCGGGTGTGGGTGCACTGTGATGGTCATTCACCACTCATGGTGAGTGTGGGTCGAAAGTTATCTTAGACTACGTCCAATGAAGACTCATAGTTGAATCATGAACAAGTGAGGCTCAAGTGTGCTCTGAGAAGTTATGTGGCTCGAGATGAAAACACAGGGACATGGTTATCACGTAGACTTAGAGTTAAGTGGATAGGAGCTCTGAGTGACTAGAGATCTGATACCCATTGGAAATCAGATTGCGTGGTCGAGCCTACAGCGACTCCTAGCATACTCGGAGATCATTCATGACACGGACTCAAGCTTGACAACCATTGATTGTCATGATTAAAAAAAAAGTGGTGACCTGAGAAGGTCTACACACCGTGCGCTGTGTAGGGTTATACGTTGTGCGGATTATATACATGTGTTGTGGGACAGGCCAGAGCATGGTCCCGGATCATGCGGTGTAAGAGCAATTGCCCTTATGGAATTCGCCTACAACAACAAGTATCGAAAATGAATGGCAATCATATGAGGTATCAGATTTTCGAGGCCACGATTATCGTTATGATTGGACCGAGGTAGAGAGATCGGCCATTGGCTCATGATTTGATTAGAGACACCTCCTCGAGAAGGTGAGCTTTGATATGATAAATAGTTTTCCTCACGGCCTCAGCCGGTAGAAGAGCTATGCTAATGTGAGACGTCGAATTCTTGAGCCCGAGGTTAGTGATCACGCTTCCTCAAGGTGATTCCTAAGAGAGGAGTGGTCGCCCGCAAGCATGAGAAGCTATCGAGATTCATTGACCTTCGAGATACTCGAGAGGATAGGCACCGAAGGCATCGGTCAGCGATCGCCCAGCATGATAGTCCACTTGGTGGTTTTGCGTCTCCATGCTCTGAAATATACTCCGCATCCAAATTTTTCATGCATGGATCGGGGACGCATTGGAGGTTGACACGATGGGACCCTTCTCGAGAAAGTGACCAAGCAGTATTGTTAATACCGTGGGATCGCTTGCGACACAAAACCGTGAGGCTAGTGTTGGTACTACGGAGACACTATGGAGTGGAGGAGTCCACGTGGAAGCGCGAGGACATGATGTGGGCCACTTATCCCTTCTCATTTAGGGATGAAGGTACGTAGTTTAGTCGTTTAAAATTCAATGATTGTTTACATGCACGGAATGCGCTGTATATGCATACGTGAGTGATTGTGATCGTCCTGAATTTCGGGATGAAATTCCTTTTAAGGAGGAGAGAATGTAAGACCCGAGAAATTCCAATTCTGGAATAAGGCAAAATCATAATTCTTGATTACTAAAATTGTACTTCTGCTAAAACCGAATTTAATTCTTAGATCTCTGATGATGAACGGATTAAAACTGCTGAATTGTCTCGCAAAAATCTAGTTAGCACGTAAAATTTCATAATTTTCCAAGACAGATGGAGTCGGCACGTTTTTTGAGGCATCTGCTCGGTGTCAGAACCGATTTTTAATGCGACAAAAGGCACAGATAGTACGTGTACTCATAAAAATTCATAAGTGGTATGAGTAGAGAAATAATGAAAATGGACGACCGAGGTAGTGCCGAATATCAAATCTAGTAAAAGAGTGGACATAAACAGGTCACGCGAGATTTGATTTTAAGTCACTAAATGACAAAATTGTCAATAGGTGCTTCATTCTCATTAAGCCAACCAAAGAACGCTGAGCGATTGGGGATGCAGTAATGATTGTAGTTTTTGTAGAGAGAGAAACAGCTTCTCTCAGATATCTTAAAATATCCATGCAAACCGCCACGGCCCGGCAAGAAGGAGAAATGTTCTACGCTGACAAAGCATGGACTCGGGATCGGAGTTTCTTCAAACTCGAGGTAGGATTTTCTCCCTACTTGGGTTCTACTCCCATTTTAAATGTTTTACTAATGTTTCTGCTGAATGAGGCCGTGAGGGCCGTTGGATCGTCCCAAACATGGGACCGAATTATTGAAATTCTTTAGAAACTTTGAGAGGCTTTCTTCAAGTTTCGTGATAGTCCCAATGCAGTGGGCCTGTTTCCTGGTTGAGCTATGTGTTGATTTATGTATTAATTGGTGCTTGGTATGCATTGGGCCGGGAATGGCCGTGGATTGCGGATTCACTAAGTGAACCGGTGTTTTGTATTTTTTCGGAATAGTAAACGAGGGTTTCACTATTCCCGGAATAGTGTTCTCAAAATATATTTTTGTAAAATATGCGTTGGTCGAAAGTGATTTAAATTGAATGTTCAGGTTTGATCATTAGCCCAAGTGAGCTTTTTAATTTTTGATGTGATGAAATGTATAATTGCATAACATGATTGTGCGACATTTTATTTATGCCAATATATTCGTGGTTATATATTTGTAGCTGTGGATGGGGACTAATTGGGAACCGCATACATGTATTCCATATGCAATCGAACATCCCAGAGTATGAGTTAGTGCATGAGATGGTCTGGGGAGTAAATGCGTCTGAGGGTAGTCTAAATGTTAATTATCTGAGGGTAACCAAACTAATAATATATCAACCGTCGGAGCGGCCCAGTTGATATATATTCATCGGAGGGTAGTCCAAACTAAATAATATATCAACCGTCGGAGCGGCCCAGTTGATATATATTCATTGGAGGGTAGTCCACAAACAAATAATATATATCAATCGTCTGAAATACCCAACATTGATATATATTCATCTGAGGGGTTGCCCACAAATAAAACGAATATTCTCATACGAGGCTTAGCGAGTGTGTGAGAGAGTCGGTGAGGACTCGATCCGAGTTGGTCATGTAGACATCTCAAGTAGGATCATGCATTTGCTCGAATGTGTGTTTACTACTTTGGAACATTGGTAATCGCACTTAGGTGGTGAGTAGCCCACTTAGGGCGATTCTCCTACCAGCATTTAGCTCACCCCGTCAGGACATCCCTTTATTTTACAGGTACAGGGAGCGTGCGAGGGGACGGCTCGTCCAAGAGGTTGAGTCTTGAAGAAAGCCGGGTGTAATGACGATTGTACATGTGGCTGTAACTTTAAGTTTAATATATGTATTGTTTAAGAGTAAAAATATTAACTCTCAGAATCATTGGGTATATAGTTGGTTTCATAGTTGGCATGTACATTGAGTACTGTTTGTGGGCCCAAGTGGCCGTATTGGATATATATTGTATATATTGGACTGTTTGGGACATGTATATGCAGGTATTGGTTTTGGGTAGAGCTCCCCGTACAAAGGAGACTCTGCCCGATTTTCTAAAGTGGCGCTTCTGCAACCCGACATCCACTCCATCACTCGCGGCCGACGAGAAATAACGGACCCCCGAGTTTTCAAGTGTCACAATTCTGCTCAAGTGATTCTTAGCTGTCTAGAACCATGTTACAACCCTCCCTTGAACTGCATAAGACACACATCCCGCCTTATCCTTAGAGGCATCACAAGACAAATCGAAAATTTCTATCCCCTCGTTGGGACTAGAATGAGCCAAGTAAGCCTTCTCTTCAATTGCTGGAATGACTTCTCACACAAGTCATTCCACTCGAACTTGACCCCCTTCCGGATCAATCTAGTCATAGGTGCTGCTAGCTAGGAGAAATCCTCAATGAACCTTCTGTAATACCCCGCTCGTCCCAAGAAACTACGTATCTCAAAGACTGACTTCGGCCTCTCCCAACTCATAACAGCCTTAACCTTTGATAAGTGTCTAAAACGCTTATGTCATATCCATGTCCTTACTACGTTTTAGTTATATTTTATATATTAATAAGTGTGTTATTGCCTGATATCTGATTTTTTGGACCGTTTGTGCATTGCAAGTGAATATGGTGATTTTCAGAAGCTTTATGGAAATATGAAAAAGAAGTGGAAACCTAGCAGCAACGTCGTGACGTTCCAGCGTCGTGACGTCGCAAAGTCGCGACGTCTAATCAATAAAAGAAAAAGTCAAAGAGCGACCACACCTGCTGCGATCGTTCCCGCGATTTCGTCTCGTAATTATAAAAAGCACTCCGGAGACCCAATTTTGGAATTATTAAAGATCGCATTTGAAGGAGTGAGCTTTATAGAACGTGCTAAACAGCAAACTCCAAGAGATTGAAAAGCACTGCTTTGTATTCCTCTTCAAAACTATTAATGATTTATATGAACTATGCTTGTATTAAATTCATATATGTTCTAGAATTATTTCTGAAGTTTTGTTGAACCCCGTTCGCTTGTATGGATTAAGGTTTAAATCTAATATTATTCAGTTTATTTATGATTTATATCGATTTGCTCTATATCTGTGGTTTATTTTCATTGTGATGTCTAGCCAACATTGACATGATCTTGTTGGGTATCCGAGATTGAGAGATAAGGACTCCCAGGGATATGAGTAGGGTGACCCTTGGTTAAATCGGCAAATAGAGATATCCCGATTCCAAGTGTGGTGATTAGGGTTTGAGCATTTGGGTTATTTTCAGAGAGCAGGTCGTAAGGGGTAGGATGCACCTAACCCTACCGGTGAGATAGGGCGGATATAAATTCTATAGGGTATCTCGTAGGCACGATCACACCGTCATCGAGTTTTCGTTAATAGACTGAATAGTAATTCCTCTAGGTAATAATCCATCAAATGTGGTAGGGGGAGGCAAAACCCTAGTTTTCACAAAAAGTGATTTCACAAGTTAATTAGATTTAGTTTTAATTTGATACATGAGTTAGACATTCATTAAAAGTTTAAGTCTAGATAATATCATAGGGCCAATTCCAGTAGTCAACGCACTTCTCCCTATGGATCGATATCCATACTTAGGTACACTATATTACTTGATACGACGCATGCACTACAAGCACATAGGCTTTTACCTGGGGCTTTTATACAAATCACACATCTTTCACCCTATCAACCTTCTGGGGTGGTCTATCGACACACCTGGTCGACACTACGTGCCAGCCCTAAGAATCTCACCTCAGTAAGCTAAAACTTGCACTAATTAACTCGCGTACAAATCAGCTGTTCTGAGGGCCTAGAACAATCCTTGCGATCCTCATACCTCCCGGGGATCGAATATATCAAGATATCGCCAACAAAGACCACAACAACAAACTGATCCAAATAGGTTGAAATACCCCATGCATGAGATCCATGGTAATGCTACCGCGCATTCGCCAACCCGAAGGGCATCACTGCGGAACTCAAAATGCCCATAACAAGGTCCTAAACGCTAAGGTCTTAGGGATATCAGCCTTCCTAACTCTCAAATGATGGTATCTGATGCGAAGATCTATCTTGGAGTAGACTCGTGCCCCTCACAGCTGATCAAACAAGTCATCGATCCTCGGTAATGGATTATAAACCTAAGAAAAATTCAATTTTTCTGAAAAATGGTAGAACGGTAATTTCGGTTGAAAATCGGAAATTTTCTAAATCTCGGATGATGAAACAGATTGCATCGTTGATTTCGTCGGATTTCGAGACAGTCAGAATTTCACGTTTTTAGAGACATCTGGTGTCCGGTGACACATGGTATGACATGTGGTGCACTTGTGTGAATGGCTCACATTGAGCCAAGTGTCAAGTGGAGGAAATAATGAGAAAGATAAAACAAGAAAATAAAAAGAAAGGAAAAGAGAAAATAAAGGAAAAAAATCAAAAAGAGAAAAAAAAAGTCAAATAAAAGGAAAAAAAAACGGTAGAGAGGCAGAAAGTGAGCGAAAAAGAGAGAGAGGGAGAAGAGAGGGGTAAGAGAGAAAAACTTGTCTCTAAGATTGACGGAAATCGACCGTAGGTTCGTCGGAAAGCAAAGCAGCAAAGTCGCCCACTCATTAAGAGCTATGCGTGGGTACCAAAATCTTAGAGTTTCGTCAAACTACACGAGGTAGGGAATTTTCCTATTTGGGTTATTTTTAGCCTAAAGACCATGTAATGGCTTGGGTGTTTTTTTAGAGGTCGTGAGAGGCCGTAAATTTCAATCCCAAATTTTGGAACCGAGGTGGTGAATTTTGGGGAATTCGGGGACTGCCAACAAACTCGGCCGAATTTAAACTATTTTCTATAGTTCGAACACATGATTGGGATCAAGCTGACGCCTCAGACTATGTTGAGGTTTGGTTTTGATCTCGGGATTGATGTCTTCGGGTTTTGTGGTGTGTTATGGTATCAGCATCATGACAAATCAATATCTCAGAGGTTAATATATGTTTTCATATATTCGGGAAAGTGATTTCGGGGACAAATTAACTTATTCCTTATGATGTTTTTTAAATTGTGATTAAGATTAGCATCTTAAATGGTTGGTTTAATTAGAGGATTAGCAAAGTGTGTTAGATTGCATTTTTACGGCATGTGGGTCAATTCAGAAATTAGGTAAGTTGAGTGATTTTGCTGGGGCTGTACTAAGTATGTCTCAAGACCACTTTGAAAACCCGCGTGGAGAGGGACTAAAGTAATATCCTTGTGAGCTATGTGGCATCATGAGGCATGACACCTCATATGCACGGTAGGGAGCCTCTCGACACATGGCAAGTGCATGAGAAGAGTTTGCCATGTGCCAAGCAAACCAATCCCTCCCCGGTTTAGATGCTAGACTAGTTTCTTGCTAGGAAGTAAAATTCTGAAATTTGTAAGGAGAGAGAGTTCTAGAGAGAAGTTAGAGAGAAGGAGGAGAAAAGGCTTGAAGGAAAGCTTGGTTTTTGGTGGAAAAAGTCTCACTAAGGTATGTAAACAAGACCCTTGAGGCCCCGCCTGTATTTCATGGTTTTGCTATATTCTAGGGTTTTGTTGGGATTTCATCCTAACCCTAGATTTGATGAAAGGTGAGTTTGGTGGAACCCTAAATTGTAAAAGACCGGTTTTGTGAAGATGGCATGTGTGTGTGTGTGTGTGTGTGTGTGTGTGTCCAAGGGAGGTGCTGTCCAGCTTTCCCCTTGACCCCATGACAGTGTTTTGGCCATAAGTTGGCCTAAAGAACTCCGAACTGGATGATTCTGAGAAGAAGCCCAAGACCTAGCCCTTTAAATGTCTAGAAGCAACCAAGAACTAAACCCTACCATAAGACCCTTTAATTTGAGGTTGAAAGTCAGACACAGATTCTATCCCCTGTTTTGGAGCAGTTTTTGTTTTTGAGTCATAAGTTGAGTTATATTGATCCAAATGGAGTGATTCAAAATCCTTCTCAAAGTATCCACATAGGGGAGTAACTTCATGAATAAATTATACAATTATGGCCTATTTGTTCCATAATTTCGTCAAAGTAAGGGTGAAGTGAGGGCACAAATTCTGTCCATAGGAAATAGTCTCGGGGAGGTCAGAGTGTAAAAACCATAATTCTTGATTTTGAGATCTGAATGACCTGATTTAAGAGGCTGTGGAAAGCTAAGAGATAGGGGAACTTTTGGTCAGAAGACCACAGTAAACAAAAAGCATGTATGGCTGGTCAAAAATTGTAGTTGAGAAAAAAAAAAAGAAAGGGTCTTGAGATAGGCTGAAAAAGGGTACAAGTGTTGTGTGTGTTGTTTGTGTTACCCTAATAAAGGGTGTTAAATGTTGATCTTAGTAAGTGTAAAAGAGAGTGCACTTGGAGGATCAAGGTTTATGTTGGTGTATAAGAATTCAGGTGATCTTGTTGTGAAGTAGTAATAACCACTGGGTAATTTTAAGCAACCCGGATTGTTTCCGAGGCTAAGAAATCTTATGACTTGTTAATTGCATCCTTTGAGTAGCCGGTTTTGACTCCTTTGGGAGACTTGTGACTCAAATCCAAGGAAGGTAGGGGATCTGTAAATCTTCCTACTTATACCATGGCTCGACGCTTTGTGGAAATTCCAGACTATGGTGTGTGTGTGTGTGTGTGTGTGTGTGTGTGTGTGTGTGTGTGTGTTTTTTATATCTATGAAATTCTTTTGAATTAACTGTTCATGATGTTTTAAATATCCATGTGGGTGAATGCTTGTGAGATTTTTTAAAGTATGACATGGGTATGGACTGTATGAGAGTCCTGATTATGAAGTGACACGACTATGACTGGGCCCTCGGGTTGTAGTCCCGTGAAGGTCACAGATATACTGATGTGGGCATATCCCTCGGGTGGTAAGTCCCAGCAATTTGTCATTATACAGATATGGGCATATCCTAGTAAGTCCCAAAGAATTTTTCTCATTGTTCTGGGATGATCAAGAACCCTCGGATGAGTTTTCCAAAAGAGTCACTGATGAGGGGTCGAGATGGTGGTAGTATTGCATCCATTTGTTTCCACATCAACCTATTAATTGTAAAATGCTCATGTTTTGAGATGTGTTGAATTATTTGTATTTTGAAATGTTTTTATAAGCATGACTTGTTATGGGATCTCACCATCGAAGTTGTTGAATTACCCCCATTATTCCTCCACCTAGATGCAAGTTATGACCAACCGCATTACTGACACTGACTCATGTGGTCTTGGAGAGGCCGGGAATTTGTAAGGGCCACTCCTTTAGCATGTTGGTGGTTTGGCATACATATTTTGAGGAACATCTAGTGTTGTGTGGAGGTTCACACTCATATTTTGGACAATATATCGACGTGGTCATCAGACATTTGGCTTGTGGCCATTAGTCGGGACACTTTGCAAAGTTTTGGAATTTTGTGTAAATATTATTTTGATCAAGGTACGTGTATAGTCTTGTCTATTGGAGGACTACCTCAGTACATATATGTATATATATGTTTTGAGACATGAGTTGAGTTTTAATTACGCTTAGGCGATTACTCCAAATGGAGTTTCTGACTCATGTTTTGAGGAAATACAGTCGATGACATGGTGCGTAGTGGCTGCTGGTAGCCCCTTTTATGCAAAGTGTTGGATTTTGAAAGAGTCCTATGTTAGGGACTCATGATGTAAAAATAAATAAATAAGATGGTAAAATACAAATCAATATCTGGCAAATCGGGGTGTGACACAAACCTGAAGGACTAAGAGGTGCCCTATTTTATATGTCCGAGACTGGGGCCATTTTATGTGTATTGTTAGAAAAATAAATAATATGTAGTTGTGGTGGTCAAATCATGTTAATATGTGTCATGATGTATTAACATGGAAATTGTGATGAATTGAAATTATATGTAGAATTTATAAATGTTGCATGTAGTATGAAATAACATGAAATGGCATTTTAATGTGATTTATGCACGATCATCAGATGATACGGGCGGCTGTGCATGGGTATGGTCATCCATCGCCGGTGTTGATGGTGGGTAGTGAGCTCGTACTTTAGATGACGTGCGATAAATGACTAGTGGTTCAAATCGCCAAAGTGAAATATAATTGTGTGTGTTGAGGCGAGCTTGACAGGGGTTGTTAATCCCCTCGGGTGAAAAAGCTTGAAACATGGGTGTAGAAGACTGCGGTGTGGCGATTTGAAAAAGTTTTGTATGGGTGTAGCAGCCAAAAAGAGATCGCGGCGTGGCCAAAAAAAGTTCAACTGCCCCGAAGAAGACACCGCGGTCATGGTTGTCACACCAGACTTAGGTTGTGTGATGGGTCGAGTTGACTCGGGATTAGTTGCCCGTGTACTTGCATTGGAATGGCGGTGAGCCCGATGGGGCTTGGCCCATATGTGTTTTTCATTGGTACTACTAGTGGCGCTTGTCACATAGCGCATGGCGTGTGAGAGTGTGAGTGACTTCGGGATACATAGGCGTGAAGACATTCCATGAATGACACGTAATATTCCATATAAGATTTGCATTATTTATATGGACTGTGATTGGACGTTTTCATGGTTGCCATTGCATGTGCATTTTAGGTGGGGAGTAGCCCTTGTAGGATAAATTTTCTACTAGGCATTGCTCACCCCATTGTGGGACCCCTTTCGAATTTATGGGGGTGTGAGGAAACTGACGCTCAGATGAGCTAGAGTGATTGTGCGGGGGCAGAACATGTGGCCTTGACAATACTTTTATAAAAAATATTTTATGTAAAAATTGTAATTAAATTCTTTTGGATATTAATATAAATAGTCGGGTATGTAATTATAGTAGAGGGTCGTGATCAGACTCTTACGGACTGTAATTAAGCGTTTTATTTTCATATTTTAGATTTAAATGTGAATGAATGGGTCCCAATAAAAGGGATGTATATATTGGGGATATGGACAAATGGACCCTGTGGGGTCAATACTACTTCTATTGAAACCTTGGATGGGTTATGATTATATTGTTATACAGGTTGTATGTTGGGTAAAGCTCCTTGAACAAAGGAAACTCTGCCCGATTTTTGTGAAAATATGGATCCCGATAAATGGGACACAATAGTGTGGTACCGGGTCACCCGAAATCCACAAGATTCCATGGGTTGACGGGTTGTCAACGGGACCCTCGGATTTGGGGTGTCACAATGGATACCGATTCTTGATCGTAACCCTGTTCAACTGTCAGTAATCAATGCACAGTCGAAGGGTCTTGTCGCTTTTTTCATAAAGCGAACGGGCGCCCGTGGTGAAGTGCTTTGGTCTAATAAAGCCCTTGTCCTAACAATCACTGGGTTGGGATGCCGGTTCTTTTAACTCAAACGCGATGCCATCCTATGAGGAGTCATAGAAATGGGCGGCGTACCAGGGTGTAACTCAATGACAAAGTCCACATCACGTGAGGAGGTAATCTCGACGAGTTCATGGGAAAGACATCCTCGTACTCGCCAGGCCACTCGAGGTAGACTCGAATCGAGTCTCCCCTCATCCTCCCAGGGTAGGCTTGCTAGCCAACCCATCAACTATCCACTCCATCTGGAGTCATGCACGGTTTAGGGTAAAGCATCATGCTTCGCCACCTGAAAAGTCACATGGATACCATCCGGTGTGTAGGCGGTATCCTCACACTTATCACGTCGGTGGCGACTCGTAGGCATCCCGCGGTCTATCCTGGGATGACATCGAACTTTGATGTCCGCATGACCCTCGAGTCCAGGTGAAGCGAGAATCCTAAGATCCTCACAACTCACAATCCACACATATTTGATCAACACTCACCCCAGGAGCTCACAGGGAGGAATTCACGTACAACGGCTTTTCCGGTTTCAACCTCTGGCTTTTCTCAAATTATGAAGCAATAAACATGAATATGATGCACCCGAATTTAAACAACGCTCTTATCAAGAAGTGTGAGAGCTGAAGCTTGTCTGTATAGCAGGCGATCTACAAAACTCAGTCTGGCGATTTCTATAGCGTAGACATGCCCTTGGGTCCCTACAGTATTGGCCTGTAAGTCTTGACCTCGACCCCGACCCATGCCCTAGCCCATGTGGCCCATCTGCAAAACAGTAGGTGCTTGTGCATCACCCTGGGACTGACATCGATTCCCCTAGCCCCTATTGGGGTAAGGAGGAACAAACTGCTTCCGCGCATGTCCCACTGATGATTGGAACTGTGATGTCTCATAATTGGGGACCACTGCCTGCGTGGACAATCGGGTCTGTGTTGCTAGGCTGATGGTAATGGTAGCGTGCCATGCCTTGTCGAGCCCCAGAAGCTCGGCGCAGCCTTAGCCACGATAGCGCGGCCCGGGTCACGAAATCGTATGAAACAAAAGTCTTACGCTTCTTCCTAGAGCGCTAGAAGAGGCGGTTCTCGCTACTCTTAGCACTAGCGCCCGTATGCCCGTCGACTAGTCGAAATCAATGACTGCCACCATCGACTCTCCTCTTCCTTTGAGGGTAGCAGGGGATCATATGCCTCGGCGAACCTCTAGAGATCCCAAGGTTCCTAATTGCACCCCGGCGTGCGATGGTGGAAGCAACCACACTGCACATAACGTTGCTTGATCGCGTAATGACGACCTCTGTGGAGATACATTAGTCGAAGTCGATTGTCGTGGGTTATTACTCCACCCACCACCCGGTATCTTTCTACGCTGGCCATCTACACGTGTCGGATAGATATAGAGTTCTCAAATTTCTATCTCGATCCTAACTGGTAGTGCACATGCAAACCACTAAAAAGACTTTAACATCATGAACTGCTTTGTTCATCCCTTTTTCTTTAGTGATTGCATAATGCAACAATACGTGGAGTTCTCGGTATCATGTTCATTTGTTTTCAGAACCCACAGGTTATGTTTTTTGCTCCCTAGTGTTCCATATACAATCCACCGTAGCCATAATATTCACACAAATCACCACACATATCACCTGACATGTTAAGCCTGAAAACACATGACACCGCAACCGTGATGCATGATCTGGGCTTGGTATTCATTATGCAAAATTTTGTTACCAAGATCTGCTTATTTCAGGAATTACTTGTGGATACCCACATTCGAGCTCCCTAGGTAATCATTTACTAGCTCGATACCAGGCTGTGGCGAAGGCCTAAATCGAGGGGTCCGGGTTGACAAGCAGTGACCAGCGAATTCCTATGAATTTTGGGTGACCCAATACCACACTGTTGTGTTCAATTTATTGGGATCCATATTTTCACAAAAATCGGGCAGAGTCTCCTTTGTTCAGGGAGCTCTACCCAACATACAACTTGTATAATAGTATAATCATAACTATCTTGAAATCTCAGTAAAATGGGTTTTGACCCGCAGAGGGTCCATCTATCCATATCCCGATATACATCCTTTACGGACCCATTCAAATTTCACATTTAAATCTAAAATATGAACATAAATGTATTAAGTCAGTAGAGTCAGATCATGATCTCTTACCATATTATATCACGACTATTTAGACAGCGAGTCCCAATTTAGTTACAATTATTTTTATACAAATACTTTTTACAAAGGAAATATCAAGGCCATACATCAGCCTCCTTCATAATCACGGCCTCGTCGAGCGTGTCTCCTGTACCTTGTACACGAGGGGGTCCCACGACATAAGGTGAGAGCAATGCCAGGTCAAAAAAAATTCTCCTACAAAGGCCCTTCTCGCCTAAATGCACATCTGATGACATATAAAACATCAAATCATATTCCATAAATAAAGAAGCGATCTTATATGGAATGTTAATTATCGTGTATAAGATGAGACTCCTCATGCCTGACCTAAGTCGACTAACTCCTACTACACCAGCGCATGAAATGTGAAAAAAAAATAATCATTAGGTGAACACTTGAGCAACCGTGGACAACCCTCCAATTTTAATTTATCAAATCCCTTGTGTTTATTAGGGTTGTGAATTTCTAGGGTCTCACCACAGGCTTCACACGTCTTCTTACATTTTCGCGAACTTTCATCGTTGGATACATATGTCTGACCAAGAATAAAATTTGGGTCTTTCACTCTAGGGGGGATTTGTCCCATCTTACTTCCACCCGAACACATGAAATTTATTATTATTATTGTTTTATCTGGCAGAGTGAGTCTCGATTTTGGGCGTTGTCCCATTTGAGCTCGCCACGTTCAGCAGAATGGTGAATAACGATGCCAAATGCGCGTGCTTTAACTCAGCCTTGATGTGACGTTCATATATGAAATGCAATCATGTCATTTCATGCGCGATGTCATGATACATGCCTGATGGAAACTACATGCAACATTTATAAATTTGAATATTATCTTATTTCCCTACATATAATTTCCATTTAGCCTATTTCCATGTTAGAAATGCGTCGGCAGTATATATTAACATGATTTACCTTGACATGTTTTTCTGGCTTAATAACACACACAAAATGGTCCACTCTTGGACCCATAAAAACAAGGTACCTTTCGGTCCCTTCACTACCCGCGAACCGAGTTTTTGGTTCCATTCATGCCCGAATCACTTTGTGATTTCAAAACATTCAACAAAACTGAACACTTCGGTCTGAGTTCAAAAATCAAATCTCAACATGGTCGAGGCCCATGAACTAATCCCAAAATTTCTAATATTCAATCCCAAAAATCTTGGGACTAAAATACACAACCAGTTACAGCCCCGAAGAATGCCCATGTCATTAAATGACTTTTAGGCTAAAAATAATCAAAGTAGGAAAATTTCCTACCTCGTGAGTTGATGAAACTCAGATTTTTGATACCACGCGTAGCTCGATCCGTGTGGTTTGACTTTTCCTTTACTTCAACAAAACCTATTTACCGATTGCTGTAAATCTTAGAGAGAAGCTTAAGCTTCTCACTCCTCACCTCTCTTCTCCTTCTCACGTTTTCTCCTCCCTGCTTATGATGGTTCTTTTGTTTTTCCCCAAAAATGGCCCATTTTTACTTTTCTTCCTTTTTCTTTTTCTTTTTGTTTTTTATTTTTTTCCCTTTTATTTCTCTTTTTCTTTCATTGTTTTTCTCATTTGGTTCTTATCCAATCGAACTCCCATGTTGCTCCACTCCCATTCCTTTTAAATTTTCATTTTTTTTTCTTTTTCTTTATTATTTCATTTGACTTTCTTTCCTTTATTTCTCCATTTGACACATTGCTCGAGATATGAGCCACTTATCAAGATTATATGTGTCACTTGCTATCCCCACATAGCCATCATGTCATGTGTACACGTGGCGCTCCCAATCGAGGTCGGGTTGACAACATCGACTGCGGTATCGTGGATGTTGGGTGACGACACCGCTCATGAAAATGGGCGAGTCTCTCCTTTGTGCGGGAGCTCTGCAAGGTACATAACCTGTCCCAACAATCAACAACGACCACACTGGGTCACATGCAAGTAAAATAATTGGCCACTTGGGCCTGCGTCCAATACTCACAACAAACATATCTGACGAAATATACACTACATGGTTGAGGTTTTACATTACTCTGTTCAACATATATTAAAATTTACAATTCTATTGTGGTATACAAAATCAAAGCCACCAAGTCGGCTTTCTTCTCAAGCGACTCTAATGAGAGTACGCCTTCGATCGCTCCATGTACACGAAATGGTGATCCCTCAACAGGGTGAGCAAAGCCCAGTAGAGATAATTTCCTACATGGGTTACTCAGCTAAGTGCACATGCATGGCAAACAATCACATTCAAAAAGCAATTTCATGAACCTACTCAAATGTCTACATAACCAATCCCGTAATAAAGTCCTCACCCGACTCCCTCACATATGCCTAGCAGAATCTGAAATAAAATATCGGTTTTCAAAAACAAAACTTGTTGTTCTCAAAAAACACACAACTAAAAATTTATTAAAAGTATTGGCCTGCCCTCGGCGAATGTGTTGGAGAACCTTCCTAAAAAATTCATGGGATCCTCCGACGTGTAATTGTTGGACATCTCCCGACCTGATTCTCGGGAAAATCATCCATTGAAATTCCTTTCACAACCATTTTAAAGTTTTTCTTTTTTACTTTTTCATGTCATGCTCCTCTAATATTCTAGGGTGCTTACGTGCATATGGAATGCATGATGCCAATTCCAACACATTCACATGCATATATATTAACATAATTAAATCACATAAAACATGTTATGCAAATTTTCACTATCAATACACCAAAATTAGCTCACATGGGCTAATTAACAAACACAAGCAATTCATTTTGAATCACTCAACATCACAAAAATTCACACAAAAATATTCATGTTACTATTCATGTGAACAGTGAAACCCTCGGGTTACTGTTCATAGCCACACAAATAGGAATTTTCTCCACTCTGTTCAAAGCTTTTGAGGCCGAGATTTGCGACTAAAACAAACCACCACCAGAACATTCTAACCATTTACATGGCTCTTGGCAGATTAGCATAAGTAGGGGAAAGATCCTCTTGGAGTTGTTGGAACTCCACAAGAATCGATACCCCACGCATAGCCCTCGCGCCCGGTAGAACAACTTTCCTTCTTGCTTAGGTCGGCAGGCGGTCAGATGAGGCGGAATCCTAGAGAGAAGGTGCTCTCTCTCTCTCTAAAAAATCAAATCTAACCTACGCATCTCCATTTACTCTGCACGTTTTGGCCTTCAAAAATGGGGAAGACAACACTATGCAATTTTTTTTCTTTTTCTTCATTAACAATTTCCAAAATTCCCTATATGTCTCTTCTTTTGGATTTTTGACACTTTGCACTATCTAGGCCATCCATTTCCATCATCTTTCTAATCTTGCAACATGTGTCACATGAGTACATGTAGTGGGTGACTTTTTGTCATCACATGTCTCTCTCAAACCCGTTTTTCGGCACGTACCGGTGCTCAAAAGCGTGAAATTGAAACGTGCCGAGTGGCGAAGTAGCGATGGTAGCTAGATTGGTAGGCGATTCAACGGTGAAGTTAGTTTAGATGTCCGAAGCCCCAGAAAATTTTGGATTTTTACCGAAATTACGATTTTACCTTTTTTCAGAAAATTGGAATTTTCTCGGGTCTTACAGTGTTCATCTCCCAAGGTGCCAAGTGGCATCTACATGATCATGTCATGTGTCACCCCGAACTTTCCCATTGTTATCTCGAAGCGTGAAATTAGGCGTCTCGAGGAATGCGACCAAGAGCCGATAGGGTAACTAGATTTTGTAAGACAAATTCAGCGGTAGGGAATCTATTTTGTCATTAAATCTAGAAAATTCCACGATTTTCAATTGAAATTACCTTTTACCTTTTTAGAAAAATTGATTTTTCAGGTTTTACATTTACACACTCTACGATCATCGAATAATGAAGCTTCTTATAAATGTCGCAATACAAAAATATTACGCTGGTAATGATGTTTCTAAAAGCATCATTTAATATAATATGTGTCTCCGAATAATGACTCTTTCTAAAAGCGTCAAGTAATCAAACATCATTATTCTTAATTTTTGTAGTAGTGACATTTAATATTACTATTGTGACTAAAATACCTATAACTCCAGTTCTGTAGCATATTGACTACCATTAATTTGATTTATTGTCTTTGATCGTATATACTTTGCTCATCGTCGTCGAACACAAATAAGCGATCATACCACGCGAAACAAAATATTATGCGAGGCGACCTGACCACTGTTGCATCAAGACGATGACAATCACACATGCACCAAGGCGGTGACTAAATTGCAACTAAATCATAAAAAAGCAAATAAAACCCTATATTTGTGTGAAAGAACCACTTTATTGAGAAAGAAAATTATGAAAAGGGGTGTGGAGGGTGATTTAAGATTAAGAATGACCAAAAAATCACATCTTCTTATTTAAAGAAAAGAGGGTAGTAGAGAAAAAAAAAATGAGAAAAGGAGGCAAGGATTTGAAAGTATATTCATATATAAGTGATGATAGATGAAATCATATTCACATAAGTTATAATATATAAATGATTTTCCTATAAATATTGAACGATAAAAATATATAATTATTCTAAATTTATTGCTCCTATGTATTTGAATAATATAGATACTTATTTGATCTAAAAGGATATTGAAAATAGAATTCATATTGAATAAAAGAGTTTACATATTAATAAATTAATGATAAATTTTTATTTATATATAATTGTTAACAAAAAATCATAATGAATTTATATTTATTGAAAATACATGAATTTGAATCCATTAAGTGTTGCATATTTGTTTGTACATGCCTCTTTTGGAGGCACAATACACCAAGGTTGGAAGATTTTTAATTAAAGCAAGCAAGCAAATACCATTGATCATAAACCATACAAATGTCATATTAGCCTCAACTTGTATTCTAGTTTGACTCTCTAAACAATTCTCATTAGAGTTGTCATGGATCCCGTATTTTAAATAATAAATTTCAGTCAATAGCAAGACTTGCTTTTGCATTTGGACAAAAAAAAAAAATAATAATAATTATGAAAATGATTTTAAAGTTATAACTTATTTTTTTGTTTTATTTTTAAAATGAGAAAACAATATAAGAAAGAAAAATTATAATGTGATTACTAGAAAGAAAAAACAAGTCTCAGAAAAATTATGTCTAGATAAAAGAGTCAAGTTAGGAATAGTAACAATTGGGAAGGTATAGTGAAAAATCCTAGTACTCTCCTTTTATGTTGGGGAAACCTCATGGATCCTTTTTTCTATCAGTATTGGTATGATATTGTCTACTTTGGGCCTAAGCCATCGCTGATTTTGTTTTTGGACTTTTCCCTAAGGCCTGTATCAGTGGATGTAGTCGATGCTTATATTATGTAAGTTTTTCCTATTCTAAGCGATGTGGGTTATTGCGGGACTTTGGCGCACATCCAACAATCCTCACGAACAAGGGTTCACGAGCCTCCTCGAAATTAAGTTTTTATTTCTCCAGTTCATTTAAAGGCACACACAAGAGTAGGGATCATGGCTCTTTTACATATTTGTTGCTATATGTTGATGATATGCTGATTGCATCTACTAGTAAAGCTGAAATTGACAATCTGAAGACTCTGTTGAGAAGTGAGTTTGAGATGAAGGATTTAGGTGTAGCCAAGAAAATCCTAGGCATGAAGATTTAGAGAGATTGGAAAGTGGGTCTATTTTATTTGTCACAACATAAATACATTGAAAAGGCATTGTAATATTTTCCAAATGAAAGTCTGGCTTTGTTAGCACTCCTTTGCGACACACTTTAAATTTGATGCTAGTGTTATACAAGTACATAAGAAAACACATTACATGCGAGTCAAGTCCCACCTCTAGCGTGGTTGGGAGTTTATGTACACTATGGTGTGCACTAGGTTAGATCTAGCACATGTGGTTAATGTGGTAAGTAGATTTATGAGTAATATTAGCAAAACTCACTAGGGAGTTGTTAAATGGATTATGCAATACTTGAGAGGTACAAGTAACTTATGTCTAGTTTATGGTTCTAGTGGTTCTACTAGTGGTATTGTTGGCTATACAGATTTTGATTATGGTGGAGAACTCTTGAGAAGAAGATCATTAGCATGTTATGTATTTACCTTCTTTGGTTGTGCTATTAGTTGGAAAGCAACATTACAGTCTACAGTAGCTATATCTACAACTGAAGTTGAATATATGTCATTGATAATTAAAGTTTGCATGATCTTGTTGATAATTTGGGTTTAGATGTGTGAAACCTATCATTCATTGTGATAGTCAAAGTGCATTGAGCTTGGAAAAAAATCCAGTTTATCATGAAAGATCGAAGCATATTGATGTCAAGTTGAACTTCATTAGAGATATCATTGAGGGTAATGTTTTCTCCATAGTGAAGATAGCCACAGTTGATATGTTCATTAAGCCATTGCCTATAGAAAAGTCAAGCATAGCTTGGACTTGGTGAATGTTCACTTAGTATGAGGCCCTTCGGGGCAAGGATGGGAGGGAGTTGTTTTTTATATTGATGGCTTTGGAAAATTCCAGTTGAAGTGGAGAATTGTTAAATGTAAACCAGAGCAAATTTAGTTTCCACGAGAAAAAGAGCCAAACATGAAATTATCGCTATAGTCTGATGCAAACACCAGAGATTTTCTAAATCTCGAATGACAAGAATTGGACCTCATTGTTGGGTGTACCATGAGAAATCTAATTCTGCAGATGAATTTCGTTGGTCAGAGATAGTCAAATTTTTCACGATTTTCGAGATGATGGGCGCTTTGTGGACCCTAAAAACGGGATTTTTAATCAAAATCTTGAAAGTGGAAAATAATTTAAATAAAGTTCATATAAAATAATTTGAACTTAAACCGAGACGAAATAAATTGTTTCGAGGCATAACCAAACCCAAACAAGTCGTGGACATGTGGCGCAACACGAGCCAACCATTTAAACATTAAAATGAGAGGCTTGAGACAAAAGAGAAGAACACATTTACTGCTAGGAAACCGTGGGAGAGAAAGAGAAGAAAAGGAAGAGAAGTCCAAGAGTTCTTTCCACGATCCACAGAGTTTCGTCGGTCGGAATTCGTCGAACCAAGAGTTAAAGTTCATCCACTCGATGAGGGTTACGCGTGTGTACCAAAAAGGAGGGATTTCACCAAAGATCCAAAGGAGGAGGTTTGGGGAAATCAAAGTTTTCGGGTTAAGGAGGTGTTCTTGAGACCTCCTACGTTTCTACTACGCTTCAAGAGGTAGAGATTCTTCCTACTTTGGATTATTTCCACCCTTAAGGGCTATTTGGCTCTATTTCCACCCTTAAGGGCTATTTAGCTCAATTTCCATCCTTTATTTTTAGCCTGTTTAAAGGGATGTTTGACACATTTTGTAACTTGTTTTAAGGCTTGTTTGTGGCCGGCTTTGTGAGCTGGTTTGTGATTGTTTGTGGAATGTCCAATAATTTTTTTTAGGGGATGTTTGGATGAAGAGAAAAATTTGAACTGTTAAGGGCTTGTTTAGCCAGTTTTAAGGCCAACTTAAGGGCCTGTTTGGCCAGTTTTATACACAGTTAGGGGCTGTTTGGGGATTTGGGCATTTGTACTTCACACTTTCCCATAAGGGTTAAGTGTGTTGTGCCGATTTTGTGATAACATGCTTGGTGGTTGTTGTTTGATAAAATGTTATTAATATATGTGTTTTAATGTATTGACATTGGTGTGGAATATTTTAATTGGAGATTATATGCATATGATATAATTGTCCATGATGCATGATAGTGTATGAATTAAAATGTCCATATGGCATTCATTCCCACATGTGACATGGCGATGACATGCAATGATGCACGTTACATTGCATATGCCTGAGCATTGCATTTCATGGGTGTGATTGCATGGTTGAGATCAAACACCACAATTGGTGATTGATGAGTAGGCTCGGTACCGTGGGCGAGGGATCCAACGAGTCACTCTTGTATAACATGGAAAAACTTGTAATCGAGATTGTGTGAGAATAGTTAGACACTCCCTTGGGTGAAAGACCAGTTGATGGTTTATACATTCCAACGGTGAAAGTCAAAAGTGCTTAAGGGTTTGCGGAGCCACATTTGTGAGACTCAAAATTCACTACCCACAGACACATGGTTTGTTTATAAAATGATCTGTGGATCAAAGAAAATCACCAATAGCCGGATTTTATCACACATTGACATTGCATTGTGTGATGGGAGTCCGTAAAGACTCGGGGTTATGGTTGCATGAGTGAGTCTCGTCATTTCGCCAGTATGACGTGAGAATTCATTGAATTGCATGTTCCTTACGGAATGTTGGCGTGAATGTGGTGTCAAGTGTAGGCATTGTATGTGCACTTGGGTGGGGGTAGCCCTCTATGGAATTGCACTACTGAGGCGTAGCTCACTATCTGGAAAAAAAACATTTGGAGTGTGGGGATATCTTGGCTAGATGGACGACTCTCATCCAAGGTTACAAGGGTGAAGAAAGCTGATTTGTGGCTTGAATAATTCTTTTTGCAACATTTTTGTGGAATAAACTAGTTTTAGCATGTAATTTTATGTAAAAGAATTGTATATGAATTTATATGAAATTTTTTATACATGACCATCTTGTAATTCTGAGCTGCCTTGCCCTAGCAATTGAGCTTTGCACAGAAAAGAAAACCAGAAACAACCACTACATACTTAAGCTCGACCTCACCTAGGCAAACCCAAGACTTCATGGAAACTATTGTTTTCCTGTAGTATTGTGCACAATACAAGCTTGGTTTTGGGTGGGAAGCTCCCATACGAGAAATGACTACGTTTCGGTTTTTGATAAAATTTAGCGAATCCGATAAATGGGACTCAATTGTGGTATATGGTTATATGATATCTACAAGTTTTCCATGGGTTGATGGATGATCGATGGACCTAAGATTTTGGGCGTCATGGTTAAATGACTATAATTTTTGTGGTGATTTGAATTATGATCTAACCCGAAATATTTAGGAGCTCGATCCAAAAGGGATTTTTTATGAGATCTGTGGTGGAGATGGAAGGTTAAGACCGTAAAGCTTAAACCCGGAGGCCTAACACTGTTCTCGTGAGGGTGCGAGGGGTAATGACCCCCGTGGTATGGACCTATATATATATATATATGTGTGTGTGTGTGTGTGTGTGTGTGTGTGTGTGTGTGTGTGTGTGTGTGTGTTTAGGATTTTGTGTTGTGTACTTGAAAGTCTCAATCAATAAAATACTCTCTCTTTTCATGGACGTAGGTCAAATTTATCGAACCACGTAAGTCTCTATGTTTTGTTATTAATTTTTTTTGTTTATTATCTTCCTATTTACTGTTTATTTTGCAACAAAGTCAAAAGTAAAAGGTCATCATATAAGATGATGTAAAAAAAACTTCCACACAAATTTTAAGTTAGATATTACAATTAAGAATATTTTTCCTAAATGTTGTAAAAAAAAATTTGTAAATTCATAGTTAATAGTCCAAACAACACATCACAGTTTGAAAAAAAAATCTTTAAATTAAGAGTTATAAAATTTGTAGAAATACATAATCAAAGATCAACTAGATTCATTAGTTTGTAGCTCGATATTATCTTCCTTTGAGTTGATGCTTCTTTTTAATCAACCTAAATTATAGACTTAGGCTTCGTTTGGAGCAAAAGTAATTGGAAAAGAAAAAAAATACTAAGGACATAAGAATGCTATAATGTTTGATTTCATTGTGAAAAATATAAAGGAAATAAAATATAATCAAATTCATGCAATTTTACACATTTTTAAATTTCTTGGTCCTTTACTCATATTCAAGAAGCATAGTAGGAGTCAAAGAAAAATTATTCTCATTCATTCATTGAGAAGAAAGTAGTACTAGATGGCGACAATCTGTGGCAAGCTAATTTCTAGTATTTTGCTCATCCACGCTCATTGAAACGGAAAAAATATACACATCATCAAAATATTCTAACTAACATATTCTAGAATAATCTATTACTTGGGGAAAAAAAATAAAAATAAAAATAAAAATAAAGGAGATAAGTTGTGGTGTTGTAATACTGTCTCAGATCAGAATACAAAACAATGAGAATTCTATCTTGCTAAGAAGAATATTAGAAATTATGTTGGATGAAGAGCTTTAATGAAGATGTTGCTAGCGAGATTCAAAGTGGTGGCATACATTGTCTTCCATGAGCTCCCGGCTTATCGACTGTCATGAGCAAGTGTGCGTCATTCATGTTTTGGTGCGTTCGCCGATAAACAGGATTGCTTGAAATGTGGAGGGTAGCCTAATTGTCACAAAAGAGTAGAGCTGAACCATCATAAGGTACTTGGAAGTCATTTAGCAAGGCTAGTAACCACATAATTTCACTAGTGTTCACCATAGAGCAATACTTTGCTTCAGATTAAAGAGCAGGACACATTTATTGTTCTTGGATTTACATGATATAAGAAGAACCACAAAAACACCCACCAAAAGCAATGGATCGTCTTATGCACGGAAAAACCCTTTCAATCGAGAATCATAAATGCTCAGCGAATATCCCGAATTAGATGGAAAGAATATACCTTGTTCTGGAGTTCTCTTGATGTATTGTAAGACATAAAATGCTGCTTGCAAGTGTGGGGTACGAGGAGTAGCCAAAAATTGACTAAATCGATTTACTGGATAGCTTATATTAGGTCTCGTAATGGTAAGGCATAATGGCTTACGTGGTGCATAAGTGAAGGGATCGACACCAAATCACCATCACTCTTAAGAAAGCTTGGGTTTGAGTTTCCATTGGAATAGTGTCTAGTTTACAACCCAAGTATAAAACTTCAAAAAGTAACTCTAATGCATATTTTCTTTAGCAAATTGAAATCCCAATAGCTGTACGGGCAATCCCTAAACCCAAAAAAATATTTGAGAGGACCAAAATCCCTCATCTTGAATTGTCTACTAAGAGTATATTTTAAGCCATTCATAGCTACAACATCATTGCTACTTAACTATTATATCATCAACATACACTAAAGGGGCAGAAAACAAACTTTGACGTTTTGATGAATAAGGAATGATCATTAGCCTTTGATTGAGCAAATCTTGTTTTAACAAGGTAGTTGAAATTAATGGAACCATGATGCAGGAAGCTTGTCGCAGCCATAAACGATTTGCGCACAATACCAGCTTGCATTATAAAGAGGAGTCTCTCCACCCCAGCAAGAATAACCTAGAGGAATACTCATATAGACTTCCTCATTGAGATCTCATGGAGGAATGCATTCGTCACATCAAGTTGAGTGAGAGACCAACTTAAAAATGGCAACCAAAGAGAGCAAAAGTTTCATAATAACTAGTTCAGCCACATGAGAAAAAGTATCTAGAAAATAAATACCTTCCTTTTGTGTGTACCCTTTTTGCTACAAGGTAAGCTTTGTATCGCTCCACGGTGCCACGTAGCTTTATATGAGTACCTTACACTCATTTACATCGATGGTTTTCTTCCATAAAGGAAGAATAACAAGTGACCGGTACCATTCATCTCGAATCTTGCGACTGTGCTCCGATAGTATCTTGCCATGCGAGACTCGACAGCTTGTGAAAAAGTTTGTGGTTATTTTGGTGCGATTGCTAAAGTAAAAGAAAGCTCTGATAAGAGCTTGGAGAGTTTATGGTAGCTCGGAAAAGAAGATATGGGATATAGAAAAGTTGAAGTAGAGGAACCATGTAGGTTGGATGATTGGTTTGTAGCTGAATAGTAGTGATAATCTGATAGATAAGTTGGACGTTTGGTAATACAAAATGGACGACATGTGGGCTGTAAATTTTAGTTTCTATTATCATTGAGAAGTCGAGGTGGAGAGGAGGAAGTGTAGTGATGGACTCAATGGGACAAGGTATAACACGATTGACAAAAAGATCAAAATGTTCATTATCAATGCTAGATTGAGCAAATGGAAAAAAAGTGATTCTGAAAACGACATTTCTAGTAGTATAGTGCATTTCTTCCAAATCAAGTAATTTGTACCCTTTGTATACAAAATGATAACCAAGAAAAACATATGCCCTAGCTCATTGAGTAAATTTGGTTCATTGACTAATAAGAGTTGAACCATAACATAAACACCCAAAAGAACGAAGATGTGAGTATATGGGTTTCTTATCATTTAAAATTCAAAAGGACTTTTGTTGGACAACAATGGGGATGGTGTTCTATTGATCAAGTAAACTATAGTTAAAAAACATTCACTTTGACAACAAAGGAACATTGGATTGGAAGAGAAGTGCTTGTGCCACATTGAGGATGTGTTGGTGCTTTCTTTCAACAACAAAATTTTGTTCAGGAGTTTCCACATAAGAATGGAAAGAGATAATTCCTTTTGAATGAAAGAAATCATGGAGTGCTAACTCAGAAGCATTATCTAATCTAATGGATTTGAAGGTATTGTTATACTATGTGGAAATCATATTTATAAAATTCTAGAAAATTAGTTATAACATTTGATTTTGAAGTTAAAAAAGTATGTACACCATGTGGCTCGATCTGATCATCCGTAATGGCGAAAAATATTTATGACTAGCTCGTGTGCTAACATGGAAAGGACCCCAAATATCAATATAGACTAAATCAAAAGGATGAGAAGGCATATGATTATTCGAAATGAAGAGCAAACGTCTTTGCTTAGCCAAATGAAAAATTCGACAATGTGAAGACAAAGTGGATAGAGAACTATGAATTTGTAATTCATTGGGAAGTAGCAATTTTACAGTTGAGGGATGTCCCAATCTAAAATGCCAAATATCACTTTTTCTCATTATGGATGATGAGAAAACAAAATTACAAGAAGTAATCCTTAGTTCTAGAAAATATAAATTTCTTTGTCTTCTACCCTTCCCAATCCGCTGACCACCAAGTAAGGTCTTGGATAACACATGAATTGGAAAGAAAATTAACACTACAGTTATGACTAAGCGTCAAAGCACTAATACCAAGTAAATTAAAAGAAAACAGAGGAACAAAGAGCACATCATGTAATATCAAAAAATCAGACAATTTAATAAATCTATTCTTACATGAAAACGAAAAGTAAGCGTGAAGGAAAATTCCCTTATATTTTCATTAATCCATTATGAATATATATATATATATATATATATATATATATATATATATATATATATATATATATATATATATATATATATATATATATATATATATATATACAAAAAGTCAATCTAACCTTCTTAATAGATGAAACTCTATAAGAAAAGTTTCATAATATGTTACAACTTCTATATGTAAAAGTGAATGTAATGCTTTATAACAACCATCTCGAGTTGTAGCATAGATATTGTGATGGCTTGACTTGTTATATAGATAGCTGTCAGGTTCTCACTTAGGGCCTTTGTGAAGATATCACCCAATTGTTCTCCAATCTTCACATATCCTATAGAAATCAAGTCGAGTTGGATTTTCTCACTAACGAAATGACAATTTATCTCAATATGTCCAGTTTGTTCATGAAACACAAGATTAGAAGCAATATAAAGGGCAACCTGGTTGTCACACCAGAGTTTTGCAGGGATTGGTGTCTTAATGTCGACTTCCATCAAGAGTTAGCGAAGCCCATGATCTCACACAGGCTGTGCCATCGCTCTATATTCAAACTTTGCACTAGATTGAGAGACAACACTCTATTTCTTACTCTTCCATGAGACTAGATTCCCTCTAACAAACACATAGTACCCCGAAGTGGACCTCTTGTCCTCCTTAGATCCTACCCAATCTACGTCAGAAAAGCACTCAATTATGCTATGCCCATGATTACTATATAAAATACCACGTCCTGGGGCACCTTTCAAGTAACATAGAATATGTTCAATACTAGCCCAATGGTCGACCGTTAGAGCAGACATGTATTGACTTACAACATTGACTTAGTGGGCAATATTAAGATGAGTTACTTTAAGGTAATTCATTTTCCCAATTAGTCTTCTATATCTCTCAAGATCCTCAAATGTTTTACCTTCTCTAGTAAGGTATACGCTTGGAACCATAGGGGAACTACATGACTTTACCCTTAACTTTTCGGTATCAGACAATAGATCGACACATATTTCCTTTGAGATGAAGATTTCATGTTTTGCTTATAACTTCAATTCCTAAAGTATCTTAACATCCCGTCAACTTTGTATGGGTGGCTCAAAGAAAGAACTTAAGAGATGAGATGTCTTTAGAGTCATTCGCAGTAATAACAATATCATCTACATACACTACCAACAGAATAATACCTAACTAGAAATCCTATAGAAGACGAAGTGGTCAGATTTACTCTTCTGCATGCCAAATTCCTCCACGGCTTAACTGAATTTACCAAACCACGCACGAGGACTTTATTTCAAACCATATAAAGACTTCAAAAGACGACAAACTTTCCCTATCCCCCCCTGAGAAACAAACCCTTGAGGTTGCTCCATATACACCTCCTTTTGAAGGTCGCCATGAAGAAAAGACATTCTTAATATCAAGCTAGTGGAGATCCTAATTATAAGTGGCAGCCAGGGAAATAAAAAGCCGAATAGATGTCATCTTAGCAACAGGGGGAAATTTGTTATAATAATCCACACCATAGGTCTAAGTGTACCCCTTAACCACAAGTCGTGCTTTCAATTGAGTAATTGAACCATTAGGATTAACTTTAACTGCCAAAACCCAACAACATCCAATGGCTTTCTTCCAGATAGGTAACTGTTCCAAGTTCCAAGTACCATTGTATCTAAAGCCTGCATTTCTTCCACCATAGCACTACACCAACTAGGGTGAGATAAAGCCTCACAGACATTGTTAGGAAGAGAGATAGAATCCAGGGATGCAATAAAAGAACATGAATGTAATGACAAATGGTTATAAGAACAAAACGAGGAAATTGGGTGAACACACTGAAATTTACCTTTATGAAGAGCAATAGGAAGATCATCACTGGAGATTGGATCTAATGTCGAAGCAGTTGGTGTTAGATTCGAGACTAAGGGGTTTCGACGTTAAGGGTATACTTGAGTAATGGGAGGTTTAATAGGAATGGAAGCTGGAGTAGGAATCGATAAGGAAACATAATAAACCAATAAATCAGTATCCTCCCCCGGACTCGTAACAGTAGAAAGAAGGGAAAACAAGGTAGTCTCAAAGAATGCAACATCAGTAAACACGAAGTAATGTCGAAGAGTGGGAAAATAACACTTATACCCTTTTTGAACATGAGAATATCCCACAAAGATACAATTTAAGGACCTCGGATCAAGTTTAGAGACTCGAGGACGAACATCCCGAACAAAGCATGTCCATCCAAATACCTTGGGATCAATAGGGAACAATAGTTTATTTGGAAACAACTGGTGGTAAGGAATAGCCCAATTAAGAACCGATGAGGGCATCTTGTTAATAGAAAAATAGAATTTTGTGGAGAATGTGTGACCTAAAATGTTTAGGGACATTCAATTGGAATAAAAGGGCATGGGCTCTCAAGAAGATGTCTATTCTTTCTCTTACACTACTAGAAATATGATATTCCGCGACTACGTTATTCATCCCAAAAACAAAATTTTACAGTCGCAAATAATGCGCGGCAAAAATGTTGGTCGCTGTCGTCATAGTATGTCGCCGGGAATGTTTTTCTCGACCATTCGCGCTAACTTTGTAGTATGAATTTGTTTGTGCTGATGGATGATATTGGTCATTAATGTAAATTTTTATGTCCAACATCTTGGTGCGGATTCCACGTTCTGTCGATAGTAATTGGTATAAATTTTATTTTTACAATGAAAACATTTGATCGCATTTGAAATGTTTCGATGGTCCATGATGATTTCAATGTTTCTCTGATGAATTAACATGGTGCATAAATTGGTGTTTCTACTGATGAATTTACATAGTTTGCAATTTCAATTTTCTACAATGAATTTACATGGTCCCAATTGTTTGTTTATATGATGAATTTACATGCTCGCAAATTCATGTTTCTATGATGAATTCTGTGAAGTCGCAATTTCGTGTTTCTCTACTGATGAATTTACATAGTCACGATTTTGTATTTCTATGATGAATTTATATAATTATAATTTTCGTAGTTTTACGATGAATTTTCATGGTTGCAATTTCGTGTTTTTATGATGAATTAACACTGATCGCAATTTCGTGTTTCTCTGATGAACATGGTCACAATTTCATGTTTCTACGATGAATGTATGTGGTTGCAATTTCACGTTTGATGAAGAACAACTGGTCATGGTTTATAATTTTCATGATGAAAAAAAAATTAGACATAGTTTAAATATTTCTAGGATGGAAATTAAATGGTCACAATTGGTCATTTCCATAATAAAAATAAATGGTCTAAAATTAATCTCAACTGCAACACCAATCCTCACTAACAAGTTTGCAAGGGGATAAACCATATTTCTCCTTTCTTCTTCCGTAAATGATATGAATTCTCTCCATTCCTCCTAATAAGTACATCTAATCCTTTTCCATAGAGATGGGCCTGCGCCTCTTTCTTGTTGTTAGTGAACCTCCTGCTGTGGCCAATGACAAAGAGATTATATTGATTGAAACAAGCCTATCATAACAATTACAGCGATAGTTTTACAAAAATATTACCTTGTGCAATCATATTGGATAATGGACAAACAATGTTGGTGATAGATTGATACCACCAGGAGCCATGTAATGCAGCTTTACAATATAATATGATACAATAATATGACAACTAGTTGAGATTATAGATTTGAGGATACTCCATACATAATGTTTTATTTCAAATGGTGAATAAGTCATGGACATAATATTATTATATTACTCAAATAATATTAAGTAGTAGGAAAATTAATTTAATATAAAAGACAACCTAAATAAAAGGAAACAAAAAAATATTTAAGTTTTATATTGTTTTAGAAGAGGATGCTTTGAAGTTTTACAGCTCATTGCTACAAAATTTATTCTTGCAGAAAAATTACCAAGATAGTTTGTCTCATGTTCAAATCTCTCAGGCACATCTTTACTAATTATAAAGAGGCAAATATTTTAACACTCAAAAAGATAAAATGACAATTAATCATATTCACAACCAAATAAATGCTTCAATGGAGATCAAAATTATTGAGGTTGAGTATTATATTGGAGGAAGAAAAAAATTAAGTAAGATGATAAGAATAGCAAAAAATTTATTTCACTACTTATAATGGTTTAGAATTGAAGAAACATTAGCACAACACACTTTTTAAATATGTTATAGATTAAGAATTTCAATGATATTAAAATTAGTTAAAATATCCAGAATTTTAGGAAAGTCGGTAAATATATTAAAAAATTCAAAACCCGATTATAGGTCATGAATCCTATATGTATCGATAATAACATCTAAAGATACATGTTGGTTTTAAAGTGCTTCACTTTACCAACAAGTGTACTTCTTTGGAATATCCCAATGTTTGCTAAGAAGTCAACCTTATAATGTTTATCATTTTTACGCATGTCCATTGTGGCTATTGGTTACAACCATACCATAATCCAACAATGAACTCATCCTATCTGAAGGATAATGACTACCCACCGATAAACCATAATGATAGCATTTCAAGTAAGCGAAATTATTTATTAGTATATAAAGTTTTGGAATCTGGATCAAAAGAAAGTTTCCAACGGACGATAAATAATGATGCTCATCACAAAAACGTAAAGATAAATATATTAAATAATGATAATTTAATAAGTATCCTCGCATATGTCTTTATGGAGAAACGATGTTTTACGAAAGTGCAACGGAATGAACAAAAAAATAAGATAGTGTCTTCATATAACGATACAAATGAATTTCTTGATCTTTCTAAGCTTGTTTCATTTAAATCATGTCACTCTACAAACAAAATTTCTTAAATCAAAACTTCTTTGCACAAAAATATAATCACTTCTAAAGTAAACAAAAATTAAATAAAACTAACCCAAAAAGTTATGAGACTTACACTTCTAGTTTTAAAGACCAGACATAATACTCGTTTGTACATATTTTGTGGAAGAGCGTGAGAAAAGAAACTAAGGCTTGTGTTTCTTTATATTTCTTTTAATGATAATAATATTAATAAATTATTAAGATAATTTACCTTTTTTGAAGAGTGATAATTTAAATATTTAATTTAGAGATAATAATCTAAACTAGGGCCTTCATTATTACGAATATTTATATTTAAATTTAATTTAATAAAATAAAATTTTTAATTTTAAGCATTATTAGGATAAATAAGAGTTATTTGTTTTCATGTAATTTTATTGAATTTTTTTTTCTTTGCTTTTAACTTTATGATTTACGTTTTAAAAAAACTTTTATGATTTGTGTGTAACTTAAATGGAAGAGAAAACTATTAAATTTAAAAGATAATAATAATATTATAATTTTAATTAAATATAATATTTTTGTATTTGAAAACAAAAGTTACTAATAATAAGATTATTATAAGATTTTAATTAAATATTTAAGATAAGAATATTATTGTAAAAATTTTGAGTAAGTATAATATTTTGTAGTTGAAAAAAATTGATTTACTAGTAATAATAATATTATAAGATTTTAATTAAATATATATTCTAAAGTTGCAGTAACAATAATTTTATAATATTTTAATTAAATATATTCTAAAAGATTACGTACTAGTACAATTTAAAAAAATTTAAATAAAATAAAATCATAAGGACCAATTACAATACACTCCGTCATTGTTATATTAAAAATCAAGTCATGTTGAATTTTAGGAAAGTGAATAAAACTCAAAATCATGTTGAAAAAACATCCTTAAAATCCAATTAGTAATTACCAATATATTTTAGGTTTATTAATTCTTTCAAATCCAACCATATTTATATTAATGCACTTAAAATTGATGTTTATCCGGCAAAACATGCATACTTTACATAATAAGTATAAAAATAGTTACTAAACTATTTTAATATAAATATAGTTTCCAATCATTATCTATTATTCTCTTTACTTAATCATTGAATAATTTTAGAATTATCTTATAAATGCAAAATATTAATAAAACATTGGATATGATTTAAGGGTTTTAAGATAGTTTAAAAAAGGTATTATCTCAAACTTTCATAAAAATTTAAAACCCGATTTTTATATCATTGTCTAACTAAAGTAATAAATATTTTATGAGAATTTTATCAAAATAATTTGGTAATATATATAATTATTTATACAATATAAATATAGTTTTCTAATCATTATCTATTATTTTCTTTACTTAATCATTGAATAATTTTAAATTATCTTATAAATGGAAAAATATTAATAAAACCTTTGGATAAGATTTAAGGAAACTTAAGATAGTTTAAAATGTGTTAATATAAGCTTATATAAAATTTTAAAAGGCAATTTTATATCATTGTCTAACTAAAAATAATAAATATTTTTATAGATTTTATCAAAATAATTTGGTAATATATTTTATCGATTTAATTATTACAATGGGTCCAAAAGCTCATAAAAATTGAATTCTTTTTAAAGATATTTTTGTAATTATTTTATATAAGTACATGGGAAAAACATATAATTAATTGAAAAATTATAAACTAATTTTAATAAATATTTTTTAACAAATTGTGGTTTATATTGAGAGTAATATTTTTAATGTGTTTAAAAGCCTCATGAAGTGTGTATTTTGAAGGTAACTTTTAATAATAATATAAAATTGTTTAAACTAAGAAAGTATATTTTGAAAAGTCACTAAAATATTGATCCCAAATTATTAGACATTTGCAACTACAATTATCAATCCTCAAAATAATAAAATTTCAAAGGTGTTCAATTCTGAATTTTCTCACATGTTAAAGTCTTTCATGTGATCAACGAAAAGTTATTTGCAAATAATAAGATTTTTAAGCCAACCAATGACTAATAGCAAATAATATAACATTTTTTTGCCGCTATCTTTCCGGTTCCTTATAATATATCAAACTTTTGGGGATAAGTTAAATTATTTCTCATATAATATAAAGTTTTTAACTAACATAAGGTGTATTGTAAATAATACACCTGCTGTGTTTCAGTCAATAGTGATCATAAGATCATGGGGTATCTTCAGGCAATTTTACTTTTCCTCACAGAAATATCATATTTTTAGAGAGGCATCATTAAAATGTTCTCATTTTATTATATATTTTATTTGACTAACATAAGTTATCTAATTAATATACTTTTCTACAACTAATCAATAAGTAGTCATAGATCGGAGGGGTATCTGCTTATTCACTTTTACAAACTCCTCCGCAGGAATGTCATACTTTTAGAGATGTATTTATAATATTTCTCATAGATTATATATATTTTTAGACTAACATAAGTTTAAGTGCAAATTATTATACTCGTCTACGACCAATCAATGATGATCATAGATTATAGAGGCATTTTATGACCATTTTTACCTCCTCACAAAATATCATGCTTTTGAAGAGATGTATTTACAATATTTCTCTCAAATTATAATTTTTGAGATAACATAAAGTTCTTCATAATTAATATACTCATCAACTGACCAGTAATAAGTAGTCCACAGTTATAAGATGTTTGAGACTAGATAACTAGTCCTCACAAAATATCAAACTTCCAAGAACGAGCTATAATATTTTTTATATATCTAATAATGCATGACCAATATAGATTTATCATAAATACTAATACATTCTGACAATCAATGACTAGTCACAAATTATAAAATCTATGGTAGAGCAATAGTTGCTATAAATAAAATTATTAATTAAGTAAATAAATAAAATGTTAAATTGTTTATCTATTAAAATTAGCGACCAATTATCAAAGTTCACATCGTGAAAATTGGAATCGTGCATTAGGCGATCGTAAAACTTTGGGCGCGAAAACCAAATTCCTTGTAGTGTGCTTCACCCATTTGAGAGGGTGTATCAACACGAGGTATGATGGAGAATCCCATGCTATATTACTGAAGGATTAGAAAGATTCGACAAATATTCCTTAGTATTATCACTTCTCAATGTTTGAATGAGACATGGAATTATGTTTGAATTTTAGCACAAAAGGCACTAAAATGAGAAAAAAAAAGAAGCTTCAAAACGACTTTTCATTAGAAAGCCAAGTGACACGAGAGAAATCATCCACAAAGGTAATAAAATATATCTAAACCAGTGGAGATAAAGTGAACAGGACGAGAAACATAATAACGAGAACTAACAAAAGGGAAGCTCGTTTAATGACTTTAGGACTCAAATGCACCTAAATGAAACAATGATGACCGACTCATAGCAAAGGGATAGGCTAGAAAACTAAGGATTATAGCTATTCAGCTAAAGAGAAAGAATGATATTGTGACAATATGAATTCGAATGGGGGTAACAACTCTAGAATAAGCAATATACATTGGCACCTCTGTGACGCCCCAAAACCAGGGTCAGATTGGCTACCGTCGACCCACGAGAAATATTACAAAGTGGAAATTCGGGTTACCGACGCCACTTTAGAAAATCGGGCGAGTCTCAGCTTATGCGGAGCTCTACGATTAAAATACACGCATGAAACACAGCCCCATTAGTCAATATCTTCAATATATCCAAGAGATCAAATCACATGAGTAATGTACGGCCACTTAGGCTTTAAAGCGATACTGATAGCCGCCTACCAACTATATACCCAGTAGTTACAGAGTTAATACTTTGCTCTTAAACTGGCCACATATATTAAAGCGTAAATGGTTCTAATACATGTACGACCTGCAAAGCCACATCCCGGCTTTCTTCATAATGTGAATCTCTGGGGCAGGCATTATCTCGCACGCTTCCTGTGTAAAATAAAGGGGATCCACGGCGGGAGTGAGCTAAAGCTCGATGGGAGAATCGCCCTAAGTGGAACACTCACCCACCCTAGTCACCGAGTGCAATGTTCCAAATTAAACTCACATTCAGCAAATCGCAGTCCCTGCCGAATGTCTACCTGACCTTCAACTCGGATCAGGAGTCCTCAGAGCTCTCACACTCTTTAAGCCTTGTGAAATTATTATTTTATTAGTGGACAACCCTCCGATGTATATATATCAGATTGGGCCGCTCCGACGGTTGATATATAAATTGTTGTGGACTACCTCCGATGAATTATCAATTGGAGCGCTCCGGCGATTGATATTTTAAGTTTAATGGACTACCCTCCGATGATTTACATTTTTAGACTACCCTCAGAACCGTCCTCTACAGACTTATGCCATACCTTAACTCCTATGCTCTAGGATGTTTCGGTGCATATGGAATCACATGTATACCGAGTTCAGTCGAGTCTAATCACATGCAAATATATAAACATGAATATACTCATAAAATTAAATCACACAAACATGTTATGTAATTATCATTTCAAACATCAAGATTAGCTCACATGGGCTAATAATCCCACACCATGGCTTGATTTAATTTAAATCCTTTCGGCCCGAGCCACTATTTTCCGCGAGAAATATATTTTCAAAAGCATTTATTAAGGAATAGTGAAATCCTCGTTACTATTCCCGGAAAATCCTGCTTGTTGGTTCACTTAGTGAACCGAGAAATCCTGACCATTCAGTGATACATACAATTAACCATTTAATACACAGAGTTAAACGACCCACACACTTGAAATTAAGGCATCACGGACGGTATGTAGAATCTCAAGAATTCTACAATTTCGGTCCCATGTTTTGGGACGATCCACAACCCATTCGGCATTTTCCATACACATAAAACGATTTTAAAAGCAACATTTTCAGAATTTAAAGACCCAAACAGCCCCTCTCTACATTTAAATAGTCACGGCCATCGGAAATCCCAAAAAAAATTCCTGAGATTCGGTCCATGTTTTGGGACCGATCAGGCAACCCCTCCACAGGCCTCAAACCAGCCAAAACATGGAAAAACCCTTTAAAATGGGAATAAAAACGCAAGTAGGAGAAAATCCTCAAGGAGTTTGAAACTCCGTCCGAGTACCCACCTTAGAAGCCCTCTCGCGTAGATCATTTTTCCTCTCACCCATATCGAAAATTGCCGACGGTTAGATCGTGAGATAACCTAGAGAGAAGAGTGATTCTCTCTCTAAAAACCTCCATTTTTCATTTCTCACGCTCTTTGGTTCTCCACTTCATGTTTTGGCTCATTTAAATTTGAGAAGACACACCTTTGTAGCATCTTTGTCCTATTCATTTAATCGATTTAATTTAATTAATTCCTTCTCCTATCCGAGTTTGACATTGTCTATCTCGGCGTCCATTTTCATTATTTCTCTACTCATACCGCCTTAAGGTACGCTGAAGTGCATACTACCGCGTGCCTTTAAATCGCATCGAAAATAGATTCTGACTTTGAAGCGTGATGCCTCGAAAAGCGTGCCGACTCGGTATCTCGACAAGCTGCGAGTTTTGCGTGCTAACTAGATTTCACGAAACGATTCAGCGGTGCAATACATTTAAATCATGTCCAAAATAGATTCGGCACCCGAAGCGTGATGCTCGAAAAGCGTGCCGACTCATTGTCGGCAAAATTTGAATTTTCACGTGCTAACTAGATTTTGAGGCGATTTATGGTGCAATCCGTTTCGTCATTTGAGATCTAGAATTAATTATGGACTTTGGCGTAATTATAATTTGTAATCAAAGAATTACGATTTTGCCACTTATTCGAATTTGGAATTTCCTCGGTCTTACATTTTCCACTCCTTAAAGAATTTAAGTCGAGGAAATTAAGGACAATCATATCACTCACAACACGTAACCCTACAGCACTTGCTTGGTGTGTAGCTAACCTCTCCAAGGTCCTGATTACGACAATCAATGGTACATCAGCTCAATCCATACCATATGACATCCATTCTTGAGCCCTTGCCCGGCTCGACAACGCAGTGCAATTTCTAAAGGGTATCAGGCCTTCGAGTCATCCCGGCTCCTATCACTCAACTCTCGAGTCTACGTGATAGCCTTGTCCACTGTGTTTTCATCTCCGGCCACGTGTAAGCCGACCAGCTCACGAGAGTGGTGAATGACCATACCGTGCACCGCGCGACTGACGGGGATGTTCCAGGTGCATCTGAGACGCCAATGATGTCATCTTTGTGACCTTGTCGGGTTCACCATGAGCGGAATCTTAGGATCTCTCACTCCGCTAATCCAGGCCTGCTCGGGTCGGCTCTGCTTCTATAGGAAGAACATCCATACTTGGCTTCTCTAAAGGCCTAAACCTCAAGCCCAAATCCAAGGTTGTATCGGTATGGCTTAACGGCCTAGGTCTCAATCACTGACAACCCGATGGTTGTCAACTTCATCCATGTCAAACGACATCAACAACCAATAGATGCCACCGCAAGTTCACCACGCCTGTGTGCCCTTGACTCACGATCACATCCTGACTTTGACCACACTCTGGCCCCTCTGGCCCCTATACGTATTCTTTGGAAGTGCTTGTATGCTAACACCCCGAACTAAAGCCCGGTTCCTCGACCCATACTAAGGTGTGGAAGATAGGCTGTATACTCTCCACGTCCTACATTCTTGGGATTGCATTGTCCCAAGTCTTGGGATCCTGTCTGCGGCCCGATCCGTCACTCATGCTTTCGATCGGCCCTAGTCCTGTAGCATTGAAGCGAAGTCTTCTGCCTCTTCACGAACTCGAAGATAGGTGATTATCCCTCTTGTTACCAACACCCGTGTCGAGTGTTCCAAGTATCCTCGATCTCTACTACATGGTCGGGCGTCTGACCATGGTCCATATCCGTGGCGAAATCCTACAATCTGCCTCGAATGGACAACTGGCCCATTCTCGAATCTCACAATACCCGGTAATCCCGAGAAACTATGTACCTCGAAGATTGACATTCGGTCTCCCCGATTCATCTTTGCTCCAGCCTTCTCTGCGATCAGTGACGCACTCTGAGTGCGGCACCCACGTATCAAAAAATCTCCCCTCGATGGCTAAAACTTCGCACTTACTGGGCTTAGCGTCTAACTGATGGTCTCTTAACATTGTAAAACAATCCTCGAATGTCGTCACGCTCCCACTCGCGGGGGTAGATCAAGATGTCATCCATGAAGACTCACGACAAGGTTTGAGTCTAAATAGGGTTGGAACACCTATGCATGAGATCATGTGAATCTTATTTGGCGCGTTCGTCGATCGAGGGCATCCGCGTAAACTCAAAGTGCCCATAGCAGCGTCTAAACGCTATCTTAGGGATATCATCTCCCAACCTCTCGGTGATGGTAACTTGGTCTGAAAGTCTATCTTGGAGTAGACTCGCACTCCTCTCAACTGATCAAATAAATCATTAATCCTCGATAATAGGTACCGATTCTTGATCGTAACCCTTGTCAATAGCTCCACGTAGCTGGACTACGAGTTCTGCTGACTCAACCGGTGCCATCCTATGCGGAGTCATAGAGATGGTTGAATATACAGGGTGTAACTCAATACCAAAGTCTACATCCCTATGCGGAGGTAGTCCAGGTAGCTCATCTGGAAAACATCCACACATTTGCACACTACTCGAGGTAGATCGAGCTGATCTCTGCTCCTCCTACAGGGTAAGGCTGCGAGCCAGCCGCTAAGCGCATCCTTGACACTTAGACTCGTATCGCATGCGGAAAATGTCATGCTCGTCCCCCTGGAATGTGCAGTGCGGAGATCACGTGTGTAGGCGGTAGCTCTCCACATGCTCCCTTGATCGATGCGATCACGTAGATTTGCTCCCGACCGATCCATCCTCGGAATGACCTCAGACCGACATGTCCATAATCCTCAGGTCCACTGTGAGTAGAGTCCTCGAGATCTCTAACTCGCAACCTCGACCTATCATTCTTATTCTCGCCCCAATCCTAGGGAGAACTCACGTCTGACCGGCTCTACAAGGTCTCTAAGGGTCCTTGCCCATTTCCATCCTTATTTGGGGCCTCATTCTGCAGCTAGAGAAACATGACTAGAGTCGATCTATCGGTCGCGTCGAGGAGGTATTCCTGCATAACCTACAGCACTTTCTCGATATGCATGAACCCGATGGTGGCCACCATCGGATCTCTCCCCCTGTGAATATCGGGTGATCACGCCACCTAACCCTCACGAGGGTTACTAGGGTCTCCACGACTACTGCTGTACTGCTTTGTACGATACGCACGACTTTTTCTAACACCTACGGCCTCTTCAAAGGCTGTTGTTCAAATCTTGGCCAATTTGGTCGATTGTCGGTGGTGCTGACCCGATGCCCAGTGGGCGTCTCTACTGGCCATTTACACCATTACATAGCGGCGAGAATCATTAACTCATTTTAGTCTAACTAGCAATGTACATGCCAATAGACTTAACAACCATGAACCGACCCGTTCATTTTAAGTGGTAGTAAATTCCAACCGCCCCGATTCGGTATCCAAATCCCTAAGGTCGCCGGTCCTAACCTTAGCATTCACCATTTTCCTATCACGCATCACTATACATATAACTTCCTCATAGCTTCTGCGCAATCATGATTTCAAGCGGTAGTTAATCCAATCTGATGTCTACGAGGCGAACACGGCCGAGGCGAGAAATCGCTACACATGGCTCGATTGTATCACATGATGAATTTTGCATGTAAAATGTTAATATTTGGCAAGTACCTAAAGTATTTAATTTATTCTTATAAATTTATTTGATTTATTAATTTAAATGTTTTAAAATATTTCAAAATTTCAAGATGAGCAGTGTTCATGTCTTGACTCGGGAAAACAGTCAGCAGTTCGAAAAATCAAATTGAGTGCAAGGTGCCTGATCTGGCCCGACCCAGTAGCGCCCGAGCGGTAGCGCCGGCGCCATTACGCCATTGCGTGATCCGCAATCTGATCCCCTTTGTATTCTGCGATACAATTTTGGCTCTTGTAGCCACTTCAATATAATCCGCCTGGCACATGTGCACCTTACGATCGACCATCCAAGCCTTCTCGACCTGTCTGAACCGGAGTGTATTGCAATACACTTCTGTCCTCCTAGGTTCCTCCTTTGCCAATACAAAATCCAAATGTGCAATGCAATTTTATTTATTTTTTATTTTTTTCCATGATATAAGCGGCGGTAGCCCAAGCGAATTTGCCCATAAATTTTTTTTTCTCATGACAGTATTATTATCATTTTCATTATTTCCATCACTTGGAAAAAAAGTCACTAAAAATCACTAAAGTCATTTTTTTCCATACTCTTTAATACTCAAATAAATTTACAAAAATTTATTTTTCTCTATTTTCTTCAATTTTGCACCTTGTAAAATCCTAGAAAAATTATTTTTTTCTCACTACATAACCAAACAAATTTATAAAATTTGTTTTCTTTTCCAGTTTTTCACTGAAATTTTTTCTCCACTCAAATAAATTTATAAAAATTTATTTTCTTCCATTTCTTCAATTTTACCACTTTAAAATCATAGAAAATTATTTTCTTCAATTCTCATCAAATAAATTTAGTAAAATTTATTTTTCTTGTCTTTAAAATTTATTCTCACTTTCCAACAACCCAAATAAATTTTGTAAAATTTATTTTATTTAATTTTCTTCAGTTTTACACAGTAAAACCTTAAAAATTAAATTTCTTCACCTCTAAACCAAATAAATTTATGAACTTATTTTGTTTATTTCCTTGGTTCAAGTTTACACACTGTAAACACCCAAATATTCACATCATCCTATGCTATCAACCAAGCATATAACTCATAAAATTTCAATCACATAACACCTAACAATTCATGTTATGCACAACCAAGCATGCAAGCACACTTCACAAAATCCAATCACACAAAACACACAAAACACGTGCATGTAGTGTCCTAGTGTTAACCCGTGATTTCCTAGGTAATCTCATACCTAAACCGAACATCAAACCACACCTAGTGGCGATGCTCTTCCTCAACCATGGCCTAAGCCAAAATTTTCTATCCATAGGTTTCCATATACCTATACTCCACATCATACCACCTAGTGGTAATGGATACCCAAACCCGAGCTCCCTAGGTATTATATGCCTAAGCTCGATACCAAACTGTGTGGCGCCCCAGCCAGAAATTCGGGTTGACTATCCGTCGACCCTTGAAATCTGAGTGGGGTGGTTGCAGCGCCGCTAGAAAATCGGGCAAAGTCTCCTTTGTACGGGAGCTCCTACCCGATTAAAATGCACGCATGAAACTGTCCCAAGCGGTCAATATATTTAATATATCAAGAATCAAATCACATGAGTATCTGACCCACTTGGGCCCCACGAGCGATACTCAATGTGCCTGACTATATACCCTGATAGTTACAAGAGTTAATACTTTTATTTCTTAAACAATACATATATTAAACGTAAATGGTTCCAATACGTATCGACCACAAAAGCCACATCGGCTTTTCTTCATAATGAATCTCTAGGACGGGCGATCCTCATGCCCTTCTGTACACAGCAATAAAATAAGGGGGATCCCACGACGGGAGTGACTAAAGCTCGATAGGAGAATCATGCAAATTAGATACTCACCACCTAAGTGCGATGCAATGTTCCAAATTAAACTCACATTCAAGCAAATGCATGATCCTACTTGAATGTCTGCCTGACCCAGCTCGAGATCCAGGAGTCCTCGCAGAGCTCTCTCACACTCGCCCCTAAAAGCCTTGTATGGGATTATTATTTATTAGTGGAATGGCCTCCGATGTATATATATCAATTGGGCCGCTCCGACGATTGATATATAAATTGTTTGTGGACTACCCTCCGATGAATATCAATTGGGCCGCTCCGACGATTGATATTTTAAGTTTGTGGACTACCCTCCGATGATTTACATTTTTAGACTACCCTCCGAACCGTCCTCTCTAGACTTATACCATGCACTAACTCCTATACTCCTAGGATGTTTCAGTGCATATGGAATGCATGTATGCCAGTTCCAATTCAGTCTAATCACATGCAAATATATAAACATGAATATACTCGCATAAAAATTAAATCACACAAACATGTTATGTAATTATCATTTGAACATCAAAATTTAGCTTCGCATGGGCTAATAATGCGAGCAATTTTAATTTAAATCGCTCGGCTGACTTACCTATTTTCACGAAAATATATTTTCAAAGCATTATTAAAAGGGAATAGTAAAACTCTCGTTTACTATTCCCGGAAAATCAACAAACGGTTCCTTAGTGAACCCAAATCTGACCATTCGGCCCGGTACATACAAACAACCATTTAATACCTGAAGTTAAACCAACCCACACCCACTGAAATTACGGGTATCACGGACAGCCATAAAGTCTCGAAGAATTCCTTACAATTTCGGTCCATGTTTTGGGACCGATCCACAGCTCATTCCCGGCATTTTCCATACACATACATGATTTAAAAGCAACATTTTAAATTTAAAGACCCGAGCAGCCCCTCTGTTTTAGGCAGTCCACGGCCCCGTCAAAATCCAAAAAAATTCCACAAGTTCGGTCCCATGTTTTGGGACCGATCGAACGGCCCCTCACGGCCTCAAACCTACCGAAACATGGAAAAACCCTTAAAAATGGGAATAAAACGCAAGTAGGGAGAAAATCCTACCTCAAGGAGTTTGAAGAAACTCCGAATCCGACACCACGCGAAGCCCTCTCGCGTAGATCGACTCTCTCTTATACGAAAAATTTGCCGACGGTTAGATCGCGAGATAACCTAGAGAGAAGGAAGTGATTCTCTCTCTAAAAACCTCCATTTTTCCATTTCTCCGCTCTCGCGGTTCTCCAGTTCATGTTTTAGCTCATTTAAATTTGAGAAGACACACCTTGTAGCATCTTTGTCCTATTCATTTAATCAATTTAATTTAATTAATTCCCTTCTCCTATCCCACGTTTGACGACCGATATCTGGCGTCCATTTTCATTATTTCTCTACTCATACCATATGGTATGAGTACATACTACCATTGCCTTTGTCGCACTAGAAAATGGAGTTCTGACAAGAAGCGCGATACCTCGAAAAGCGTGCCAACTCCGTATCTCGACAAATTCCCGAAATTTTGCGTGTTAACTAGATTTCGCGAGACGATTCCAACGGTGCAATCCGTTTCGTCATCTGAGATCTAGGGAATTAATTATGGACTTTTAACCGTAATTATAATTTTGTAATCAAAATTACGATTTTGCCCTTATTCCAGAATTTGGAATTTCTCGGGTCTTACAACCTCTGTCTCAAGGATGTAGAGACCCCTAAACTCGTGTCCTCTACCAATAAGCCGCTTCATCGAAAGATCATAAATAAAAGACAATAATTAGGAAAAAAAAATGAGATACTGCAATTAAGTGTATGAGTGAGTTTAATTAAATTAAAAGAGAATTGCGGTAAACTTAGAACAGAGATCAAAGTGATTAAAGGAATATGATGGTGTCCCTTGACACAGGACATAGGATATTGACCCATGCGCAGGATTAGCAATTAGAGGTAGAAGGGTGTGGCTAAAAGCGTAGTAAATGACTAAATTACGCCATGTGAATTACATGGCTTTGGAGTTAATGACCCTTGTGGAGGAGAGATGATGGCTTATACGTTAGTTTTACCTAACTAGGCGAGTGTAGTGATATAAGTAGATGCAGACTTAAGTAATTTCTGATAATGAACATACTGAAATATTCATTTTTTATTCTGCAGCTTCCTACAATTCTAGTGTACGAGTCCTGGATTATGGCAATAATGACACACAACTCCTCCTGAGAGTTTCATGTTAGTCATAGAAGTGGATCTAACTCGGACAAGCCTCTGAAAATTTGAAAAATACCAAAAAAATAGGATCTTGCAAGGAAAATGACCACCTTTCCACAAAAAAAGCTACACTAGAATATAACTTGGCTCTGCCGTCAAAACACCTTTGGACCTCGAAGAAATCAAGTAAGATAGCAAAACCGCCAGAAAAAGGTTTTCGAACAGAAAAGTGTTTGAAAAACACTGTTGCAAGGCTAAAATGTCAAAGTGGGGTAGTTTAAGAGCATCATTTGGCGATAGGAAGGTGAAATGATGTGGGAGGCCACCCACGTCGCAGATCACTCCACTACCCTTGCTAGAGCATGGTGGTTTCCATCGAAGAAAGTAAAGGCATGTGGGTTGCTTGCTGTTATCGAGGTTCCTTCGAGGAGCTAGATCAGAAGACAACGCACCTGATGGTGGAGTCGTTAGCTGGAGTTGAGGTGGTCACCGAAAAAGTTCATTGAAAATTTTTTCCTATAGTGACAAGGTGTTCTAACATCGGTGGAAGCTTTTGAAGCTTTTTGTGACAAAGGTGGAGTGGTCGGAAAGGGACTCAGCTACTAGATGGGTTAGGAAAGAAAAACACTACAAGCCTGCCACAGGAACCTTCCATGGCTCACGATGCCATGTAGAAAGCAAGAAGGAAGAATTTGAGGAAAGAATACCTTATATTTTTCATTGATCCATTATGAATATACATATACAAAAGTGAATTTAACCTTCCTAATAGATTACAACTCTATATGACAAGTTTCCTAATAGCCTACAACTTTATATGTAAAGGAGATATATGTTATAACACTTTCAATACCCACTGATTGACCATTGGGAAAAGTAACCGTGGTATTTTGAATAGAAATGAAGTCGAAAGATAAGGACGGGTTGCAACAAACATGATGGGTAGCACCAATGTCAATGACCCATGTACCCGTCGGAATATAAGGATGCGAGAGGGAGGAAATGGAAAAGGGATTACCACGAATTTGGGAGATCGAGGAATTGGCAACTGGTTGAGTCTCATCTGCGTCCATAGTCTGAAGTTGAAGCTGTGAACTCAGGTAAGCAATTAATTATTGTACTTGATCGATGGTGAGTGATCCATGTGATGGAGATGAATCCGTAGCAAATACATATTTTGATGAGCATTTAGGGTTCTGGGTGATTTTTGTAAAACTCTGATTATGTAAATGTAAATGTACAATTTTTGTATATGTATATGTAAATGGGACTCAAGACTGTATGTATTGACATTGTAAACACCACTACGGTGGTAGTTTTATTTTAATATCTTTGTATATAGGATTTTGATTCCATTATAAGACTTGGGCCCACTAATGTTTGAAAAAGCAGGTAAAGAGTCTCAGTATGGTTTTGCGTCGCCTTCGTTCGCCTAAGCGGGGGTCAGGGGCGTGACACCCCTCCCCAAATCTAGAGCAAATTCTCTGACTTAGACAAGACCAGTTGCTTCTCAATGCAATTGTTGGGTTCGTTTCTGCCACCATAGTGTAATTTATCTCTACCTCCACCTCTTCTCATGCTTTATGAAATTCTCTCGAATAGACGTATGCCTCTCCTTCGCGCGAACGGATCATGATCCATCGCCAAAATCTTATTAGTCCTCAGAAAGGTAATCAGACTATTACCGACTATATGCAAGATGTCAAACACAATATTGACTCCCTTGCCAGTCCTCACTGCCTTAGTTACTTAAGTTGGCCCTACATCACATCATTGGTCACACAACCGTGGAGGATGAAACCATAGCCAATCTCAACAGTCATGGCCCCTACCTGACCCCCCTCGCAATACCGACCAACTCCTCTCCATTGTCTCCGCGACATCCAGCTCCATTGACCGAGCTCGAGCATAGTCGCTACCTCGGGTGTTGTCAAATTTGTGGTATAACTAGTCACTCTACTCAGCAGTACAATTATCTATTCACTTTGGCACTTTTGTCTCTTTGGCTAAGCAACGCTGACCTTCAGCACACCCTATGCCCCTACTTGCCAATCCATTACTCTAATCTTGGTACCTCTTCGGATTGGGTCATTGATTCGGGCGCCTCTCACCATGTGACCATGGATCTTGCTACCTTGGCCCTTCATGAGATGTACACCACCTTTGACAGTGTTCTTATTAGTGATGGTACAAGTTTATCTATTGCTAACATTGGCTCTTTCACCCTCACCTCTCTCCTTACACCATTATTATTTACAAATATGTTACATGTGCCTGCAATGTTTAAAAACCTTATTTTGGTCTTTGCCCTTTGTGTTGATAGCCATATTAATTTCATGTTTTTTTACTCTTTCTTTCAAGTGCAGGATCATCACACGAGAGCAGCTTAGAGACAGTGTCTATTATTGGCCGAAGTCAGTCCCTCTTTGGTCTTCGGCCTTAATTCTGTCTTCTTCAGTTCAGTCCTCGTTTTTCGCTATCTCCATATGGCATAATCGTCTAGGTTATTCGTCTTTACATATTTTGCACAAATTTTTGTGTTTTGAATATTTCATTTCCTGAAGAACATTTATGTTCCTTTTCTTGTTACTCCTATAATATTAATAAAAGCCATAAGTTCCCTTTTGCAAAATCGAGCATTACCACTTCCTTTCCTCTTGATATCATTTTTTTTTATGTTTGGACCTTACTCGTTTCATCTTCTGATGGTTTTCACTATTGTGTTATTTTTGTTAAACATTATACAAAGTATATATGGCTTTACCCGTTACGTCGAAAATCGGATGGTCATTCCACCTTTGTCGCCTTCAAGCAACTTGTTGAAAACTATTTCACCACCACCATTAAAACACTTTACACAAATAATGGGAGCGAATTTTTAGTCCTTCGGTCCTTTCTCTCAACCCATGGTATAACCCATCTCACTATACCTCCCCGCATCCACGAACATAATGGGTATTACGAATGCGACATCGTCGTATTATCGAAAGCGGGTCACCGCTCTCTGCGTAGACATCCATCCCTCTTGCAACCGACATTATGCATTTGCTACGACTATCTATTTAAAAAATACAATGCCTAAAGTTGGTATTGCCCTTGGTTCCTCTTTTGAAAAGTTATTCAACAAAGCTCCTGACTCATTCAAACTCTGTGTCTTCGATTGCTTATATTTTCCCTAGTTACGTCCCTATTCTTCCCACAAACTTGATCACAAATCCTGTCCTTGTGTCTTTCTCGGTTACTCTCTCACTCATAGTGCCTTTCTCTATTATGACCCCACCCTCAAAAAAATCTTTGTGTCTCGTCATGTCAAGTTTGTGGAAAATGTATTCCCTTTTGCGCCTCTCTCTACCTCCACCACACTGGTAATAAACCTGAGCTATACCCTTGCGCCACAATTCGCCGTTCCCTCATGCGGCTATCGTCAGCCCCTTCCCCCTTTGCCCATATCTTCTACCTCACTTGAATTGCTGTGCTCATCGCCATCCTCTCACCGTCCTCGGCCAGATTGCATCTCCCCTACCCATATCGCCGACCTCACTTGAGATTGATCGCTCCTCCACCCATCACCCCACTCGTCACTCTCGCGACCTACATCCCCAGCCCCACCATCCTAGCCCCAGTGCCTAGTATTGGGTCGACCTCTACTACCTCACCTATTTATACTCTCAACCCCTTACCCATTGCCACTAACTCCCCCACCAATCCACCTTCTCCCTCTCCCCACTAAACCATCATCCCATGCAAACTTGCTCTAAAAATGTCATCTTCAAACCCAACCCGAAATATGGCATCCCCACCATAATTCCAACTGATCCTAAACCCTGCACTCTCGCCCAAGCTCTTCAAGATCCTAAGTGGATTCAGGCGATGTAGGAGGACTATGATGCTCTCATTCGGAACAATACTTAGGCTTTTATTCCCTCGAGACCGAGGTAGAATATAGTGGGCAATAAATGAGTGTTTCGCATCAAACAAAATTCCGACGGCTCTATTGCACGGTATAAAGCTCGCTTTATTGCTAAAGACTTTCACAAACAGTCGGGGCATTGACTTTTATAAGACTTTTAGTCCCGTGATAAATCTCATCACCGTTCGTACTATGCTTAGCATTGCACTCAATCGCAAGTTGGGAATTCACCAACATGATGTAAATAATGACTTTCTCAATGGGCATCTTACGAGGCTCATACGGCAAGGAGGGCATGCGACACGTTGATTATCCGGCGATATTTATTATTCGTTTATACAGGCTATTTGTGGGCTGCCGAGGCAAACCGTGAGCTTGGTACGGGGGCTTTACCCACCTTCTTCCCTTTCGGCTTTGTCACATCCCATACGGACTCGTCCCTCTTTGTTTACTCCCGCGGTAATGCGCTCCTCTATTTCTTAGTTTATGTTGATGATTCGATTATTACAGGTAGTGACCCTTCACTTGTATTATTCGACAACTTGACTCTAAATTTTATACAAAGGATCTTGGGGTGCTATCTTTCTTCTGTGGAGTTGAGGTTTTGGCCACTTCAACAAGTCTTCTACTATCTCAACAAAAGTATGTTATTGACCTTCTGAACAAACATAATATGCTAGACTCTAAACCTGTCTCTACCACACTTGTTGTGGTTACTTTTGTGTATAAATAGTGTGCGAGTCGATGCCACCATGCTCTCAGATTAGGTGGTTGGTAGCCTCAACATCTCCCCAGATGAGATCGAGATATTTCTTCTTGAATAAACTCTCCCAGTTTATGCACTGCCATTCAAACACCATTGAGGGGTGGTTAAACATTTACTTCGTTATCTTAATGGCACAAGATCCCTTGGTATCTAGCTCTGCATACACCTTTGACACATTGCATGGTTTCACGATGTAGGCTGTGCAGTAGCAGTTATCGTACTGCCTTGGTACTTTTCTTATTTTCCTTGGTGCTAATCCAATTTCCTAGAGTTCTACAAAGCAATGCACTATTGCTCATTCTTCCACTGAGGCTGGGTATTGTGCAATTACGGCCGCTACTGCAGAATTGCAACGGGTGAAATCATTGTTGTCGGAATTTTTTTCCCCAATGCAATTGCCGCCCACCTTGTTCTCGACAACCTTAATGCCACTTATCTCTCCGCTAATCTTATATTTCATTATCGCATGAAACACTTTGTGATTGATTATCATTTTGTTTGACTGGATTTGTCGTTTGAGGTTGCTTGTTCATGTCTCCTCTGGTGACCCACGACTTGCTAATCTAACACAAATCTGTTCTGATTCTTGCGTCTTTTATTTATAGCAGATTGGTGTTATTTCTAGCACACCATCTTGAGTTAGTGTATTAGAGTTTCTTTAGGGTTTCCTTTTATTGGCTTTATTCTATTACTATTTTTTCCTTATATTGGTATATATATATATATATACCTCAACTCTTTCAATAATATGCAAGTCTCTTTCATAATAAAAACAAGTTTGCCAAGGCAACAAGCTCCAGAGGTTAGGTACCTAAGCGTGAGGTCATGGACCTAAAACAAGTCTAAGGCAACAAGCCTTGAAGGCAAATAATACCTAAATGAAGGGTTACGAGACCTAAACAAGTTTGCCAGGCTTGTGAAGCCATTCGGATCACACACTCGACAAGCTAAACAATGTGAAGTCGAGAACCATGGTCATGCATAGCAAGGCCTACGCCCACTAAAGCTTAACACCTGTCAAATGCCCTGCCAGAATGATCCCGCTATTTAAAAATAAATAAATATATATATATATATATACACACACATAATAATAAAAATAAAATAAGTAATAATTAAACGCTAATATTTCGGCTACTAATCTGCAGTGATGTTCACGAACTTAGGCGCATCATATTTGGCCTCATCAAAAGATGAAAATATTTTGAATGAGACCACGAGTATTTAGTGAAGGCGACATTCGTCTCAGTAGTAAGCGGGGAAGCGGGAGCGGGCTACGACACGATTGTGGCTCTAGTGTATAGGTGATGGCGCTGACACCACTTCATCATCGGCCGGATGGGACCCAGCGAGAAGGAATGACCCAGGTGGGAATAACCAGTGTTGTCTAGATAAAGGAACAAACACATGTTGCAAAAACTATAAAATGACTAGGGAGCCAAAAGGAGGCGAAAGAAAGAGGCGATAACGGCCTCGATCGTGGCCAACAGACTATAGGCGAGCGCTTTGAAGAAGATATAATGTATAAAGTTCTCCACTTTCTTCATAGCTTCGCAATGGAGGGAGAAAATAAAGGAAATGTGTGAAGATCCAAGCTCCGAAACCCATGAGGGCAGCCCGAGAGCGCTTGGACCTTCAAGTATGAGATGGGTAATGAGTTTCACTTTTTAAAATTTGGGAAGAGTAGTCTCTCTTATTATTTACTACCATCATAAGTAATTCACATAAATCTCGCAGAGGCATCGTATAGCCCCTTAATAACGGAATCCCCTTTCCTAAAATTCCTAAATTAGTATAGAGATTAGTAATGAGTTTCACATTTTTCTTTTCCTCTTGGACTAAACCACAGCCAAGTTAAACTATTCTATTAAAATTTCATAATAATATTTTATGTAAAATCAAGAAAACAATAATAGATACTGAGGAAAGCTAAAAGAAAAAAAAATATATAAGAAAATTTACATACAAAAAGCACGAATAGGAAAACCATGGTAAGAAAAATTGACTATTAAATGAAGTCCAAGATTAATGGAGTATCATCACTATTGGTTATAGAATCCGGAAACCATAAAAATGTAACATATTTATTAGCTACCCGCAACAAATCCCCAAAAAACCAATAACATTACACCATGAAAATTTTCAGATAGAGTGAAACAAATTGGAATTACCTAATTTTTACATATTATATGTTAATTTAATTGTAAGCCTTTTACAAACGTAGCTATAACTTTAGTTGCTAGTGGGAGTGATTCGTGTGGGAAAGGCTGGTGGGCCGGGAAGATCAATGGTTTGGCTTTTGGTTTGGGTTTGGGTTTGGGTTCCAGTCTTCATAGTCAAGTCCTAGTGAAAGAGAAAGAAATTAAAACAAAGGAAGCGAAATTTACCATGACATCCTCTTTGACTTATAAACCCCAAAACCAGCTTCAAGTGGGAGGCGTTTGTTTAGTTGGGACTTGGGAGAGAAAATTCCTTTGTGTTGGCGAGTCTTGGCCAGGCGAGACCTGGTGGAAAGAAAACAAAGGAAGCGGGCGCCTACCCATGGAATGGAATTCTTTACTTTGATTAATGAGACTAGATTGTCCTCTTACAAGTTGTCCTTTCACAATCAAAACTGTTTCCGGTTCTACGTATTTCTAATATTTAATACGTATTAGTCAAGGCTGATTTTTATTCTTTCCACTTTTTTTTCTATTTGGAAATTATGTTAACATGTACGATGCGGAATTCTACTTAATTCCTGATTCTGTTTCCCCGTCAACATGATTATTTTTTGGGCATTATATATAAACAACATTTTAATTCTAATTTTCATTTTGAAAATAACTACTATCTATTAATTTTATTTTACTTTATAATCAATTTATTAAAATAAATAAGTTTTAATATAAAACTATATTAATCTATAATAATTAATAATATAAATAGTAGAGAGGAGCTTGATTAGAGTCAGGTGGCATAGTATAGAGGTTTCTAGTTTAAGTAGCTATATTTTGATGAGATATCCTTGAACCAAGTGAGGCAAATTAGGCTAAAAAGAAGGGAAAAACACAAGGTTTTCATAGGAAGTAGATATAAGAATAGAATAAATCTGGAAGGTAAAAATCAATTATGTATATGGATACAGAAAAACTTAAGATGGGAACATCATGAATGCTTTCAAAGTTCGTACTAGAAAATGAGTTTTCGATCATAAAATATTTTGTCACAAATACTTTAGATTTCGTTTCGTGTTGTGTTCGCCTTAGCCTAAATCCCTAAAAGTTTAAATGACAAAAATCCTGTTTCGTGGCCTAATATTTTTTTCGATGAAATAAAAATATCGTAACAAAAAGTTTTTCTCAACAAAATATTTGTCCTAATAAGAAGAAATTTTATCATTAAAAAATGGAAATATTGTCACCAATACTTAATGGTAACAAATTTGTAATAAATTAATTTTTTATCACCAAAAAGCTTTTTTTTTTTTTTGAATAGATGCTGTCATTAATGAATTTTCTTAAATATTTTATTTATAAAATAAATATTTATTATTTTCATAAAATAATTTATGAATTTTATTAAATATTTTATGAATTTTTATTAAATATTTTATTAATTTTTTATTAAATACCTTATTATTTTTATTAAATATTTTATTATTTTATAAATGTTTTATTTATAAAATAATTATATAAATTATTAATGTTTACAAATTCATTCATTGCTATATTTATAATTTAACAAATAAATTTCTTATTATTTTGTCCTAAATTATATAAGAAAAATACATATCACATATATATTAAAGTACAATATTTATACTAATAATTACATAAAAACATGAAGTATTTGTTTAACAAACTACCTATTAATAAGCAATTACATTATTACAGTAGTGAACATCAATCATAAACACATAAGTTTATTGTATTGTAGGCTTCCAATTAGTAAATTTGATCTCATTGAATCTTAAATAGTTGTTGTTGAGTCTTCGCAAATAATTAATTCTCAACAAGTTTAATCTCTGACTCTACCTCACACTTAGAATTTAGAAAATTAAATTGGTTTTGAGGCAAAACTGTCCTTGGCAATATCTAGATTCTTTGTAATAAAAAGTTTTCACATGTCTCTTCTTCAATCATAAGTGATGATCCTAATTCTAGTTGGCATTTGATCTCCAACACCTTCTCCTACATATGAAAGAGAAAAGAGAAAAAGAAAAAATTAAAAAACAACAAATCAGTCATTCAAATATGGATTATAAGGGAAACATACCTTTAGATTTTTATAGCAAAGGATATTTAAAACTTGTCAATAAGCGACTTTTCTGATTCATGAGCTTGGGTGGAGAATGATGCAAGTTCTGTGGTCTCCTGATTTCTCAGAGTCACTGAATCGTCGGGGCATTCACCAATTAGGCGCAACTGCCAAAGCAAGAAGGCCGGCGTGGTGTTAGTCGCCTCGGAATGCAAAGTCGATATTTTGGAGGACTTTGAACTTGGAGCAATATTAATCTTGATCGAAATCGTACTTTGTTTGGTGTGACACTTCTCTTTTATGGAGGAGAAGAGGATCAGTCTTTTTGGTTAGTTGGTGATTCTCTTTCGTAATGTTAGGGAAGATGACTGCTATTCTTCCGCGCAGCCAACTACCTTCCCCGATTGGTATGATCAAGAGGACTTTTCTATTTTGTCGGAGGCAAATGGAGTCAGTTCATGAGTGAGCAACTTAAATTTCCTAAATAGGAAAGTCGGTTTGCTCAAGTTTCCCAACTGACTCTCTATGTTATAAGCATATTGAAGTTAGAGAAATAACATTTAATTAGTTACTGAGGGTGCGTGGTTACTGGAAGCTGAATTCTTGTTGTGGTGGGACTTTTTTGGTATTTGTTTTGACTTCTTGTTTTGTACGTGACAATAATACACCACACAGTTGTTTCTGACGGCGCCTTGCGGCGACTGTTTATTCGGCAGAACACCGTTTTTGTTTTCGATTCTGTATCGTAGTGAAGTCGAATTGATTTTGGTGTTCGACTGCGCGATTCGTTTACTGTTTTGAAGTTTACGGCGTTCTCGTGGTTCTTGTTTTTCGATAACGTGTTTGATTGACTGAACGGTTCTCGTTTTGGCGACGCGTTTCGCGTACCGCATGAAGTAAAGTGCAACGATCGGATAAATGAAGTGAAGGAATTCGACGGACGATCTTCGATTCGACGACGCGAAATCTTGCGAGCGAGCGATAACGTTGTTTGGCGTTTATTAACGTGAACGTCGTTTTGCTAACGTCGATTTAACCATTCGCTTTGACATTCTATTTATTCTAAATCTTCAATTTGTTGTTAGATGATTTCTATTTTCAGTTTCACGGTTTTTCTTCCACGAAACTGCAACAAACTCATTGAGGTAATGGATGGTTTCTTTATCTCAAATTGGCACATTAAAAAAGACGAACATTTTTTCTTCTTCTGCTGCCTCTATAACGTATATAACTAAGGTACAGCTCTTTGTTGTTATATTGACTATTAATATTTCATTATGTTGTTGACATTACATTCTTGTTATGATATGATTTATTATTTTCTCTTAACGACTAATCCCGGATCAATGATTAATAATTAAATTGAACAGAGTATATTAAAATAAGATGAAAAATCAATTAATAAGTAGTTATTAAATATTATACACTATTGTGTAGTTTTTATTTTACAAATCAAATAATATTTGAAATGTAGATGCAAGATTTATCAAAAAAAATATTATCGATCAAAGAATAAATAGTTATGACAATTCCTACTTTTGTGGCATAACTTATAATGTGTTTTCAAGAGTTATATATATATATATATATATATATATATATATATATATATATATATATATATATATATATATATATATATATATATATATATATATATATATATATATATATATATATATATATATATATATTGTGACATCTAATCGGGGATGTCCTTTTTTCTTTTTTCTTTAGACCACTGTAAGAAGTATGTCACGATAAAGAAATCTTTGTCGTGATAGAATACCTCTGTCATGTGCGCCCAGCCTTAGTGTGTCAGCCTTGCTGTGCACGCCCAACTTGGTATGTCGGTATATGGCGCCACGAAACCGAGGGTCGGTATACTTTCGAATACCATGCTATGACACTCAAGTGAGGTCGGCTAACAACTTGTCGACCACGAAATATTCGTAATTCGCACTTTTGTATATTTTCTTACAAATATACAAGTGCTATAATATTTTACAAGTTTGATGTCTGACTACTTTTATATGGAAATATATTAAAACTAGATTGTTCTAATATATTTTACAAAAAAAAAAAAAAAAAAGACTTCTCAAGGCCACAATCAGACCTTCTTTGTACTCCGCGGCCTCGAAGGGAGCCTTGCGTCTTCTAATGTACGAAAGGGTGGTCCCACGACGGGAGTCTGTGAGGATTACTCTGCACTTAAGTGCAACATCTGTCTGTCCACCATACAATCACAGGCATTTAAATACATATACTTTGATGTACCTGAATGTCTACATGTCATGGATGCAATATGCCCCTCATGACTCAAATCTAAGTCTGTGACTCCCTCGTACACATATGCAAGTATGGCTTAAATGAGCGTCCACACGACCCTTTCCCAAAACAAAAGCTTTTTGTTTTGTAATTCTGAACAAATTGGATACCCCCAATACTCTTGCTATTTCCTTGCAAGAATGCAGTGTGTTATGCATTTGTGGGCCCTGATTTCCAGTTCTCATGCGGGGGCGCGCCTGCTATACAACTTTATTTTACGAGGGCTTTCACCAGACGGTTTATGTCTAAACCATATATCATGTTTTTTTCACTGAGGGGTGTCTATCCACTACTTGCTTCACCCCATTTACACATGTACTTTCATACCGGCGTACAGCGTAAGCCTCAATTTGGGCGTTGTCCCATTTGCGAAACTCACCATGACTTCAACAGGTCATCGGTCTTAATATCCTCATGACATCCCATTGAACACCAAACACGATGTCAATTTACCATGTTAGTGAACACGAACAGTGTCGATCTAACCATGCACACTCACCCAGGTCGACATGATGTCCCATGCATAAATGCAATGCAATTATCATTATTCACATTTCATACCTACCATATACTCGTGTCACGTCGACATATACATTACACTACATCATCCATTTGTAATGGATAAATTATATTAATACATATAATTATTTCCATTTATCACCACGTATACATAATTTCACACATTCAACATGTTATTCAATTTACATCAATAATACACATTAGCCATTCTCAGCCATAAATCTAATCATGCTTGGCCTCGAAAATAATTTGGACTTAGTCCAGAAAGTCCAACTTTTGTAAATACCATACAAAAAATCTAACATGCAATTCCTTGCTCAGGCTAAAAAATATTTTTTTCTCTCTCTCTTTTTATTCTCATTCTCACCTCCGCGCGTCCCCTTTTTGCTTTTTCTTTTTTACTTTTCGTTTTTATATTATTTTTTCTATTATTATTATTATTATTTGAATATATGACTCATATTGCCTTATTCAGGTCCGTTTCTGCCCCGAAACAATTTATTTCTTTTCAGTTCACTTTATTTTTAATAAACTTAGCTCAAGCCATTTCCTGACTTTCGAGATTTTCGTAAAATCTATCGCGAAATCGCGATGGTTTTATCACCTGAAAAGCGTAAAAATATTTGTCTCGGAATTTGTGAGAACTTTTACGGATCACTGCGTTCCGAGACAAATTTAACGGCGCAGTCCGTTTTGTCATCCAAGATTTAGAGAATTTTCTAGGCTTTCCTGAACCATTATGACAATTTATTATTATTATTATTATCCTTTTGCAATTTTTGAAAATTTCTAATATTTTTTAGGTTTTACGGTCATACAATTCTTTGAAAACTGCAATTTCATATGCCAAAAACAACGTTCAAAAATACTACTATGGCACTCAAATAATAAAGGAAGCCCTTGGTACACATATGCGACCCTACGGTTACATGGACCGTACACCTTCTCGGGACGGGGCGTTACATCATGTCCTGGAACTCTCTATCACGATGTAAGATATACCTTGCTTCCTGACTCGTTGAACTTCTTGCTTGCTCGAACACTAGAGACTAGTGGATGTTGGACTTCTTTATTTTCCCTTTTCCCCACTCTTTCTATCTTTTCTCTTCCTTTATCTTTCTTCCTCCACCGAACTGGTTTGGTCTAGGTGTAGGACACCTTTCTCAATCACTTTGACAAATAGTAATTTCCTATGCCATTTGTCTTTCATGCCAATTCACCCACCACTATAATCATGCAAGATAGGAACATGACACTTTGCCTTCTATGTGCCAAGTGTCCACTTGTCTAGTGCCACATGGCACGTGTCTTCATGCCAAGTGTCGCCATATCATTCGTCCATTCGCCTCGAAATACGTGAAATTTATTTCTGAAATTCGTAGTAATTTAATTGGGTAGCTAGATTTCTAAGACAAACTCAATGGTGTGGTCGGGTGTAGTTTAACGAATCTAGAAAATTTCTAAGCTTACGTGACTGTCTTGTAGCAGTGTCTAATAGTTACACTTTTCCCAAGTCCTCACATTCTTCCCCCCTTAAAAGAATTTTGTCAGAGATTCACACACATATTCACATACAATCACATGCACACATAATAGTCATTTGTATTCAATGACTAAACCACATCACCTGCATAAGATCTTGACGGGAAGAGGAGGATATCTGAATGCGCATCGTGTTCTCGTGTTCTGATATTCAGTATTATGTCCTCATTTGCTTGGTGATGCCATAACGACTTCACTAACCTCACGGTCTTATGTCGTAAAACCCTAGTCTCGGCTATCAAAATACGTCTAGATTACCATCGAAGTCGAAGGTCCCATATGCATCAACAACAAGTTCGCTCCAATCCACTACATATGTCGAATCTGGAGTGTACTTATGGAGCATGGAGACATGGAACACCTCATGGACACCTGATAAACTCGGCGGTAAAGCCAATCGATACGCAACTGTGCCCACCTTCTCGAGTATCTCAAAGGGCCCGATATACCTCGGTGAGTGCTTCCCCCGCTTGCCGAACCCAACCACTCCTTTTTTAGGCATCACCTTTAAGAAGACGTGATCACCTTCCTCAAACTCTAGAGGTCGACACCGTCTATTGGCGTAGCTCTTCTACCGGCTCTAAGCCGTGAGAAGACGCCTCCGTATCAAATCCACCTTCTCAGAGGTGTCTCTAATCAAATCCGGATCCGTGATGGATCCCTCTCCCACCTCCGTCCAACAAATTGGAGATCGACATGGCCTCCCATATAATGCCTCGTAGGGTGCCATCTATATACTTGCCTGATAACTGTTGTTGTAGGCGAATTCCACTAAGGGCGAATTCTCTTCCCAGCTACCCTTAAAATCCAGGAAACATGCTCGTAGCATGTCCTCTAAAACTTGTATTGTCCTCTCCGACTGACCATCTGTTTGTGGATGAAATGCAGCGCTCATCATCAATTGCGTCCCCATGGCCTTATGGAAACTCCTCCAAAAGTGTGCTGTGAACCTAGGATCCCTGTCTGATACTATGGACGCTGGTACTCCATGTAATCGGACAATCTCTAGTATGCATAACTGCTTGAGGAATTCCTCTAATTAATGAAGGTCATTCACCTTCTTAGAAATCTTGAACTTGGTAGGCAGTCCACTATCACTCACACCGCGTCATGCCTCTGTGATGTCCGTGGCAAGTGGGTCACAAAGTCCATCGTGACGTGCTCCCACTTCCACTCATCTACCTCCAATGGCTAGAGTAGCCTTGCTGGCCTCTGATGCTTAGCCTTTACCTATTGACATGTGAGGCATCGTTGAACAAAGTCCCCAATGTGTCTCTTGTCCCAATGGCGACGAAGATCTCTAAGACATCTTGCGCCACCTGGATGCACTGCAAAACGAGAGCAATGGAACTCCTTGAGGATCTCCTCTCTTAAGTTTACTGACCGAGTAACCACAACCCGTCCTCTGTACCAAAGACTGCCATCTTCATGAATGGCCCAACCTTCATCACCAGAACTTGTCTGTACTCAGTCCCTAATGGCCATTATCTTTGTATCTTACTGATGAGTTTTAAACTCATCTATTTTTAATCTATTTTCTAGCTTATTTTTAGTATATTCAGATATGTTTTAATGCCAAATTATGGATTATTCACTAACTATGTGTTTTGCAAGTTTTAATTCAAAAAGGAGAAAATTTTAGCAAGAAAGAAGAGAAAAAGAGCAATCATGTTAGCCTATGTCGTGACAGAAGTTCTCGTGTGTCACGACAAACGCCCAAGCAAATTTTGCTATGGAAATTGGCCATGACAATATTTCTTCTCACGCAACACAAAGGACTCAAATATAGAAGAGGAGCCATGTCGTATAAAAGACAACTGTCGTGACGTAACATGGGAAGAATGTACAAGCCGCCTAAGACAAAGAAAGGATCAAGTGTCATGGCTGCTGCTCACAACCGACGCTAACACAAGGAGGAACCTGTCGTGACTTAAAAGCTCGTATCGCAAACACCAAAACAAAGAAAGATAAATTCGTCGGCTGTATCTTTATGTCGTGACAAGAAATTAAAGGAGTAATACAAGAAGAATAATTAATGACCGATCGCTTTATGTTGCGACATAATGAAAAACTAGAATAGAATCTATGTCGCAATAATCTTCACATGACACCGATTATTGCAACTGAAAGCCCTAAGACGGTAAAGAATACGTTAAGAAACCTCTCTCACAAGGCAATCTATGTTGCGACACTGTATGAAGAAGTTCTATCGTGACAAGGTAATGAATGTCGTGGCACTGAAAGACAAGATTTCTAGTCCTGATAGAGAAACAAAGTCACGACAAGTGATGCTAACTTAGTGAACTGACCTGGCTACAACAAAAGAGTTCAATGTTGCGACATACTTCAAGTTGAAGAGATGTTTTTATGTCATGACAGGGATCTTAAGGTCGTGGATACGTAGATGTCGAATGACCGATAAACAAGGTCGCACAAAAAGATTCCAACACAAGGAAGAGAAAGTCTCTGGCTTACGACATAACAAACCTGGTCATGGAGCACAAAGATGAGTTGAATACAAAAAGTCTTATTGCGACATAAAAACTTGGTCACTTATTAAAACACTACATAACACCAATAGACTACGTCACAACATCAAAATGAAGTCGCAACAAGAAATCAGCAGGAGATAAGACTCTATCGCGAGCACTTAGTCGCGACATGAATGCGTCGACAATACAAGAAACATTGTTGCAACAAGAACCAATAGGAAATAATGATCGTGGATATAAAACGTCACAAATATAAATTGAAGAAGTCGCGATAAACAATGTTGTAACATAAATGTTCTAACACGTGAGATTGCCGCGACATAGAATGGATAGAACGACGGACCTTGCAAGCTAAATTGTTAAAGAGCCAAAGAGCGTCTATCGCGATAACAACATGCCGAAGAAACATTCTCATCACGACCACGTAAAACTTTGTCTTAATCAATCTCGCAGAAGATGCACAGTGGAGCAAGTCGCAATGTATCATCGCATGTTGCAATAGAGACCTGGAATAAAGAATTAAAACTCTGTCGCAACCACACTTTCAGGTCGTGACAAAGAATGCAATATAGGCCGACTTGGGATCTACAATAACCTCAAATTTAGGCCCAAACTGGGCTTTTATAAATAAAAACATTCGAGGAAAGCGAGGCAGCTAATCTACAGAAACCAAAATCTAAAGGAGTCGGGAGGACTTTTGTATTATGCTTTTTATTTTCTTTTATTCTTTCTTCTAGAGATTAGATTTTAGTAGAATTTCAATTTGTTTACTTGCACTTGAAACAAAGTGGAATCGTCTGTGAAGTTTCAAGTCGAGCTAATTGCTGATGATCAATTCGATTACTATTTGAATCTAATGAGTCTAGATAAAAGTTGGAATTCATTTTTTTCGCTTGATTACAGCTCATTGGAAATTTCGACGTTGTTTCGCTTTTACTGTGATTCAGCTTTTCTAGAGACATTAACTCCTACTGGGAAAGATATGATGTTATTTATGGTCTTTCCTGCACAATTAGAAAGAGATTTCTTGGATTTGAAATTTTGAGTTTATTTGAATGGTGTTGTTCATAAAGTGAATTGTTCCCAACATTAGTAACTTATACCCATAAAAAGACATTATCTCGGTTTTACTCATGGAGCTCTCAGGCGGCACAAAGTTGAGACTCCCGAGAGCATGGATGTAGTTACTGTATGCAGACTACGACAAAGAACTAATGAGCTCAAAGATTACTTAGATAAATCATAAATTTACTCATGGTTTGGAGAATTAATTTATGGATCTATCGACTTAATCACTAGAGATCTCTCCTTGAATCTGAGGAATGGATCTTGATCTGTGTTAACTTTGGATCTAATCATGAAAGGAGAACTTTTAAGATCTCAAGGATGAGACATCATTCATCTTGTAGAAATCAAAAATGGCCCCGTCAAAGCAAGAACTGGGCAGTCATAAGAAATGGGTATGAACTATTGGAAAATAAAATACCTAGTTCTTATAAAGAAAATCTGATTACAACATCAAGTTAGACACATGTTTCAAAATGAACATGATTTCAATAAGTGAAATGTATAGTTAAGGAGAAATCTAACTGATACTATCTGCCTTCTTATACTTAGATTCTAATCATGATAGAATTAGATTATGTTAAGAATGATAATTTCACAACAAAGGAAATCCAATGGCCATCAACAATCCGTCTGCCCAAATAGTCTGTGGATTTTAAATTTTCCTTTATTATAGATGTAGAAATTTAAATAAGAATTCCCAGTTCTAAGCATCGAAAATTTTATGAAATGGAAGTTCAAATAGTGTGAACTTGGAATAGTTAGATAGTTGAACTTTTCAAATTCCTTTTTATCTTTGTGGGAACAATATCCGGACTTATAGGTCCACTTTTATTACTTGTACGACCTGTGCACTTGCATCATTATGACCAAACAAAATCTTCAATGAATTCAATGACAAATCCATTTTTATTATGAGCATATAAGTTCTATTTGGTCTAAACAAGTTTTTGGTGCCTTTAATGGGGATTAGGTAACAGTCCTTAGGTAAGAGTGGCAGAAATTTGATCTTTATACAAAAATTGGTCAACAGTTTTGCACATACTGGATCGGGCTAAAGTTAAAATCAATATCTCGGACAAAAGAGAGAAATGCTAATTTGGATATTTTTCTTGTTTTACAAAAATAAAATAAAATAGCTTTTAATAGTACTCGAATAAGCCATTTATATTTTTGAAGCCTAAATAGATATATACTTTTATAATACTTGACTCCATTTGATCTCGCAGTGTTTCTACTTTCGTGAAGAATTAACTTATAGAAGACTGTGGCTATCTAATGCCTGACACCGAAATTGAGAGAACTTCAGAATTTGAGAAGAATTACCGTAATCCGTAAATATGGTAAATCAAAGAGAAAGACAAACTATTCTTAAGAAGAAGAAGAAGTGAGAAATATCGAGGCCTAATAGTATGGAGGACTTTGAGGTCTATTATCTAAGAGGAATTACTTTATAGTAAGGTAACTCGCTATCAAGCAAATGAACAGAGTTGAAACCAAAGATTGATTACTAGTGGTGCAAAGAATACCCAATTACGTGTCACCCTTTGAAAGATCCCAATGAGCATATGGGAAGATTCATGAGGATGGCCAACACAGTTAAGCTAAATAAGGTGAGACCAGAAGTAATCAAGCTGCAGCTCTTCCCATTTTCATCAAAGACGCGGGCAAAGAATAATGGCTTGATTCATTGCTGCGGGACGCTTAACACTTAGGAAGAATTAGTGGAAGTTTATATGAGCAGATTCTTTCCTCCAGCTCTCACTGTTGAGAGAAGAGGATAAATAATTGTCTTCAAGCAAGGGGAAGATGAGAGCCTCTACACTGCATGGGAGAGATTCAAAAGATTGTTGAAAAGATGGCCTATTCATGGAATAGATTTGACCACTCAGATGGATATTTCATCATGCTATGAATTATGCCTCCAAGGGTATACTGACGATCCCGTTGTGGGCTTTGGAAGAAATGCAGAGGAGGCACGATAACTCGATTGAAGACTGCCAATGCAACTACAAGGCTCCATTTGAAGCTTCAGATGAGCAGCAGGGTTGAAGAAATAAATACTGGGCTTGATAGAATGACAAATATAGAAGTAAAGCCGGTGCAAGCATGAACAAACTGGAAACAATGAAAGAAGAATGCACACCATTACGAAGTGATGAGGAAGAAAGAAAGAGAAGAAGGCCGAGGAACTAGCTGGGAGAAGAGCCTTACCAAGTCGAGGAGACGGCGATATGAATGAGCAAAGAAGATTACTTCCAAGCCTAACTCAACCTTTCCAACACACTATACACTTGATCGAGGAACCATGAAAACTTTCATATGGTGGCTATCAGCCAGGTGCCAGCCTAAATAGAATCATTAGCAAGCTTATGCCTGAACCAAGTTCCAAGACAACAACACAGTGACATGAGAGAGAGTATCAAGTTTAGATAAGAACTCAATCCTTTGAAGATCGGATGCTTCATTTCAAAGAAAAACAAAGACTTGAATTCGCATGAAAGAGTATTTTCCCACCTTGAAAATTTTTACAAACATAATTGTGTTTCAAACAATACCAATGCCACAATGAGAAACTCGAGACTATGAAAGGCAAAATTGGCCTTATCCTTGCAAAGTCAATCCGTAAATGCATTTCCTAAGAGTAATGAGATCAATCCAAAAGATCTCACACCAACTACATTGAGAGGCAATGATGAGTTGCAAGGAAGCAAGGAGGTAGGACAAAGCATGCCCGAAATCAGCTGATCAAGAATAACTCGCATCAGAGTGAGCAAACAAAGAGAATTATCGAACTCCAAGACACTTTCAGAACTCAGTCTAACTAAGGACATTAAACTGAGAAGCTTCTTTAGAGGCAACCTGCTGTGAATTTCTAAACTTTAAGTTTTAAATAGTTTAATTGATTCGTAGAATTTTATGTATTCGATGTTTTAGCTTAACTTAGTAGTTTTATGTTGAAGGTTGTTGATTTTCGTGACAATGAAGAAACTCAAGAAGATCCCCTTATTACAAAGATACTATTTTCAAATATGAAAAATGACCAATAAGGGGGAGTAATTTAATTTCGAACCTCGCTTTTAATGACAATGCATATTTGAAGTTTGGGGAATGTTTTAGCATGTTTGAATAAAAATATATTCTTAAAATGTGGAAAGACATATTGAATTAAGAAAATGAGATTGAGTGTTCATACTTGAATTAAAGAATTTTGATATTTAACATGTTCATACTTATGTTCAATCGAAGTAAGAGATGATGTAGGTTGTTTTGAATGTTTATGAGAGAACAAAGAGAAAGATGAAAATTCAGAAAACTTTGATTAATGTCGCAACATACTTTTTCTGTGTCGTGACACACTGTAATTAGGAAGCAAATTTAAAGGGAAGTTTATGTCGCAGCACAATTCTCCATTGTCGCGACATAAATTCAAAAGAGCACTAAAGGAAATGTCACAACAATTTTTTTTTTTTTTTTTTGTCGCGACACAATTGAAATGCCTTTAATCTCAAAATTTTTTAACATTACAAGTACAACTATTTTTGTTTGTCGCGATAGAGCATTACATTATAAACAAACTCAGTACGTTGTCTGATATTGGGGGCCAGTAGGGCAAGATCAAACGCTGGCTTATAAATAGAAAATTTTTGAAAACTGAAGAACCACCTTTCTCATAAGCTCTCAACCTTCTCAACTTCTTACTCAAACTTCCACCATCTCATTCTCTAAAACCCTAGAACTCTGAAGTTCTGACCTTACCATGTTTGATTCTACCACCCTGATTCCAAACCTCAATGAAATCATGGAAGAATACACTGAGTTGGAAAATAAAATGGAACAAGGTTCTCAAGCAAAGAACAGGTGCTGAGAATAGGAAGACGAAATATACAACAGCAGGGAGAAGAATAAGTATGGTTTGACAGTTTTATGAAAAGGAGAGCAGAGCAAGAAACTGGAGCCAAAAAAGAAGATCTCTAATGAAAGGAAGTTTGAAAGACAGATGCTTCATTACTGAAAGAGGGTTCAAAAAGGTTATCTCTTTGTTTAAATGTCAAAGAGAGTGATGATGATCACCGGGTAACACAAAATAAACCCGTTATGCCTCTCGCTAAAGAATTCTCACACATATATACAAAAGAGGATATAACAGTAAATGGGTAGAGTCCACATATAGAGATAAAAAGATTCTTAACTTAGGTAAAAGATATTCTAAGTTCAAGAAACAACTAATGAACCAAAACACCGTAAAATAGTGTACTTACTCATACTGGTGCATAAAAGTGGAAAGTATCGGAAGAAAACCCTTTAAATCCATCACATAGAGACCGACTCGAAGAAGCCAAGGTATGGTTCCCATTTTACTCGCTTGGTCTTACGCCTTCAAGCATCTACACGTTGAGAAGAGAGAAATAACCCTCCCCACGCATCGTTTAGCAATAAAGATAAACGAGGGAAAACATTAAAACATTCAATACCTGAAGAAAATGCAGGGGATGATTCCACACCAACCACAACAACTGCATCAGATCCAAGGGGAGTCGACGAAGAACGGGGACCGAGGAAACCTACCCCATGTACCTCCCATCTAACCTTAACTGATAAACTAAGATCAAAGAGAACAGCATGATAAGAAAACAAAATGTAATAATGAGGTGCAATTTAGTGCACCGAAATAGAACAAGGAAACCAATCACCGCAACTAGAAGCTCGAGAGAAGTCAAAGCCAATGTAATAATCCCTGTGAGCTAAGACAAACCTCATCGTGAAGAATCGAAGCTCTAAAAGTTCCTGCTAACTACAACTGATATAATGATAGAATGTCGCATCATATTAACAGAATCGAAGAAAGAGATAATCAAGAAGGCACAACTCGTACCAGTGGATGAGTATTTTGATGCAGAGCTTAGACCTAAGGACCGGGAATTAGAGGATGCGCTGAAGAAAGGGAAGAAGAGTAAAACGTAAATAGAAAATGGACACAGAGGAGAGACCAACTCCCAGATATGTAGACAATGCCCGAAGTAAGCATGACTCAAGAGATAACACCATGAACAGCTTCCACATACTTACAAAACAAGAAGCTTTCTGATGAGCTATGGTAGAGATTAAACAACAGACACTGAGAACTCTAGCAATATGGCAGTGGAGAACTGAGAGCAATGCCAAGATCCTAGGATCGGGCGACAAGACAATGCTCATCACAAGAAGATAATTTCAACTGAATCTCTAAACCCAGACCCCACAAGATAGTCCCCTGTGGTGTTGGCTGCACTCCACCCGCAGCACCCTACACTAACCCGCATTCAATCGGAGCAAGCCCTTCTCGCACCATATACAAAACAAGAAAATGAAAAATCATAAGACAACAGAAAGTGAACTCACCCTGAGAGGAGCAGCAAGAACATCTTAAGGACGGAAGCAACCAAGCAGAGGGCTACAAGGAATAAAATGTTCAACACTCACTCTTTCATCTCCTCATCCTCATTCAAGCCCATCTTCCTGAATAAATAAAGATTTGCAAACCTTGTTCATCAGGTTTTCATTATGACTGTGCGTTGATTAATGACCTTGTTGAATGACGCCATTTTCTTGATCACAGAACAATCAACTACCCGATCAAATTGTTTATTCACGTGAGTATGTTCGGTGGAAATGACTCAGAGAATAATCATGAGTCAACGCATGATCAAAATAAACTTCTACTGGATTAAAACAAACATAATAGCAAAACTAAATCCAACAACCACCGATAGATTTATCATGGCAGCTAATCCCTAATTGGAAAGGAAGTTATGAAATATCGTAACAAAGTCAGTCGGGATCAAAACTAGAAAGATGTACTCAATAGGAAACACAAATAAGACTTTGAGAATGTTGTGTAAATTGGTGAGGTCATAAAATCATGAAAACACAGACATACACCGCCTTTCTGACTAAATCACTTACTCAATAGGAAGGTAACACACTCAACTCAAACACTCTAAGATCACTTATTAATCCAAATCCATCCCACAATCTGAAAGACTACCACTCCTAGGAAGCTACACTAATCCCAAGACCCGTGACTTCCGATTGAGTGCACCAAACACATTTGCCTTACAGATTAGAAACAAAGTGAAGTTATAACCCGATACTCCATCCATCCCCGCATTGCCTCATTGAGGTCCCGCTGTGTGAAAAATATACTAGATCAGGGTTTGAAAACTTCAATCACCTGGACAGATAGTGGCGCCAAATCTTTAAGGCAAAGACTATGGCCGCTAACTCCATGTCGTGTGTAGGGTAATTCTGCTCATGATTCTTTAGCTGTCTAGAACCATAAGCCACAACCCTCCCGACTACATCAAGACACATCCCAGTCCGTTCCTAGAGGCATCACAATACACTGTGTACCTTGTCCTCATTCCCGGACTACCACGTGAGCCAAGTAAGCCTCATTTTTCAATTCCTGAACGCCTCCCACATGGTCATTCCACTAACTCGACCTCCTTCGTCAACCCGGTCATAGGTGTCGCGAGTCGAGACATCCTCAATGAACCTCCTATAGTAATTCTACCAATCCCAAGAAACTGCATCTCGAAGACTGACAAATTCTCTCCCAACTCATAACTGCCTCGACCTTCTCCAAGTCTACTGACACGCCTGAAGCTGACACGACGTGTCCCAAGAACTTCACCTCAGTAGACCAAAATTCTCATTTGCTGAACTTAGCATACAATTGATGGTCTCTTAAAACTTACAGAACGATCCTCAAATGATCCTTATGCTCCTCCTCAGACTTGAAGTAGATCAAAATGTCATCAACAAAGACTACGAAAAATTGATCCAAATAGGGTTAGAATACCCTATGCATGAGATCCATGAATGCTGCTGGCGCATTCGTCAATCCAAAAGGCATCACTCGTAATTAAAATGCCCATACCGCCCTAAACGCATCTTTAGGACGTCACCTCCCTAACTCTCAATCGATGGTATCCAAAGTGGCGAGATCTATCTTAGAATACACTCTCGCGCTCTCTCAACTAGTCAAACAAATCATCAATCCCTGCAGCGATACCGATTCGATCAGAACCCTATTCAACCGCTTCAGAGTCAATGCATAGTCGGCTGGTTTTTGGTCTTTCTTCAAGAAACGGAGCGCCCTACAGTGAAGTGCTCTTGCTAATAAAACTCTCATTCAACAATTCTTGTATCTAGACCTGAAAGGTTCCTACAACTCAATCGGCGCCATCCTATGTGGGGTTATAGAAATGGGCGATGTACTAGGGTGTAACTCAATCATGAAGTCTACATCCCTCTATGGAGGTAATCACGGTAGTTCATTTGGAAAAACGTCCTCATATTCACAAACAACCCGAGGTAGACCCAACTCCTATCTTGCCTCTCCTACAGGGTAAGGTTTACCAGCCAACCCATCAACTGCCCATGCCACCTAGAGTTGTACACAACTTGGGGTTAAGCATCATGCTTATCCCCCTGAAAAATAACACAAATACCATCTGGTGTGTAGGTAGTAATCCTCCTACGATCACAATCGATGACGACTCAGTGTGCCGTCAACTAGTCCATCATGAGGATGACATCAAACTTCGACATGTCTATGACCCTTAGGTCCACAGTGAGTAGAATCCCGGAGATTTCTAACTCACAATCTCGACGTATTGGATTAACACTCACCCTAGTTCCTAGGGGAGAGCTTACATGTAACGGCTTCTCCAAGGTCTCAACCTCTAAGCTCACTCGCCACACATGATGCATCGGGATGAATGAATGAGACGACCACATCAACAACACTTCTCAAGCCATGTCACGAGAGTAAAAACAGACTCAGAAAACCAACTGACTGCAAATCTCGCCCACAAGGTAACTACAGAGACACTCTCGGTGCCCAAAGTCTCGCCGTGGGAGCCCCGGGTCCCACCTCGACCCATACTGGGCCTCTTTCGCCTTCCTGCGGACATGGTAGGTGCCCCGTGCCGCATCTCGAGGTCGATATTGGTTCCTCTAGCCCACGCTAGGGTAAGAAAGAACAAACACACCAGTGTGCCCATCGACGATCGGGACTCTAATGCCTCATAACTTCAAATCTTCACTGCGGCAATCCCGTCTCACGTGTCTGCCGATGGCATGAAACATGTCATCGCTCTAACTAGCTAAGCCCTGACCGCCTCGCCCTAATGGCCACGACCTCATCCTCGAAATCCTCATGGAATAAGTCTTCCCGCTTCTTCGAACTGTAAGGCGCTTACCTCCTTCCTTCACACCGACAATCTCGTGATCCTGGGATGCTCCTTACGCCATCCTGCCTCTCTCTACGGGCCACAACCATCCCGACCATGTAGTCCATGTCTTGCGGTGAGAATCCCACAATCTCGGGCTCCGGATGGATAAATTTTTGCACCATCCTTAAACTTTCACCTCGCCCTCGTCTATGGCCACATAATCATCCCCGAAACGTGCTAACTTTGTGAACTTAGCTAATGAGATTCTAGTGATCAGCCATACCCTATTCAACCTTAGTAAACTCCTGGGCTTTTACATGCCTAGCAAATGCCGGGAAAAACTTACTCATGAAGAGCTCTCGGAACTCTCCCCATGTCATCATCTCCAGATCCCTTGAGACTTCAATCCAATCCCACCATACCCGATTCACCCTGGGCCTTAAAAACATAGTTACCATCCTCGTGGGATATCAAGGTAATCTCCATGGCCTCCAAAACCTTTCAATCGTTTAAAACCAATGGTCACACATCGATCCCTCCCCTTGCGGAATGCCTGAGGATGATGTGTCATAAACCTCTGGATGTTACTCGATCTTCCCTAACCTCTAACCGCACTAGCCTGAGTAATGGTAGTAGTCAAGAATGACCTATGCCTCTATAAAGGCTTGCCGGTAAAACAAGCAGAGTTCACATCGTCGCACCTCTCGCTTCCTTTCCGACTTGCCATCTACATAGTCAATAGAAGCATTGATTTCTTTTTCCTGTTCAATTAGTAAAGGCATATGTCACATACATCATAATCGAACTAACATATTTTATTTACTTACCTAACCCCTAAGGTTATTTTTCTCCTAGTCTTCAAATATTTCCTATATACTATTTACCAAGCATAGAATTCAAGTAGTCCGAGAATTAGCTCTAGTCATTTATTAACCTAGGCTTGACACTACAAGTCATGGACACCCTAATCCTAAAGGTCCTTCTTTTTTTTTTTTTTTTTTCTTTAACCATCAGAAGAAGTCCTGCCGCGACAGAGAAATCTCGGCCGTGGATGTAATACCTTGTCATACTCCCCTAGCCTTGCACGTTAAAGGCCTTGTGGTGCGCTGCTTCGTCTACCACCATGCGTGCACATGGCCTCTTTGTTACACTTTAATGCAAGGCCACATTACTGCCACAGAGCTGCTCTCTGCCAAGGTACAAGATAGCCTGTCAAGGGCAATGCCTTGCTCCACTGTCGCGACATAGAACACTATGCCGTAACCTTGAAGATCTCATGTCCTGGAACTCTTTGTTGCACTGGAGGTCTGCCGCACAATTTAGAAAACCGTCGCCACAGAAGAATACTCTGTCGCGACATAAAAACCATATCCAAGGACAAACTTAGTCGCGACACAAAATACCTTTGTCGCCATTATTAAACTCTCGCTCACCAAACCTCGCTGACCTAAATGCTCGGCCGCGGGTCAGTTTTGTTGCACATAGAAACTCTTAGCTTTAATCAAACTATGTCACATAAAAACATTTATCACAGATGATAAAACTTCGCTAAGGCCAAATTTGCTTATATCAATTCGACCTTCATTATACCGCCTGATCACGATAAAGGAAAATCATTGGGATATCATGTGGATGAAACAAAGTAGTGTCTCGACATGAAAGTACTAGGTCATACCGTGAAACCGCCATGCCTTGAAACCGTTATGCCGCACACAGGAAACCCCCGTCGCAACACATGACCAAAAACTTTGTCGCATCACAAAACCTTCAACGACCCCAAACATGCCCCAACTACAATACCTTTCGCCCGGATCTCCAACTCTTCTCCAAAAACACAATAAATTCAATGCGTAGCCTTTTCTATCAGACCTCTTTTTCTTTTACATAAAATTAAATCGGATAAACTCTGGGCCCGTAGATTTACAGCATACACAAAGCCACAATCCGCCTTTTCCACTAAGACTCGATGTGTCCATCTCAAAGGGCCCTTGACTCCAAATAATTCTTCCACTTGCTGGGTGAGCAATGCCCACATAGGAATTCTCCCATGCGGCTACCCCACCCTGTTACATACGCACTTCACGATTCACACATTCACACTATTCAAGTAAAACATGCCTATTTCTACATGATGTCTACATGCCATGCCCCATGTCTCAAGTCCTCAATCACTCTCTTCACATATGGTGCATTTTCCATATATGAAAATCAAGTTTCAAACAAAAGATTTTCTTTGAAAACCCATCGGATGAACCTCCCGATGAAACCCATCGACAACCTCCGATAACATTCATTAAACAACCATTCGATAACATCTATCGACAACCTCCGCTAAACCCATGTGACAACCCTCCGATAAAACTCATCGACAACCCTTCGAGCAAAACCCTTTGTTCAAAGCCATGACATGCACTACACCGTTTAATGGACGCCCTTGCATATGCAATGTTGAATGCCATTGCATGTTCTTTCATGTTATACGATGATGAGAGCTACATGCAACATTTATGATCTTGATAATCATATCTACAAATATACAATTTACACCATACAACCTATATGTAAATATGACTACCTCAGTACTGGTCCACATGATTTGTCACACACTTGCAAGTCATTCAATCAAGCAATAGTCAATAATAAATGTAGATCTTCATGTTCGCACTCCATAACAAGACACACTCGCTCAGCATGTCAATCCATGTCCAAAGACTACATAATACAAAATCATCACATTCACTTCATATTTTCCAAAGAAGTACAACCTCGCTTAGAGTCAGAGTCTCTGTTCTAAAGGGAATCTCCAAAACTCTGGTCCGTAATCGACCAATGTGCTTTGATCACAATTGTTCTTGCACCAGCCTAACTTTTAGGGCTACACCTCCTGGCCATCGAATGACCCTTAGATAAGGACTAACCAAAGTAAGAGAGAACCCCTACCTTCTTAGGGAGCCGCAAATTCAAATTGGGCTTCCCGACTCCATCGAACTCATTGCTCGAACACTGAGACTAGTAGATGGGCCGGACCTTCTTTCCTTTTCGCTCTTTTTTTCCCTCCTTATCTTTTCTTCCTTTATCTTCTTCCTCCACGTAATTGCTCGATCTAGGTGTGTGACACCTTCTCATCACTTCTCACAAATGGCAATTTCATGCCATTTGTCTTTCATGTTAATTCACCCACCACTATAATCATGCAAGATAGGAACGTGACACTTCGCCTTCCATGTGCCAAGAGTCCACTTTTTTGGTGCCACATGGCACGTGTCTTCATGCCAAATGTCGCCATATCATTCGTCCATTTGCCTCGAAATACGTGAAATTTCGACTGTCCTGGAATTTGACGTATTCGATCAGATAGCCAGATTTCCACGAGACGAACTCAATCTGTAACCGTGTCATTAATCGAGATCTAGCAAAATTTCCTGTGCTTGCAGCCTTTATAATTAATCTGCAGAATTCATTGTTACACTTACTCGAAGTCCTCACGTATGTGTATATATATATATATATATATATATATATATATATATATATATATATATATATATATATATATATATAGAGAGAGAGAGAGAGAGAGAGAATATAAATATTTTAGCTTACAATATTTATTATGTTATTTCATAATTTTTATTTTGTTCTTAAAAATAATCACTTTTAAAAAGTTGAAAATTAATAATTAAATGGTTATATTAGTCCTTAACAACTAAAATATTAGTCAATGTATATATATATATTAATTACGGGTAAAATATTGGTTACAATATTTATTATTTTATGATATAATTTATTATGATCGATCGTCATTCCCATCCGATTCATCCCAATAAATCGAGGAGGATTCAGGTCGGACTCGAATGGCCTAAACCACCGGTTCATCCAAAGCTTTATTTGGCGGCCAAAATAATTCATTTGGCATTCATATCATTAGAATAAACAAAGCCTTGATAAAATACACCAATCTAGACTTTAATAAGAGTTATATTCTTTATTATTTTCCCTTTTCCTATCCGATGTAGGATTACTTTTTTAATGAGCAAACCAAAACTTTCTATTGCTATTGTTTCACTGCACTATTATATATCTTTTTTAGATAAAAATTCAACAAAAATAAATCAGATGAAGTAACTTCCATTTTAAAATATTTTAGTATAAAATTCAACAAACTAAAATGTAATGAGTAACTTCCATTTTTTAATATATTTTAGATAAAAATTCAACAAAACAAAATATATTGATGTAACTTCCTTTTTAATATATTTTCATGTATAAATACGTATTCTTCTTAATAAAATTTAAAATATTAATTTATTTATAAAAGTGCAATAAATAATATTTTAAATATTATTAATTATAATACAGAAGTTTAGAAAAAGAAAACATATTGATATTAAAATAGATATATTCATATGCACCATTTTTTTATATTTTTATATATAAATACTATACTTATTTTTCTTAACAAAATTTAAAATATTAATTCATTTATATAAAAATTCAAAAAATTGAATAAATAATTTTGAAATATTATAAATTATATATTTTAAATTAGTTTTAATTTAAATAAAATAAAATAATATATTTATTACGCCATTAGTTTGACCACGATTCACTCACTTATTCACTCAATGAACTATGAATATATAACTTTTTTATGTTCAATTTTTAAACTATAACAATAAATTATTAATTAAGATGTAATTAAATACTTACACTAACTTTTAGTTTTATTTTTATAAAATTAAATAATATTATAAATATTACACGTAATTTTCATTAAAAAATTTATAAGGTATGCCACAAAAATAGAAAATGTAGTAGCTATTTTTGTGGCATAACTTATAATTTTTTATTATCTAAACACTTTTCAAAATTAAATAGTAATAATTGAGAGAATATATATATATATATATATATATATATATATATATATATATATATATATATATATATATATATATATATATATATATATATATATATATATATATAAATAATAAATTGCATATTTATCATAAAATCTATCTAACTATTTACAAAAATCCTAAATGAAATATATAATTATAAAATGATTACTTTTGTGGCATAAGCTATAACTTTTTATCTTTAATAAATAAATACTTAAAAATGTATGATAATAATTCAAGATGTAATTTTCATTGAAATTATTTAAAATTAAAATAATTATTTGTTAATCAAGGTGATGGATACTTTACACTATTACAAATTTTACATAAATAAAATAATAAATTAAAAATTAGATTAAATTTTAAAATTAAAAATTTTTAAATAAAAGTTTTTAAAAATAAATGAATGTATTCTAAAAATCTCTCCATATATAGGAAAAACTCTTAGAACAATAGATAGTTGTCATAGCATTTTTATTTAAATTATTTGCTTATAATTATTTTTAAAAAGGAAATTAATTGCTTATAATTAAAGATAATGAATATTTTTCAAAATGAAATTATACTTCTAAAGAAATTTAAACTGAAAATTTTATTAAGAAATGTATCCAAGTTTCTAAAAACAATATTTCTAAATGAATCGAATAGCTATAATAGTTATTACTTTTTTATTCAAAAAAATAGTTATCACTTTTGTGACATAAGTTGTGATTTTTTATTATTTTCTATAAGTAAAACACTTTATAGAAATTAATTAACAATATTGAAGAGATTAAATGTATAATGAGATTATTTATTTATTTAAAATATTTATTTTTAAACAATTTACTTTACATAAAATATTTAAAATTAAGTATTTTAAATTTCAAAGGGCAATTAAAATATAAATTAAATATTTATTAAAAAAAAATCTATCCAAGTAATTTAAAAATAATAAAGAGTAACATCTATAATAACTACTCCTTTTGTGACATAACTTACAATTTTATGTTATTCTCGAAATATTTTAAAAGATAATTATTATTAATTAAAGATAATAACTAAAGTACATTATTTAAAACATTTGATGATTAAACCACTGTAAGTAAATATCCATACAAATATTTAACTTTTTTAATAAGGATATTATTTTCAAGTACTAAAAATTATATTTAGTCACAAATATTTTCATTAACAAAATTTAAAAGATAATTATTATTAATTATAAAGATAATAAATTAAAAATATCATTATTTGAAAAATATTTATTGACAAAATCAATTTAGTAAGTAAATATCCATAAAAATATCTAACTTTAAAAGGAAATTATTTTCGTTAATAAAATTATATTTAGTAAAAATATTCATGTTTAATATATGTTTTTATGTTACAAAAGTTATTATGTAGAAAAAGATACAAAGTTTTCTCCTTACCATGTCTTTTGTGAGCGGTGAAATTTTCAAGTTCGTAGTTAAAAGTTTTCCAAAAATTAATATAAATGATAGTGCTAAAAATTTCATCAATAAAAGTTACTTTTAATGATGAAATTACAATTCATCCCTAAACTGTCACAATAACGTGTTTTCTTATACCAATGCATAAGTGAGATCGAGAGCAAAACCGATAATGTTTTTCCAAACCGAATTGAGAACAAAGTCGAGGTCTGAATACCTTTCATCGAAGAAGTGCACCTCTACGTCGAGTGATCTAAATGGAGACAAGACTTAACCGATAAAATTTCACCTTAGCCGTTTTCGGGGCAATCACCGATAGTCACATGATGTAATGAAAATGTTCCGAATCTCCATGAAACCGAGAAGTCTGCCATTAGGAGCCCAATACAACTTTATATTCATGATTCCAAAAGGAGGGCAAATGACTTCCGCCCTATTAGCTCGAGGGTAGTCTCATATAAAACTGTCACAAAGTCCTTGAAAATATACTAAAGAAGGTGATGAATAGCCTTGTCAACTAAGCTCATAACACTGGTAGAGGCAGGTGCAAATTATGATGCCTTTAATAGATAATGAGGTAATTGATTCCATGGTGAAGAAGGAGTAGAATTCCTCTACAAATTGGACACGAAAAGCCGTATGATCGCATAAATTGGAAGTCTTATTCGAGGTGCTTCAGAAGATGGTTTTGTGCCGAAACGGGTGAATCGATAAACAAAGGTGGTTACCACGCCGTGCCATTCCCGGCTTTCTCCCTTCTACTCAGACTAAGGAGATATGAATTCAATTCAAAGTGTATGGCATGTAGCTGGTCGATCGTAGGTTTAGAGCACGCTAGGATTTTCTATCATACAATGGAAGCCCCACTAGGTTTTTCAAAACTCATAAGTTAAGGCAAGGTAACTTCTTGTCCTCAGATCTTCTTTTGTTTCGTATGGAAGTCTTTTTGCTTATGATGGAGAAAGCAAATTTTCAAAAGGTTTCTAAGAGGCTATAAGTCAGAATAAGTAGGAAGAGAGGTATAACCATTTACTATTTACATATGAAAATTCTGTTTTTCGGTGGCGACTTAAGGGATCATTGCATCATTTGCCGGGTTCTTTTATTATTCGATACTACTTAGTTGAATATCGATATGGGATGCAGTTGTTCTATTATGCCAATATGGTGTATGGTGGATTTAGATTCTAGCCTCCGAATTGTGGTAATATCAGGAACCTCCCAACAACTTACTTGGGCCTCCATTTGGGAATGAGTTGAAACTCTGCTTCAATTTGGGACGGTGTGGAAGAAAGATTTAGAAGAAAGTTAGGAAACTGGAAGATATAGTATATCTCTAAAGAGAGAAGAATAACTCTCTTAAAAAGTACTCTCTCCAATCTCCCGATCTACACTATACTCAAGAGAGAACAAATGTGCTGGAGAAAATTAGAGAGACTTTCTGGGGAGGTGGCACCCTTGACAAAAAGTTTCATTAATTTGGTAACTGGAAAACATTTGCTTAAGAAGAAAGAGAGAGCGGTGTTTAGGATCTCTCCGTAAATAAAGCCCTGGGAAAAAGTAGGCCTGAGGTGTAAGATGTGATTAGGATTAAATATTTGGTGGAGGATGGTGCTGGTTTACTAAACTACTGGGGGAAATTCTGGTCAGGGTCCTTGGAAGGATATCAACAAAGAGATTGCTTTAATGAAGATGAATCAGGTTTTTACTCGGGGATGGAAGTAGAGTAAGATTTTGAGAGGATCCTCGTGTGGGGACAATCCACTTTGTGATATATTTCTACTTGACCATGCTCACTAAAACAAATGGGGTAAAAATGGTTGACATTTGGGATAATACAAGAGTGGTTAGAGCTTTGTTACCCACGTTCAGTAGACCATTCAATGACTGGGAGATTGGTATGCATATAAGCAGCCTTTTTAGGCATCTTTACAAGTCATGGACTCCATAGGACCAACAATGAAGACATCTTGGGATCTCATATGCAAGCTTGGGCTCTTGGAATCAATTCAGACGAAGCCGGGACCTGATACAAGACATCGCACATGAAGATGGAGGCTTTAACATCAAAATTGGAAGCACTTCGCACCCTCTCGGCGAAAAAACTTATTCTATAAGCCAAAAGTAGAGTTCTATAAGTAATATTTTTTTTCTTGGCTTCTATTACATTATAAACTGCTTGAATCTAAATTAGCACTTAAAGATTTTTATTAAGTTTAAGAAAATGTTTGACTTCTCAAAAGTCAACTAAACTGGACCTTAGCGAAGAAACATGTTTATTTATTTGCTAGTAGAAACACAATTTATATGTTGTTTTTTTTTTAAAATTATTTCTGTGAGAGATCTTCCATGCTCGAATCACGTGATAGATTATTATGACCACTGGAATGAATTGCAGTAGCCCTCTTAGTTACACGATCACCAAAGCTTCATCGGAGTTCTCATGTACATATCTGTATTCCGATTAATTATATATTCTTTTCACGTTGTAAATATATTCTTTTTGTTCATCACTGGTTCACACTAATATGTTAGGACGTCATTTTAAATGTTCTATACTATGCTAAAAAATTTTTAGCATGTCTAAATATTTTTCTTTAGACAGTGGAGTTATGTTTTATAGGTTTTTTTTAATTTTTTTTATATATATTTAGCTCACTGATTTCACATGAATTAGTTCTTTATAAAACATGAAATTTGTAACAACCCGGCTCAATCATGTAGATATTGTCTACTTTGGGCACATAATCCCATTGGACACAATGAGGATGTTATATCTACAAGGGAGAGGGGGGGTGTTTGTCACATCCTCGATGCATGGGTGGGTGTTTGTCACATCCCTGATGTATGAGGAGGTGTTTGTCACATCCCACATTAGGGGGACAAACTTCCTAACACTATATAAGTATGAGCTCCTCTCAACCTAGTAGACTCGTTTTGAAGTCGTGCGGGCCCCTTGGGCCTAAAAGTGGACAATATCTACATGGTTGGGCCGGGTTGTTACAAATGGTATAAGAACCGATCCCTAACCTCGATGTGGGGGTTTGTTCCATTTGACCCCGTAAGGGGTGTTTGTCCATTTGGCCCCATAATCCCATAGGATACAACGAGGACATTATGTCTACATGGAGTGGTAAAGTGGTTTGTCATATCCCACGTCAAGGGAGAAACTCGATACTATATGCGACGCTCCTCTCAATCTAGTAGACGCGTTTTAAAGTCGTGACTATCTACATGGTTAGGCTGAGTTGTTACAAATGGTATCATAGTTGATCCTTGACCCCATAATCCCACGAGACACAACGAGGACGTTGTGTTTGCAGGGAGGGGGGGTTTGTCACATCCCACATTGGATAGGGGAGAAACTTCCTAACACTGTATAAGTATGAGCTCCTCTTAACCTAGTAGATGCGTTTAAAGCAGTTGGAAGGCCCTTCACCCAAAACGAAGATTTCTACACCTAAGAAGTTTTCTGAAATGCTACAATGGTATGAGAGCCAATCCCTGACCCCGATGTTAGGGTTTGTTCCGTTTGGCCCCTTACCTCACGAGAAACAACGAGGATGTTGTGAATACATGGAGCGTGTTTGTCACATCCCACATTAAATAGGAGATAAAGTTCTTGACACTATATATGTATGGATTCCTCTCAACCTAGTAGACATATTTTAAAGTCATGAGGGCCCCTTGGGCCCAAAGCAGATAATATCTACATGGTTGGACCGAGTCGTTGCAAATGGTATTAAAGTCGATCCACGACCCCGATGTGGGGGTCTAATCCAGTTTGACTCTATAGGGGGTGTTTGTTTGTTTGGCCTTGTAATCTCAAAGGACACAACGAGGACATTTGTGGTCTCGCATGAGGGGTGTTTCATTGCATCCCACATCAATAAAAGAGTAAAGCTTCGACACTATATATGTATGGGCTCCTTTCAACCAAGTAGATGCATTTTAAAGTCGTGAGGGCCCCTTTGGCCTAAAGAGGATAATATCTACACGGTTGGGGTGGGTCGTTACAAATGGTTTCAAAGTCGATCCTCGACCCTAATGTGGGGGTCTAGTCCGTTTGACTCCATAGGAAAGCGTGTTTTGCTCTTCGTCTCTATATCCCATGAGACACAACGAGGACGTTGTGTCTGCATGAGTGGGTGTTTGTCACATCCTAGATCGGATAGGGAAGAAACTTTCTGACACAATATAAGTATGGGCTCCTCTCAACCTAGTAGACACGTTTTAAAGCCGTGAGAGCCCCTTATACCCAAAGTGGACCTACATGATTGAGAGGAGCCCATACTTATATAGTGCCAAGAACTTTCTCTCATGTTTCACACGATTAGTACTGGTTATGTTATCTTTTTTCACATGAGTGGCTCATCTTACCTTTACTTTCGAAGACTGTAACCCATGGGTATTTGGCTCATGAATCTCTTCGCCTATTTAAGGTACAATTGTTTAGGCTCCGTTTAGACCCAAAAAGTACCACATAAAGAAAAAAAAAACTAAAAATATTGATTTTCTCATGTTATGTTTCATTGTCAAAATATAAAAGAAATAAAATAAAATAAAATATTCTCCAAATTTTACATATTTTAAATTTTCTATAGTCCTTATAATGGAGTAGAAACATATAAAATGAGTTTCCAATAAATATAGAATTAATTTCTATTAAATTTAAACTTATTTTTTATTTTTCTATAAAATTTATTTTTATTTTTCAATTTTACTATATTTTCTTTCCTTAATACTTTCCAAGTTCCAAAGGAAACCAATCTTGTCATTTTCTGAATGGCCAAAACCCAAAGGCAACGAAGTCTGACCCAACTCTAGCCCACATCTAGTGAACATATTGTCACCTATTCTCCAACCTAGCTTCAATAACTTCCTAAATCTCCCCTAGTTCAAGAATTTTTTATTTTATTTTATTTTTTGTTTTGGGTAGATTTGACACTTTTGTGCACATACCTAAAATGGGATAAGGGAGAAAGTTCATGACACTATATATGTATGGCCTCCTCTAAACCTAAGACGATTTTGTGTCACGAGGGCCCCCAGCCCAAAGTGAATAATATCTACATGGTTGGCATTATCGCTACAAATAATATCATACGATCCTCGACCCCGACGTATATTCATTCCATTTTACTCATAAGGGGGTGCTTATCCATTGCCCCCATCCTACGCATACAAATGGCGACATCAGGTCTCGTGATGAGGGGGCGTTTGTCACATCCCACATCGGGGAGTGGCAACTTCCGACACTATATAAAGATTGGCCCTCCTCAACCTAGTAGATGCGTTTGAAAGCTGGGAGGGCCCTTGGGCCTACAGTGGACAATATCTACATGGTTGGGCTGAGTTGTTATAAATAGTATCATAGTTAATCCTTGACCTCAATGTGAGGTCCTGCTCCATTCACCTCGTGACGTATTTGTCTGCTTGGTCCAAGTAATCCCATGGGATACAACGAGAACGTTGTGTTTGCATCAAGGATTGAGGTCATCTTTGATTAATTCATTTAATGACACTTGAAGCAAGTATCATCTTTGATTAATTCATGCAATGACACTTAAAGCAAGCATCATCTTTGAATGTTGTTAAGAATGACACTCGTAAACAGCATTACCTTTGAATTTTTTTATTATCAATAACACTTCCTTAAGTGTCATTTTGACATTTCATTAAAAGTAGAATTATATATACTTTAAATAATTGATTTCCACTATTCAATAATAATAATAATAATACACAATAGATTTCATATAATTAAATAAAAGAAAATTTATGTTATAAAATTAAATTGAAATTTACAAATTGAAATATTTAAAATTCATATAGATAATAAGTGAGTCAAACAATTAATTTGACTCCTTATGAAAAATAATTATACACAATTTTTAATTATATCAAAATATTACAATAACAATTTATGATTCATCTAAAAATGAACAATGAGTATAGTGATTGATGTAATCTTCATAGTTTTTGGCATCTGGCATTTTCTAATTTCCTTCACAAACTGCAAAACATATAAGAAGTCTCTTAACCTTTCGATTTGAGGGAAGAAAAATTATAAATTATAAATTATAAATTAATAAAATCTTTGACTAGTTGTGCATAGAAACTCCATAATAAAATTATAAATTAAAATGTTTCATCAATTCAAATAAAATCTTCAAGCACAATATATTATTACAACATCAAAAATCATAGATAACTAATTATAAGACCCCAACAACATAAAATATAATAAATCATCTAAAGAAAATAGTAATAATTTGTATATTTATTTTAACTTTAATATTTTATTCATCTTTAGCAATCACTTCTTAATTTTATTTATTTCAAATCACAAATCCATATAAATAGGACTTTTAAACTTGCATTGAAATAAAATAAAAGAAACATATCAAATTGAAATTAAAAAAAAAAAAGAGAACAAGTCACCCATCATGAAATTGGGTGTAGAATGGGCGTCACATGGTGGTAGTCCCCACCATTCTCAAGCTCCTTCTACCCCCTTCCACTCCCAAACACTTTTCTTCTTATCAAATCAAGGCGTGATGCAATTGTAACCTATTAAAAAAAGAACTTCCAAACATTTTTTATTTTATTTTCAAAGGATCCAAATAATGCCAAAAATGCAAGATAAAGCAGAAAAATAGATAACCTACCTTGCATGAGATTGTGGTAAGTGAATTTGAAGAGCTTGGCGCTTCTCGATCTTCACATTGCAGTTGGATCAAGGAGCATGAGTTATATGACATAGTTTATGAAATCGTGAAAAACCAGAATAAAAAACGAAAGGGGGAAAATTATGAATGAATCGAAAAAAGTGAGAGAAGAAGAAGAAACGAAGGATAACCTTGTAGATTTGATCGAAGGAAGAGAGTAGACTCTCTACTTCTTCATATCACTAGGTGCCACCATTTCTCCTTCCACTTTTCAAAATTTATGAAAAAGAAATTGGTGATGAGAAAACATCGATAATGAGAAAAAAGAAATCATATTTTAAGAGATTTCTTACTTAAGAAAAATATCTTTATAGACTCAAAAAAAAAAAAAAAAAACCGCCATTTGGTAGTTATTTTAATGGGGTCTCAAATAAATATAAATAATAAATTAATTTATTATTCAATAAATGAATTTTTTATGATTAAATATTAAATTAAAATATTCAAGATTTTAAAGTTTATTCAATAAAATTAATTAAAATGAAATAAAACCAAATTATTTATTTTAAAAATAAAAATTATATTAATATTTTTGTTTTTAATGAACAATTTTCAACTAAAAAACTATAATAATTTTTTTCGTAATCTAAAAGTGAAAAAATTAATGGATAAAATTTAAAAATTAAAATATAACCAGAGATAAGGATAAAATATAGATAAGTAGTTCCTATTAATAATTATAATCAAATAAATTAATTTGAAAATATAATAGGAGATAATGATAAATATTTTTAAATCAATATCTTGATAAAATAATGTTATTTTTAACATTGAATACTCAAAATATTTTGTATAAATATAATTATTTTTAAATAATTTATTATTTTATATATTAAATTTACTGAATAAAATTAATTAATTTTATAATACATGTTTGGTCAATTCATTTTAAAATAAGCATATTTATTATAATTGTATTATCACACTTATAATATTCGCTAAAATAATATTAGAAATACAAATTAAAAATATTAATTTTAAAAATAAGGAAGTCGCCTATTCAAAATAATATAAAAATTAGTTTTTCAAAAATATGAACTACATAACAAAATAACAAGAATAATATTTTTAAATAACAAAATAATAATAGTATTAATAATTAATTAATTTTATGACACTCTAAATAAGTTTCATTCTATATTGATCTACCTTCGCGACAAGGTTTACGATTAATTTTATGACACTCGAAAGAAATGTCACCTACTGTGACGCTTCAAATCCGAGGGTCCCATTGACAACCCGTCAACCCGCGGAATTCCTATGGATTTCAGATCGCACACCACACCGGTTGCGGTCCCATTTATCAGATCCATTCACAAAAATCTGGCAGAGTCTCTTTTATTCAGGGAGCTCTACCCAACATAGAAACCTATATAACAGTACAATCATAACCAATCCAGGGTTTCAACAGAAGTAGTATTGACCACAGAGGGTCCATCTGTCCATATCCCCAATATACATCCCTTTACCGGGACTCATTCATTCACATGTAAATCTAAAATATGAACATAAAATGCTTAATTACAGTCTGTAAGAGTCCGATCACGGTCTTCTTACCATAATTACATACCCGACTATTTAGACAATAGTCCCAAAAGAATTTAGTTACAATTATTTTATACAAAATACTTTTTTTACAAAGGAAATATCAAGGCCACACATCGGCCTCCTTCATAATCTACAAATTACGGAGCTGCTTTCCCCGTACAACTTCAGACTTGAAAGGGGGTCCCACGACGGGGTGAGCAATGCTCATTAGAAAAATTCTCCTACAATGCCTACTCCTCGCCTAAATGCACATGCAATGACATACATAAAACATCAAATCATATTCCATATAAATAATGCAATCCTATATGGAATGTTCCGTGTCATGCATGAGATGAGACTCCTCATGCCCACAACCCGGAAGACCTGACCACTCCCTCACACCCGCAATGCTAAGGTGAAAAAATGGGCCATTGGTGTTTCACCTAATGAATTAAATCATCGACAACCCTCCAATTTTAATTTATCAAACTCCGTGTTTATTCGTTGCGAATTTGGGTCTCACAAAGAGTTTCACACCCTTTCGACACTTTTGTGAACTTTCATCACCGGGATACATATGTCGACCAAGAATAAAATTCTGGCCCACCTTTGGGGCTGGGGCATTCGCCCCATCTTACTTCACCCAAGCACATAAAATTTATTATTATTATTGTTTTATACAACCATGAGTTCTGATTTTGATCGTTGTCCCATTTCCGAGCTTCACTCACATTCACCAAGAATAGGAATAACAAGACATGCACCCATTAATCTGACTCGACACGATGTGACCGTGTATATGAAATGCAATCATGTCATTTCATGCGATGTCATGCTACATGCACAATAAGAGTTACATGCAACATTTATAAATTTCGGATAATTATATTTCATACATATAATTTCCATTTATCACAATTTTCATGTTAATACATCAAGCAAGTATATATTAACATGATTTTTACACACAACAACATGTTATTTCTTTTTCCAAAGAATAATACGCTAAAAAATATCCACTCCAAACCATAAAAACAAGGCACCTTTCGGTTCCTTTACTACCACGAACCATTTTTGGTTCAATTCATCACCGAATCACTGTGATTCCAAAACACTCAACAAAATCTTAAGGCATCGGTCCTAGGATTAAAACCAAATCTCAACATACTCTGGGACTGCTTGGAACTAATCCCAAAATTTCCAATATTCAGTCCAAAAAATCTTGGGACTAAAACACAAGGCCATTTTCGGCCCCAAAGAATGCCCATGCCATTAAATGGCCTTTAAGCTAAAAATAATCCAAGTAGAAAAATTTCCTACCTCGTGGAGTTTGGCGAAACTCCAAGATTTTGGGCACTCCACGTAGCTCTCTAAATGCGTGGACCGCCTTGGGATTTTGCTCCGATTTAAAACCACCACTGATTGTCAGAATTCAGAGAGAAGCTGCTTCTCACCTTCACCTCTCTTCTCCTTCTTACGCTCTCCTCACTCTACTCCATTGTCCGTTTCTTTGTTTCTTACCCAAATGGACCCTCTTTTACTTTCTTCCTTTTATTTTTTTCTTCCTTTTCTTTTCTTTTTATAGATTTTCCTTTATTTTCTTTTTCTTTCATTTATTTTATTTATTTATTTATTTTTCTCTCATTTGGTTCTTATCTAAACCGAATTCTAGCTTGCTCCACTCTATCTCTTTTAAATTTTCATATTTTTTTCTTTATTATTTCATTCGACTGCCTTTCCTTTATTTCTCCATTTGACACATGGCTCAATATGAGCCACTTATCCAAGTGCTATGTGTCACTTGCTACCCATAGACCATCATGCCATGTGTCCATCTCCTGTAGACAGTGGCATCCACATGGTCAAGCCATGTGTCACACCTCTAACCCTCGCCAGCGGATGAAGGGGGCAATGATCAGACAGACTCTTAATCGCTTTTCGCATTAGTGGACCCAAGTCTTATAACTGAATCAAAATATTATATACAAATATACAAAATAAAACTACCACCGTAGCGGTATTTACAGTGTCAATACATACAGTCCTGAGTCCCATTTACATATACATATACAAAAACTGTACATTTACATTTACAAAATCAGAGTGCACAACCTACAAGTGATGAACCCCTACTAGTGTGTTGGCCCAACAATATGCAGAAGATCGTGGACGTCCTCCTCTGTACTTACACGGATTAAAACCTGTGCTAAGCTTAACGCTTAGTAGGAAACATATGACTTATACGTATTCACATGCATCAATACTCTTTTACAATAAGTATATAACATTACCGTATATACAAAGAGCGTATATCATAATCATGTAGCAAACTTTATACACATACTTCTGTACTTATAAAGCAGACTCTATACTTGCTCGATCTCTAGAGTTGTAGAGCTTATACTTGTACGAAGGCATCCGTAGGTACTACAAAGCTTATACTTTTATAGAGGTGTCTGTAGGGTACTACGTAACTTATAATTTGTACAGTTAAAAATTCGTAGGTACTAAGTAAAGGCTTATACTTTATACGTAGGTACCCATAGGTACATTCAGAGCAGGACGATGTACATTACTTTACTCTTATTCGTTATTCAGACTCTTATCATATAACTGTTTGACTGCCTAGACCAGTGATAAGAAAAGAATAGGACATAGCACAATAAGTACCCGAAGGTACAAGATAAGATCGAGGTGCCAGAGCACAGCAGAGTGTCGGTTAATCGGCTGCAGAGTGTCACGCACTAAATGAGAGAGTATCAGTACTAAATGTGCCGGCTAATTAATCAAAGAATATCGGCAATTAAATGTGCCGGCTACTACGTAGAGTGTCGTCAAGACTAATCGTGAGTGCATCAAGTACTATACGTGCCTGCCCACGTAACAAAGGTGCTATGTCATTCAATATCTGCTCTTGAGCAGTCTTACAATTATATGTGTTCAGGAACTTACTATCTTATCATAGAGACATTAAGTCAATAACATCGAACTTACGAGGCGAAGTAGGTAAAGTCTAATTTTTCCTTTACTTTACAAACATGAATGGACCCTTTCATACACTTATAGGATCCTCATTAGTCCAATAGATAAGTCCTCGGAATAACGAAATAGCAAAACAAAACAAAACACAGAAATCTCCATGCTATGAACAGTAGCTACACCACAACGTAGCACACAGAAATCTCCATGCTATGAACAGTAGCTACGTCGCGGCGTAGCACTACTACGTTGCGGTGTAGGCCTTCTCCGTGGCATAACATTGCTACGCTACAGCGTATCTAAGGCTGGGCAAATCCTCCCTCTCAACCATGCCGCGGCATGGACATGCCACACTGCAGGGCCATGCCGACACAGATCCCCGAAATTGCTCAGATTTTGCTCATTTTGTCCATTTTTCTAGAAAACCAACCAAAATCAAAAGAAAACTTGTATATTCTTCATAAAAACATCTCCCAAGTGGGTTCTAACCCAACTAAAACCAAACATAGAGATTAATTAGGGTGTTTCCAAACCCAAACTCAAATACTTGTAAGTTAGGTTAACTTCCTAACACCCAAACATGTATCCATACATCCTAAACCAAGAATCCATACTCAAAGGGAGGATTCCATACTATCTATAACTAATTCCTCAGGTTTTACCAACCCAACTTTCAACAAATCTAGGGTTAGGATGAATTCCTAACTAAACCCTAGAAAATGGGACCAACTAATATCCATACAAACCCATAGCCATCCATACAAATCCATACAAAATCATAGAAATCCATACATCTTCATACAAATCCCTAGTTTCCATACCTCTCTTCTCTTCTTCCTCTTCTTCTTCTTCTCTTTCTCCCCTCTTCACTCTTACATTTCTTGTTTTCCAAAATGAGAGACCACTTGTCTCATCCCCTATTTGACCTTTATTTACCTTTATTGCACTCATCCTCAAGTTCCTCTCATCTTGGGTACCACAAACTTTATTCCACTTCGCATATAATCTTATTATCTTATGAGTTTTATATCCTATTTTGACAAATTCCACTTTACCTTTGTATCTTATACTAAATCTGGTTTTGAAATTTTCACTTAGCAAAATAATAATTATGAAAAATTCAATTATACTTACAAAATAATCTCTAAACATGTTGAAAACGACTAGGTATATTTCGGGGTCTTACACCATGTGTCACCCAACACCCCGATATATCTTCAAAAACGTGAAATTCTCGACTCCTCGGAACCGACAAAATTTAATCTGTGGTAACTAGGATTTCGCGAGACGAATTCAATGGTGAAGTCTGTTTCATCATCCGAGGTTTAGAAAATTTTAAGTTTTCAACTGAAATTACCGTTTTACTCTTTTTCAGAAAAAATGAATTTTTCCCAGGTTTTACATTCTTCCCCCCTTAACAGAATTTCATCCCTAAAATTCACCCATACTAGCACACACAAACACATGCATATGTAGTAATATTCTAATACCAAATATTAGATCACACACCTTTATCCTCAAATAGAAAGGATAGGTGGCCAGCATCGTGTCCTCGCGTTCCTAAGTTGCCTTTCCTTGGTGTCGCCACAACACTCACTTCAAATTCTCACCTGGGCTCTTATGTTGCAAAACCTAGTCCCGACTATCCAAGATACGCACTTATCCCTCCTCAAAGGTCCCATCAGTATCAACAGTATTCTCTCCCTAATCCACTATATGAGCTGGATGTAGAATATACTTCCGGAGCATGGAAATGTGGAACACCTCATGGACACCTGATAAACTAGTGGTAGCGCCAACCAATATGTAACTGTACCCACCCTCTCGAGTATCTCGAAGGGTCTGATATACCTCGGCGCTAGCTTCCCTCGCTTGTCGAATTTGACCACTCCCCTCTTAAGTATCACCTTCAAGAAGACGTTATCACCCACCTCAAACTTTAGAGGTCGACGCCGTCTGTCAGCTTAGCTCTTCTGCCGACTCTGAGCTGTGAGAAGATGCTTCCGTATCAAATCCACCTTCTCAGATGTGTCTCTAATCAGACACGGACCAGTGATGGAACTCTCTCCTACCTCTGTCCAACAAATCGGGGAGCGGCATGGCCTCCCATATAAGGCCTCATAGGGTGCAATCTGAATACTCACCTGATAACTGTTGTTGCAGGCGAATTTCACTAAGGGTAAGTGCACCTCCCACTACCCTTAAGATTCAGACGATGCTCAAAGATGTCATCTAAAACATGTATGGTCCTCTCTGACTAACCATCTATCTCAAGTGATGAAACGTGAATGCTCATCACAACCGTGGTCCCCATAGTCTTTGAAACTCTTCAAAAGTGTCAGAACCCAGATACTTGTCCGATACGATAGAGACCGACACTCCATGTAGCCGAAAAATCTCATGAATATACACTCGGCAGAATTCCTCCAGTGTGAAGGTCATCCACATTACTAGAAAGTGTGCTGACTTAGTGAGCCGATCCACTATAACACATACCGCATCATGCCTCCATGATGTCTGTGGTAAGTGGGTCACAAAGTCCATCGTGAAGTGCTCTCACTTTCACTCAAATAATCTTCAATGGCTGAGTAATCCCGCTTCCGATGCCTCGCCTTTACCTCGCGACACGTGAGACACTGTGAGAAAAAATCACCAACGTGTCGTTTCATTCCGCTCCAAGAATAACAATGGCGACAAAGATCACTTCGCATCTTCGTGCCAATTGATGCACAGGAAAATGAGAGAATCTGGAACCCCTAAGGATCTCCCTTTCTCTCGCATCGACCCAGGAAACTGGCAACTCGTCCCCTATACCGAAGACTACCATCTGTGTGGCTGGCCCAACCTTCGTCACCTGTACATGCTTGTACCTGGTCCCTGATGGACGATATCTTTACGTCCTGCCCCTAAGACTCAATCACTCTGCTCAGTAGGGACACTCCTTGAGCCTGATCACTATACATAAGCCTAAACCCATAGTCTCGAGCATCTGCCACTCCCAGGAAGCTACACTAGCTAGTACTCCCCATGACTTCCGACTGAGCACATCAGCCAATACATTTGCCTTACCAGGAAGGTCATGCAAAGTGAAGTCATAGTCCTCCAGATACTCCATCCATCTGCGTTGCCTCATATTGAGGTCCTGTTGTGTGAAAATATACTTCAAACTTTTCGTCCGAAACATTTCAATTCTCAACATAAATAGCGGCGCCCAAATCTTAAGGTAAAGACGATGTATCGCAACCCAAATCATATGTAGAGTAATTCTGCTCATGATTCTTTTGCTGTCTAGAACCATAAGCTACAACCCTCCCGGACTGCATCAAGACACATCCTGGTCCATCCTTTGAGGCATCACAAAGATACACCGAGTACCTCTCTATCCCTCGCTGACTATTAGAATAGAGCTGAAGTAAGCCTCTCTTCCAATTCCCGGGAATGACTTCTCACACAAGTCATTCCACTCGAACTCGAATTCTCTCCATCAATCTAGTCATAGGTGCTGCTAGCTAGAGAAATCCTCAATGAACCTCCTATAATACCCCGCTCGTCCCAAGAAACTACGTACCTCAAAGACTGACTTCGTCCTCTCCCAACTCATAATGTACTTTAACTCATGAGTGTCTAAAACGCTCATGTCATATCCATGTACTTACTACGTTTTAGTTATATTTTATATATTAATAAGTGTTTTATTGCCTGAGCATCTCGATTTTTGGACCGTTTTGCGTATCAGAAGTGAATATGGTGATTTTCAGAAGCTTTATGGAAATATGAAAAAGAAGTGGAAACCTAGCAGCAACGCCGTGGACGTCTAGTCACGTGACGCCGCAAAGTCGCGACGCCTAACTTCAATAAAAGAAAAGTCAAAGATTTAATTCAACGCTATGCATCGCTCCCGCGATTTCGCTCTGCACTATAAAAGCACTGGAGACCTAATTTTGGAATTACAAAGATCGCACTCGATGAGGAGTGGAGAAACTTAAGAAAGCAACCCAAGAGATTGAAAAGACTCTGTTTTTGTATTCCTCTTCTCAAAACTATTAATGATTTATAGAACTATGCTTGTATTAAATTCATATATGTTCTAGAATTATTTCTAGGTTTTATTGAACCCTGCTTCAGTTGTATGGATTAAGGTTTAAATCTAATATTATTCAGTTTATTTAAGATTTATATCGATTTGCTCTATATCTGTGGTTTATTTTCATTGTGATGTCTAGCCAACATTGACATGATCTTGTTGGGTATCCGAGATCGAGAGATAAGGACCCTGTGGATATGAGTAGGTGATTCCTCGGGTTAACCTAAGAAATGTGAGATATCCCGATCTCCAAGTGTGTGGTGATTGTGGTCGTTGAGATTTAAGATTTCTGAGTATGTGGTCGTAAGGTAGATGCACCTAACCCACTGTGAGATAGAAGGGATATACTCGAGAGAGGGTATCTCATAGGCACAATCACCCCGTCATCGAGAATTCATTAATAGACTGAATAGTAATTCCTCTAGGTAATAATCCATCAAATGTGGCAGGGGGAGGCAAAACCCTAGTTTTCACAAAAAAATGATTTCACAAGCAGATTAATTAGATTTAGTTTTAATTTGATACACGAGTTAGACATTCATTAAAAGTTTAAGTCTAGATAATATCATAGGGTCAATTCCAATAATCAACGCACTTCTCCTTGTGGATCGATATCCGTACTTAGGTACACTATATTACTTGATCACAGCGCATGCACTCGCACATAGGCGCATTACCTGGTTATACAAATCGCACATCTTTGTTTACATCAGCATGCTTAGGGTCTATTGACACACTGAAGAAGTGAACTACGTGCCACACAAGAATCTCGCTCGATAGCTAAAACTTGCCTTAATTGAACTTGGCGTACAACCCAGGTGTTCTTTGAGGGCTGAGAACAATCCTTAAGTGATCCTCATACTCCTCCTTGGTAAGAGATATATCGAGATATCGTCGACCAAGACCACGACAAACTGATCCAAATAAGTTTGAAATACCTATGCGCCAGAGATCGTGAATGCTCTTAGGCGTGCCGTCGACCAGAAGGGTGCATCCTTTGTGAACTCAAAATGCCCATACCGCGTCCTAAACGTTGTCTTAGGGATATCAGCCTTCCTAACTCTCAAATGATGGTATCTGATGCGAAGATCTATCTTGGAGTAGACTCGTGCCCCTCACAGCTGATCAAACAAGTCATCGATCCTCGGTAATGGATTATAAACCTAAGAAAAATTCAATTTTTCTGAAAAATGGTAGAACGGTAATTTCGGTTGAAAATCGAGTACAAATCTCTCGGGATGATGAAGCAGTTGCATCGTTGGTTCGTCGGTTCGAGACGGAGTCGAATTTCACGTTTTTAGAGACATCTGGTGTCTGGTGACACATGGTATGACATGTGGTGCACTTGTGTGAATGGCTCACATTGAGCCAAGTGTCAAGTGGAGGAAATAATGAGAAAGATAAAACAAGAAAATAAAAAGAAAGGAAAAGAGAAAATAAAGGGAAAAAATCAAAAAGAGAAAAAAAAAGTCAAATAAAGGAAAAAAAATGGTAGAGAGGCGAGAAAGTGGCTTGAAAAAGAGAGAGAGAATAGGGTAAATAGCTTGTCTCTAAGATTAATGAAATCGAATCGTAGGTTTTAAATCAGACAAAGGCAAAAGTCGATCCACTCATTAAGAGCTATCGTGGGTACAAAATCTTAGAGTTTCGTGTAGACTAGTGAGAATTTTCCTACTTGGGTTATTTTAACTAAAGGCCATGTAATGGCTTAGGTGTTTTAGAATTCGTGAGCGTAAATTTCAATCCCAAATTTTGGGCCAGGTGTAGGAATTTTAGGAATCTTTGGGGCCCATTTTTGAGTGATCAGGCTGGACTTAGGGACTATTTTGGATAGTTGAACATGATTTTAGGGCCCCTTTAGACCCAGTCTCGAACTATATTGAGGTTTAGTTTTCGATCTGGGGTGATGTCTTCGGGTTTTGTGGTGTGTTATGGTATCATAGTAATTCGATGACAAACTGTAACATCGGTATATTAATATATGTTTTGTTATATTCAGGTAAGGATTTTTGGGGAGAAAATGCAACTTATTCCTTATGATGTTTTAAATTGTGATTAAGATTAGCGATCTTAATGGTTGGTTTAATTAGAGGATTAGCAAAGTGTGTTAGATTGCATTTTTATGGCATGTGGGTCAATTATGAAATTGCATTAAGTTAGTGATTTGTTGGGTTTGTAATTAAGTATGTCTTGAAGGACCACTTTGAAAAACCTGTTAGTGGAGAGGGACTAAAGTGCAATATCCTTGTGAGCTATGTGGCATCATGAGGGCATGACACCTCATATATGCATGGTAGGAGCTCTTGACACATGGCAAGTGCATGAGAAAAGCTTGCCATGTGCCAAGCAAACCAATCCCTCCTGGTTTTGGATGCTAGACTAGTTTCTTGCTAGGAAGTGGAAAATTCTGGAATTCTAGAAAGTGAGAGAGAGTTCTAGAGAGAAGCTAGAGAGAAGGAGGAGAAAAGGCTTGAAGGAAAGCTTGGTTTTTGGTGGAAAAAGTTCACCAAGGTATGTAAACATGATCTTTGAGGCCTTAGTTGTATTTCTTATGGACTTTGGTTATATTCTAGGGTTTTGTTGGGATTTAATCCTAACCCTAGATTTGATGAAAGGTGAGTTTGGTGGAACCCTAAATTGTAAAAGACCGATTTTGTGAAGATGGCATGTGTGTGTGTGTGTGTGTGTCCAAGGGAGGTGTTGTCCAGCTTTCCCCTTGACCCCGGCGCGAGTGTTTTGGCCATAAGTTTGGCCTAAAGAACTCGAACTGGATGATTCTAGTTGGAGAAGAAGCCAAGACCTAGCCCTTTAAATGTCTAGAAGCAACCAGAACTAAACCCTACCATAAGACCCTTTAATTTGAAGGTTGAAAGTGGAGACAGGATTCTATCCCTGTTTGGAGGCAGTTCACATTTTGAGTCATAAGTTGAGTTATATTGATCCAAATGGAGTGATTCAAAATCCTTCTCAAAGTAGCCACATAGGGGAGTAACTTCATGATAAATTTTGGCCAAATTATGGCTCATTTGTTCCCATAATTTCGTCAAAGTAAGGGTGAAGTGAGGGCACAAATTCTGTCCATAGGAAATAGTCTCGGGGAGGTCAGAGTGTAAAAACCATAACTCTTGATTTTGAGATCTGAATGACCTGATTTAGAAGGCTATTGGAAGCTAAGAGAGATAGGGGAACTTTTGGTCAGAAGACCACAGTGAACAAAAAGCATGTATGGCTGGTCAAAAATTGTAGTTGAGAAAAAAAAAAAAAGGGTCTTGAGATAGGCTGAAAAAGGGTACAAGTGTTGTGTGTGTTGTTTGTGTTACCCTAATAAAGGGTGTTAAATGTTGATCTTAGTAAGTGTAAAAGAGAGTGCACTTGGAGGATCAAGGTTTATGTTGGAGGTATAAGAATCTGTGTGATTCGAGTAGTGAAGTAGTAATAAACTAATTGGGTAATTTTAAGTAACCCGGATTGTTTGAGGCTAAGAAATCTTATGACTTGTTAATTGCAGATCCTTTGGAGTAGCCGTGGTTTTGACTTCCTTGGGAGACTTGTGGATTTTTGAATCCAAGGAAGGTAGGGGATCTTGTAACCTTCTCCTACTTGTACCATGGTTTGACGTTTTGTGGAAATTCTGTACCATGGTGTGTGTGTGTGTGTGTGTGTGTGTGTGTGTGTGTTTTTATATCTATGGAATTCTTTGAATTAACTGGTTCATGATGTTTTTAAATATCCATGTGGGTGAATGCTTTGTGAGATTTTTAAAGCATGACATGGGTATGGAGATTTGTCGCGAATCCCGGATTGATGTAGTGGACAGGACTATGACTAGTCCACTGGGTTGTGATCCCGAAGGTCCGCGGACCTTATCTACGGGATGTGGGGCATATCCTGCAGGTGGTAAGTCCCGGCAATTTTTTCGATTATCTGAGGATATGGGCATATCCTTAGTAAGTCAACAATTTGTCATTGTTCGGGGGATGATCGGCTAGTCAGGTGAAAGCCCAAAGTCAACGATGAGGGTCGAGATGGTGGTAATGTGCATCCATTTGTTTCCACATCAACCTATTAATTGTAAAATGCTCATGTTTTGAGATGTGTTGAATTATTTGTATTTTGAAATGTTTTTATAAGCATGACTTGTTATGGGATTCACTACTGAGTTGTCGAACTCACCCCATTATTCCCTCCACCTTGAATCTTAGTACGAGACCGAATTTGCATTACTTGCGGAGTTGGACTTGCGGGAGTCTTGGAGGTTGGGGGTGTCATGTCGGCTCCTAGCATGTTGGTGGTTTTGGCATACATTTTTGAGGAACATCTAGTGTTGTGTGGAGTTCACCTTGTATATTTTGAATGGAGTTCATATCGATCGTGGGTCATTGTATATTTGGCTTGTGGCCATTAGTTTGGGACACTTTGCAGAAAGTTTGGAATTTTGAGTAAATATTATTTTGATCAAGTGTACGTGTATAGTCTTGGGTTCATTGAGGACTTACCTCAGTACATATATGTATATATATGTTTTGAGACATGGAGTTGAGTTTTAATTACGTTTCTAGGCGATTACTCCAAATGGAGTTTTGGACTCATGTTTTGAGGAAATACAGGTTGATACATATGGTGTGTAGAAATTTAGTGGTAGCCCAGCACATATAAAGTGTTGGATTTGAAAGAGTCCACATATTGAGGACTCATGATGTAAAAAATAAATAAATAAGATGGTAAAAATAACATAAATCACACACCGTGGAAATCGGGGTGTGACACAAACAGAGGAAGGGACTAAGAGGTGCCCCTTTATTTTATATGGAGTCAGAGATTTGGGCCATTTTATGTGTATTGTTAAGAAAAATAAATATTAATAGTAGTTGTGTGTCAAAATCAATATTGTATATTGCTTAACGTGATGTATTAACATGGAAATTGTGATGAATGGAAATTATATGTAGAATTTATAAATGTTGCATGTAGCATGAAATAACATGAAATGGCATGATTGCATTTCGTATGCACGATCATTGCATGACATGGGCGTGTGTGCATGGGTATGGTCATCCATCATCAGTGTTGATGAATGGGTAGTGAGCTCGTACTTTAGATGACGTCCAATAAATGACTCATGGTTCAAATCATAAAGTGAAATATAATTAATGTGTGTTGGGCGAAGCAATAAGGGGGTTGTTAATCCCCTCAGGTGAAAAGCCTGAAACATGGGTGTAAGAGACTCGCGGTGTGATTTGAAAAGTTTTGTAATAGATTAATAGAAGATCCGTGAGCGTGTAGAAAAGTTCGATTGCCCAAAGAAGATACGGTCATGGTTATCACATAGACTTCAAGTTGTGTAGTGATAGAGTCGGGATTGACTCGGGATTCGCCCGTTGGCACTTGCATTGGAGTCTTGGCGGTGAGCGATAAGGGCTTGGTATATGTGTTTTTCATTGGTACTACTAGTGACGCTTGTCACACATGGCATAGGCATGTGTGAGGGAGTCGGTGAGTGACTCGGGATATGGGCATGAAGACATTCCATGCATGACACGTAATATTCCATATAGGATTTGCATTATTTATATGGAATGTGATTGGACGTTTTCATGGTTGCCATTGCATGTGCATTTTAGGTGGGGAGTAGCCCTTATAGGATAAATTTTCTACTAGGCATTGCTCACCCCATTGTGGGACCCCCTTTCAGGTATAGAGGGGTGTCTGAGGAGAACCGGCAGCTCCGATGGGCGTGATTGTGCGAGAAAGGAGACGTATGGCCTTGACAATACTTTTATAAAATATTTAATGTAAAAAGAATTGTAATCAAATTCTTTTGGACTATTGTATAAATAGTCGGTGTGTAATTATGGTAAGAGGGTGGGTGATCGGACTCTTACGGATGTAATTAAAGCGTTTTATTTTCATATTTACAGATTTAAATGTGAATAGATAGGTCTGATAAAAGGGATGTATATATTGGGGATATGGAACAAATGGACCCTGTGGGAGTCAATACTACTTCTGTTGAAACCTTGGATGAGTTATGATTATATTGTTATACTGGTTGTATGTTGGGTAAAGCTCCTTGAACAAAGGAAACTGCGATTTTGTGAAAATATGGATCCAGATAAATGGGACACAATAGTGTGAGAATGCAAAGGGTCACCCGAAATCCTAGATTCCATGGGTGTGGTTGGCCGGCGGGACCCTCGGATTTGGGGTGTCCTGATGGATCTGGAATTCTTGATCGTAACCTGTTCAAGCCCCATCATTAATCAATGCACAGTCGAAGGGTCTTGTCCTTTTTTTTCATAAACAAAACCAGAGCCCCCATGGTGAAGTGCTCGGTCTAATAAAGCCCTTGTCCAACAATCCCTGCAGTTGGACCTTGAGTTCCTGTGACTCCATGTCTGCAAATCATGAGTCATGAAATGGGCGGCATGCAGGTGTAACTCAATGACAAAGTCCACATCCCAGTGCGGAGGTAATCTCGGCAATTCATGGGAAGACATCCTCATACTATAAACCACTCGAGAGTAGACTGAATCCCGTCTCCCCTCATCCTACAGGGTAAGGCTTCTTGACCCATCAACTATCCACTTTCCGTGCGGAATTAAAGTACGCGATTTAGGGTAAAGCATCATGCTTCGCCACCTGAAAAGTCACATGGATACCATCCGGTGTGTAGGCAGTAATCCTCCTACTATCACAATCAGTGACGACTCTATGGGCTGTCAACCAGTCTATCCTAAGGATGACATCAAACTTCCGTAATATCCCGTGACCCTCGAGTCCACCGGTGAGGCGAGATCCACTGGATCTCTAACTCCTGATCCTACATATTTGATCAACACTCACCTTAGTTCCTAAGGGAGAATTCACATACAACGGCTTTTCGAAGGTTTCAACCTCTAAGCCTAAAATTTTCTCAAATTATGAAGCAATAAACATGAATATGATGCACCCGAATTTAAGCTGGCATTTCTTATCGAGAAGTGTGAGGCTGGCTTGATACTGCAATATATTAGAGTGATCTGAGGAAGCTCGGTCTGGTACCATAGCGTAGATATGCCCTTGGGTCCCTACAGTATTGGTCTGTAAGTCTTGACCTCGACCCCGACCCATGCCCTAGCCCATGTGGCCCATCTGCAAAACAGTAGGTGCTTGTGCATCACCTGGGGTGACATCCGTTCCCTGGCCCACCCCATTGGGGTAAGGAGGAACAAGCGCTCAGCGCGTGTCAACGATGATTGGGCTGTGATGTCCCATAATTCGGGATCCTACCTGCGTGGACAATCCTAAAGTCTCATGTACTAGGCTGATGTGTGGTAGCATGCCATCTGCCCCGTCTGGTAGAAGCCACAGCAGCACCCAGCCACGATGTGTGACCCCAGTCTGAAATAAAGTATGAAACAAAGTCTTACGCTTCTTCCTAGGCTAGAAGAGGCGATTCTCCTTCCTCTTAGCACTAGCGCCCGTATCCATTCTGACTAGTCGAAATCAATGACTCGCCACCATCGACTCTCCTCTTCCTTTGAGGGTATGAGGATCATATGCCTCGAACCTCTAGAATCCCCCAGGTTCTAATTGTACGACTTGTGCGATGGGTGGAAGCAACCACCTGCTGCATAGCGGTGGCGGTCAGCGGCAACAACGGCCTCTGTGGAGTGGTAGTCCAAAGTCGGTGGTGGGTGGAGTTACTCCACCCACCACCCGATCCTTTTCCTCTATAGCCATGCACGTGTCAGGATAGATATAGAGTTCTCAGAATTTCTTATCTCGGTCCTAACTATTAGTGCGTACCCGGCCACTAATAGACTTTAACATCGCGAACTACCTTGTTCATCCCTTTTTCTTTAGTGGTGCATAATGCGAACACTAATACGTGGGTTCTCGAACTATCGTGTTCATTTTGTTCAAGACCCACAAGGTTATGTTTTTTAACCCTAGTGTTCCATATACAATCCACAGTGTATAATATTCACAAATCACCACCACGTATCACCATGACATGTTAAGCACAAAACCGCCCAACACACAACGATGCATGATCTAGACCCCGAGGTATTCGTATGCCAAATTTTTGTTACCCGAGATGCATTTCGGGAATTACTTGTGGATACCCCCACATTCGAGCTCCACTGGTAATCATTTACCTAAGCTCGATACAGTATGGCGAGCTAAATCCGAGTCCAGATTGACAGCGAATCAACATGAGAATCCTATGGATTTTGGGTTACCCAATACCACTGCTTGTTGTGTCAATTTAATCGGATCGTATTTTCCGCAAAATCGAGGCGAGAGACTCCTTTGTTAGGGAGCTCTACCCGACATACAACATGTAATAGTATAATCATAACCTATCTTGGCTCTCAACAAAGTAGTTTTGACCACGAGGAGATCCGTCATCCCTTATCCCCAATATACATCCCTTTACGAGACCCATTCATTCACATTTAAATCTAAAAAATATGAACATAAAATGCTTAATTACGATCGTAAGAGTCAGATCTACGGTCCTCTTACCATAATTACATACACGACTATTTAGACAATAGTCCCAAAAAAATTTAGTTACAATTATTTTATACAAAATACTTTTTACAAAGGAAATATCAAGGCCACACATCAGCCTCCTTCATAATCACGGCCTCGTCGAAGCGTCGTCTCCTGGCTTACACCCTTGTACGAAAGGGGTCCTGACAAGGTGGCTTGATGCCCGAGTAAAAATTCTCTACAAAAGGCTACTCCTGCCTAAATGCATGACCAACATATAAAACATCAAATCATATTCCATAAAAATAAGGCAATCCCCATGGAATGTTAGGTATCGTGTATAAAGATGAGACTCCCTCCTTACCTGACCTAAGTTAAACTAACTCCCTCACACACATAGCCAAATGTGAAAAAAAAAAATAGTCATTGGTGTTTCACCCAATGACTTAAACCATTGGACAACCCTCCAATTTTAATTTATCAAATCCCTTGTGTTTATTAGGGTTGTGAATTTCTAGGGTCTCACCACAGGCTTCACACGTCTTCTTACATTTTCGCGAACTTTCATCGTTGGATACATATGTCTGACCAAGAATAAAATTTGGGTCTTTCACTCTAGGGGGGATTTGTCCCATCTTACTTCACCCAAACACATGAAATTTATTATTATTATTGTTTTATACAGCGAGTAGTCGATTTTGGACGTTGTCCCCATTTATGAGCTCACCACACATTCACTAAGAATGGTGAATAACAGTACCATGCACCCACACCTAACTCAACGCGATGTGACCGTTCATATGAAATGCAATCATGTCATTTCATGCGATGTCATGATACATACACAATAAGAGCTACATGCAACATTTATAAATTTCGGATAATTATATTTCCTACATATAATTTCCATTTATCACAATTTCCATGTTAGTACGTCAAGCAAGTATATATTAACATGATTTTTACACACAACAACATGTTTTTTTTCCAGCAATAACACACAAAATGGTCCACTCTTGGACCCATAAAAACAAGGTACCTTTCGGTCCCTTCACTACCACGAACCAGTTTTGGTTCCATTCATCACCGAATCACTGTGATTCCAAAACATTCAACAAAACTCGAAGACATCGGTCTCGGGATCAAAATCAAATCTCAACATAGTCCGAGACTGCCCGGAACTAATCCCAAAATTTCTAATATTCAGTCCTAAAAATCTTGGGACTAAAATACACAACCAGTTTTGACACACCCCCACCCCCTACTTGGCCGAGGCGTCTGCCTTCCTCCTGAGAAATCCACTGGCGGGTACCTCCCAACGACTAGAAATCCTGTGGCTTGGCCAGTATTGCTTGCTTAAACCTCTATAAAATTTTCTTTTAATTTATAACTTAGGATTAGGTAAAATCTTAGCAGCGGAAAAACATCGGCGACATAATGGTGCCGCATCAGTCTAAATTCCAAATCCGCATACATTCGATTTACACTATATCCAAAATATCGAACATGGCAACGACATACCAACACATTCTCACAACTAACTATGTACATACATATGTCCCATTATACCATTTCAAAGTATATTTCTTACAAAAATATAATTCTAATTCTGACACTTAAAGCTAGCATCAAGGACCAATCTATAGTGCTCCGGCGTCTTGCGTACATGCACGGAAATAGTTTTAAATGGAAACTAATGAGCTAAAAGCGAGCTCAGTGAGTGTATACTTTTATAAGCGGTTTTCTTTTCGGAAAACATCTTAAAAATGTAAAACTCTCTTTACAATTATTTTCGGAAGCCTTTAACTTTTGCTTTGCTTTGCTTTAAAAGTTTTTCAAAACTTTTCTTTGCTTGCTTCTTTTTCACTTGCTTGCTTTTTAAAGTTTATGAAGCTTTTAATACTTATGAAGCTTTGTTTTGCTTTTTTTAAGCAGTAAAACTCTTATTTCTTGCTTGCTTAGAAGTTTATCGAAGCTTCTCATACTTTTCTTTTCTTGCTTACTTTATCTTGTTTGAAAAGTCTTAACCTACAAACCTTTGCTTTAAAAGTTTCTACCAGAAAACTTTTTCATAAAAGCAGGGCTTGGCTCAGCATGCTTTGAAAATAAAACCCGCGGGAGCTTGGCTCAACCGATCGTTTGAAATCAGCGGGAGCTTGGCTCAACCGTTTGCTAAAACTCTCGAAAGCCTTGGCGGCCAAGGGAACGATAGTTGATTTTGAAACTGTATATCATGTTTGTAAAACATCAACCAATGGAACCCTATTTTGCTTATCATGTACTGGTGAACACGGAACCTGTGCTCAACCGTGCGGTGGAAGGACCTTTGTCAGCGTCACGCACTGTTCCCGGTGGATATGGTGGAATTGACCTCGTGTCGCCATCGCCATACTTAGTTAGAGCTCATAACCTTATATACCCTGTATCGTGCCGCGGTCTTGCTAAATGCATGGTGTATGTCCTAAGTTTGCCGACCGAGCAAAACTACAATGCATGTAATCTGCCTTGCCAGATGCTGCGTCACGGGATACGCACGACCGGTTTGCTTGTAAAACTAGGGAAGGCCTTGTTTTCACAACCTTTCATTGCTTACAGCTTTGCGCTTGCACTCTTTGTAAAATGGTTTACTTTGAAACCATTTGCTTGCTTCCTTTGCTTGAAAAATGGTTTAATTATTCAAAACCATTTGTAATTTACTTGCTTGCTTCAAAAATGGTTTAACTTTTCAAAAAACCATTTACTTACTTCCTTCTTGCTTAATTATGGTTTTACAATTTAAAATAATGCTTTTAAAAAATGGTTTAACTTTCCAAAACCATTTACTTACTTTCTTGCTTGCTTAATTATGGTTTACAATTTAAAAACCAATGCTTGCTTTCAAAAATGGTTTAACTCAAAACCATTTGCTTGCTTTTTATCTCATTGCTTCTTGAAAATGGTTTGCATTTCAAAACCATAAAATACCAGTGTAAAAATTTGTAATAATAATAATAATAATACACTAGTATTTGGAAAAAATGAGTTTAGAACACTTTCCATCTTTGCTTGTAGCAGGCACCGTTCCACACTTATCCGCCTTTACTTTGTACCACAAGCTTTCGAGCAGATAAGGCGACAGAGTGTCGCATAACTTAACGTACTTCTAGACTTAGTCACACTCTTCATACTCTTTTAAATTTAAGGTGCTAAGGGTTCTATTCCAACTGGAATTGCAATTCGAACACGAAACTCCAAGTTACGTCAGAAACAGCGGTTCTCTATGTCAAAGCGATGGGAATTTTTCTTGCACATGGCCCCACTTTGGTGAATTTTGGGCCACTTAGGGGATCCAGAATTTGGCGATTCCTACCTCTTAAGTTTTGTTCTCCTTGAAGTCTATTTTTACGTAGCCACTTGAATCACTCAAATCGGATAAGAAATGAGGAAGTTATGGCGAAATCGAAACTGGTCGAAAACAGGAAAACCAGAACAAGTTCTACCAGTGGGACTTAGCTTCTACCGGTAGGACTTGGCTATGTTCAAGCAAAAGTTCACCGGTAGGACACCTATTGTACGGTCAGGACTTACCGAAATCTTGATTTTGTTATTTCTCCCACTTTTGATGCCAATTCACTCCATATAACTTCTATAATTCATAATACTCAAAAAACCTTGGAAATCATCTAAAAACAACTCCTGACATGTGAATTGGTGTTTGAAACTCAAAACCAAAACCTTAGGTGAAAAAATCAAGAACACTACCTAAGGTCACCAATTCTTTTAACATCATGTAATTTGATGATTCAAGTTTCTTTTATCAATTGGGTTCCTCCTGTGACGATCAAGAGCTTAATGTGCTCTGCACAAAACCTAGATCAAAGGAGGGCAATCTCCATACCCAAGCCCTAGAAATCTAAAATACACTAAGGCAAACATCAAACACATACCTTGATCTTGCTCTTCTCTCCTCCTTCTTCCTCTTCTCTTCCCTCCCTCTTAGCTCTACTTCTTTTCTCACTACGGGTTTGCTAGGGCAACTAGAGACCCGAATGAATTTTGCTTTTTGTTTTTCTTCTTTTGTTAAAATTAACTTTCCATAAATTGCAACTAGCCCTCATCTTTTCATTATTGCAATATGCTTTTCAATTTCCACTATGGCCCATCTCTACACCTTAAATTTTGATTTTTCATATTCATTTGCAATGTGATTGTACCCTTGGTTTTAATACCATTATTAGGGTTCTTGAAAATTTATCATTTCCCACTTTTAGTCTCCAAATATTTCAGTGTGACACTCAGTACTCTTATTCACCCCTACAGTGTCATGTACTGTAGACTCTCTCGGGACGGGGTGTTACAAAATCCTCCCTCCTTAGGAACATTTAAAGTCCTCGAAGTAAAGCTAAACTCGAACAAAGGAAGGAACATACCTCATGGGAAAATAAGTGAAGTCTTGATGGCGCATCTGGGCCTCACGGCTCCCAAATGTTGCCTCCCTCTCGCCAATTCTTCCATAAGACTTTAACTAAAGGAATCACTTTGCTTCTGGCTATTCATACCGATCTACAATCACGTACGGTGTGTCTCTTCATAGAATTGAGTCTCCTTTAAAGCTGCCTTTAGTTGCTCTCGATATGTGAAGGATCGGGATATATTTCCTCAACATTGATACATGGAAAGTATCATGAATCCTTGATAAACGGGGTAACTAATCTGTAAGCTCGCGGCCCCACTTTGCTCATGATCTCATAAGGTCCAGTATACCTCGGACTAAGCACCGTTCCCAATTTCGACACACCTTTCCAAGGTGAAATCTTAAAGACTTTATCACTATTTCAAGTGCCAAGTCTCTCTGACCGGTTGTCGCATAGCTTTTCTGTCTATCTCTTGCTATCTTTAAGTTATCGCGAACAACTTTCACTTTCTCTTAGAGTGATGCATGCTAGTTCGGGAACTGTAGTCTTCTCTCACCAACCTCGTCCGGCCACCTTTGAGTCCTGCATTTCTGCCATACGATTGCCTCGAATGGAGCCATATCTATCTTACGGCAGTAGCTATTGTTGTAGGCAAACTCCGTAGTGCTAGTGAGTATCGACTTCCTTTGAATTCCATCACCTGACTCTCGGCATATCCTCTAACGTCTCGAATGATCCTCTGTTATGCATCCCGAGTGGGGATGAAATCTTTACGTCTTGGGGAAATATGAGAGTACCCTAGCGTTTTGCAGGCAGGCCCCGAAACCTAGATGTGAACTGGGGTCTCGATCACGACAATATCGACAACTGGAACCCCATGATCTTACTATCTCATCCACATACCTGACTTGTCGACTTTTCTAAAAGAATCCTCGACATTAAGCGGTAGGAAATGAGCGGACTTTGTTGTCGATCTACTATCACCCATATCGCATCATGTTGCCCTCCCGGTCAGGTGAGACTACGTCACAAAATCCATAGTGATCTTTTCCCATTTCCATCTTGGAATGGGAGTATCTTCCGCGGACCTACGTGCTCTGCCCTCACCTGGCGACGGGTTAGGCACACAAACGAGGCTTCGCTATCTCTTTCTTTTTATCCCGTTCACCGGTAATGTTCTTTCAAAGTTCTATACATCTTGGTACTACTTGGATGCATATACAGCGAATGAATGTGCTTCTTCCATGATGTCTTTCTTGGAGTTCGCGTACTGCGGCACACACATTCTACGACCTTTCAACATCATGCCATCATCCACGATTTGAAACTACTGCTTCTTTCATTTTCTATCTCTTCTTTAAAGCAATCATCTGTGGATCTGTGACATACTGCTAGAATGGTCCACTAGGAAATGATCCTAACATGAAATGTGGCTAGCAAGGCTCAGAATCCTCAGCCTCGATATCACCTAAAGCTCGGATCCACGGTAGTGGAAGATAACGATCTCGTGTGAGCAGAACTCTCACAGTCGCCTACTCAGGCATCTGCTACGACATTAACTTTTTCTGGATGGTACTCGATAAAATACGATCGTAGTCCTTAATCCAACTCGAAGCCATCTTCTTTGCCTCGAGGTTTAACTCTTTTTGGTGAAAATATAATTGAAGACTTTTATGATACGTAAAGATCTCTGATGAACACCATATAAACAATGTCTCCATATTTTCGGTGCAAACCACGGTACTTTGCAAGCTCTAAGTCGTGTGTCGGAATTATTCTCCTCATGCTTCTTTAGGCATCTGAGGCATATCTTGATCCATAGTATCATTTTGCATTAAAACACGACCAAGGCCTTTGCACGGCATCCTTATAAACCACAATCCATCTCTTCCATTGGGTAAAGCTAGAGCGGAAACGAAGTCAATCTATCTTTCAACTCCTCAAAACTCTTGACAGGGCTTCCTGCGATCATACTTAACATCTTTTTCTTGTCGGCAGTCGGTGAAATTTGCTATCTTGAAGAACCCCTCGACAAACTTCTGTAATACCACTGCTTAAACCAAGGAAACTTAGACCTCGACACATTCTTTGGTAGTTTCAATTTACCCTTGCTATTTTACAGGGATCCACACTCACCCCTCTGCTTCCGGGAATTTACATGACGAATGCCACCTTGTCGAGCCAAAGCCGACACTTGCTCGACTTGGCATATAAGCGTCTCCCCCTTAAGTGCGTAGCCGCAATCCTCGGGTGCTCACGAATGTTCCTCACGAACTACTGAATACAACTAAAGATATCATCGATAAAAACTATGTGAACCTATCGAGATCTGGTACGGAATACTCAGTTCATCAAATCCATAAGCATTCTTGGAGCATTAGTCGAACCAAATGGCATCACCAAAAACTCATAATGCGTGGCGTGTCTGGAAATGCGATCCTGGGTACATCGCTCTCTGCGCTCTCGGTGATGATATCCGAGCCTCAAGTCTATCTTGGAGTATACTGAGAGATCCTTGGAGTTGATCGAATAACTCATCAATTCTAGGGAGTGGATGCGATTGCGGATGGTAACTGCGATGGGTTACTTTTGTATCTATACATAGCAGCGAGCTCCGTCTTTCTTTTTCATAAAGAGAAGCCAGAGCTCCCAGATAGAGGATATACTCCAGTCTAATAAATCCTTACTCAACAAATCTTCTACTTGAGCCTTAAAAGCTCCTTGACTGCGAGCCATCACATAGGGGAATGGAAATGGGCTCAGTCAGAGATCAAATCAATGGTGAACTCCAGCTTCTCTTTACGGAGGTAATCCAGCGATCATCAGAACACATCTGGAACTCTCCCCAATAAAGCAAATCTCATTCAATATAGTCCCTCCTTCTGTCTCCACCACGTAAGCTAGATATACGACCTTCTTTCTGTGACATTTTTACGTCTTTGTCATGGCGGAGATCATACAAGAAGATAACTCTCTCACGTAATCCTACGAACTTTACCTCCAACTTCCTGGCCTGTCGACTTTACTTCCTTTTATAACAATCTATTGTGGCTACATGGCGAGATAGCCAATCCATCGCGAGAACCACATCAAAGTCCCTCATATCCTAAAGCTAAAATCCCAGTGAGACTCACATCCCTGATGATCGAACTCTTATCTCGACTACTCACAAATGCAGCAGTAATGGATCTCAGTGGAAGGGAAACTCTCATACACGACCCTCTATTGGTTGGAGTCTCTATACGGACACGATCTAAGAATGGCTTGGATGCAAATGAATCGTGGCTCACTGGTCTAATTGTAGCCATCATGCTCGGGAATAGAAATAATACTAGTGACCACATCGGATGCATCAGCGTCTTCAGCGAGTCACGGCATATGCTGCGGCACGAGTGCGGGGCTACGTCGATCCTGGGGCCGCGCCTCTACCTCACCGCGGCCACCTCTACTGCGGTACGTGCGGCCCTCTGCTAGGAAGCCTCTCCCCGTCGGCTTTTGTGTGCTCGTCCCTGCGGTACTCGGGTAGCTGGGCGGCCCGCGATGTCTCACGCGATCAGGCGGGACACTCCACCCCAATAAAATGGCCTTCTTGGCCACGGTGGAAACACACAAATCTTGAATCTCGTGCACTCTCGTGGTGTCAAACCGACACATATGACAAGCGGAGGAATACTGCATGGGTGCCCTTTGCTAACTTGGCAGAGCCTCGCGATCCACGACTAGAATAGCTCCTGCGGCACACTTTCGGCCTCTGTAACCTGCGCCCTTGATGTTCTTTACTGCTATCTTTGTCACGAGCTTTGTTGGGATGCACAGTGCACTCCTCTTACTCTTACTTTCTGTCTACTCGATACATAGGTGTAGTGCTTTGCTTTCCCCCGACTCTCGGAGCGGCCTCGGCTAAGTCCCCCGAATCACAATCTCTGGGACCCGATAAATGCACTACGATCGGTGTTGTAGTCACGATAAAACCTCTTGCATTTGAGGACTTCATACGCTGAATGTATGGAACCAATCTAACTGAATTCAGAGAATTTCTTCTCATACTCGGATGCGACATGTTCTTGTTCTAGCGAAGAACTCACCGATTTTGAATCCTTATGACTTTTGAGGAAAGAATCGGTCAATGAATTCTTCTTGCGGAATTGGTCCCATGCTATTTCCATCGGGATGCAGCCTTCTTTCTCTGACATCCACCAATCTTTAGCCTTGTCTTCATCGAGAAAGCGGAAAACAAGACCCTTTGCTCATCAGGTCGCGACCCATAACTCCATAAATCTTGCTTACTGGTCCCAACCACAAGTAAGGTACATACGGATCACCATTGCCGTCATATGGCTTGGCACCAAGTTTTTGTACTCTCTCTATTGACCTCCCCGGTTCTTCCATAACCTCTTTAGGTGGCGGTGGAGGTTGCGACTACTGTCGGGTCGCTATTGCTACTATTTATTGCAATGCAGTGCCACTTGCTCTGTAGTAAGCAGTCCACGGCACTTGGCGTCTTTCTGGTGGCGCGGATGGTCGGCGACTGCTCTTGTAGGGTGAGTTCATGATGCGGTGGTGGAACTGCTACGTGCTCATCCACCAGCGAGGGTACATCGGGATGCCTGAAATTTATGGAATAAGCTCTCCTAGGACGACCTCTACGTCCTCTTCCTGACATAGTGCTGAAATTTCCAAAAATATAAATTGTTTAATACTTTGAATCACTTGATATGTATGTACTCTAAGTTGGAACATGCATGGTTGCCAGTACTTATGCTCTGATACCTTGCGTGGTATCATCTTTACTCACGTCCTAGGTTATTATAGCCACAACTTTGCTCGATACCCACCTTGTCACGCCCCACCCCCTACTTAGGCGAGTGTAGTAGCCACTCTGAAATCCTAGTAGATTACCTCACAACGACTAGAAATCTAATGATGAAGCCGTATTCTTGCTTAAACCTCCTATAAAATTTTTCTTTTAATTTATAACTTAGGATTTGGTAAAATCTTAGCGACGGAAAAAACATCGCGCATAATGATTTGCGCACATAGTCTAAATTCAAATCCTGTATACATTCAATTTACACTATATCAAATATCCAAACATGGCAACCAGCGTACCAACACATTCTCTAGTAACTATGTACATACATATGTCATTATACCATTTCAAAGTATGTTCTTACAAAATATAATTCTTAATTACGGCCTTAAGCTATTTGTCGAGGACCAATCTATAATTGCTCCCGGTAAATGCTGCGTGCGCATGCGCCGGAAAATAGTTTAAAATGAAACTAATGAGTTCTTGAAGCTCAGGTGAGTGTATGCTTTTATAAGCGGTTTTTCTTTAGGAAAACATCTTAAAAATGTAAAACTCTCTTTTACAATTATTTTCGAAGCCTTTCTTTACTTTGCTTACTTTAAAAGTTTTCAAAACTTTCTTTGCTTACCACTTCTTTTCACTTGCTTGCTTTTAAAGTTTATGAAACTTTTAATACTTGCTGAGCTTTGTTTTGCTTTTTAAAAGCTTGTAAAACTCTTATTTCTTGCTTGCTTAGAAGTTTATAAAACTACTCATACTTTTCTTTTCTTGCTTACTTTATCTTGTTTGAAAAGTCTCTTAAAACCTTTCACAAACCTTTGCTTTAAAAGTTTCTCAAAACTTTTTCATAAAAACGGGAGCTTGGCTCAACCGCATGCTTTGAAAATAAAACCCACGGGAGCTTGGCTCAACTGATCGTTTTGAAATCTAAACGGGAGCTTGGCTCAATAGTTTTGCTTTAAAACTCTCGAAAGCCTTAGCGGCCAAGGGAACCAATGGTTGATTTTTCAAAGCTTGTATATCATGTTTGTAAACATCAGCTTGATAGGCCTTTATTTTTGCTTATCGTACCTAGTGAACGCGGGAACTTTGTGCTCAAATCTTAGGTGGAAGGACCTTTGTCGCGTCACCTTTCATTTTCCGGTGAATATGGTGGAATTGACCTCGTGTCGCCATCACCATACTTAGTTCGGCTCATAACCTTATATACCCCTATGCGTGCCGGTCTCCTTTAAATGCATAGTGTATGTCCTAAGTTTGCCGAGCCAGGCAAAGCTACAATGCATGTAATCCTAACACCACACACGTGCACGTACGGGATACCTGCGACCGGTTTGCTTGCTTAAAACTAGGGAAGGCCTTGTTTACAGCCTTTCATTGCTTGCTTGCTTGCTCTTTGTAAAATGGTTTTACACTTTAAGAAACCATTTCTTGCTTGCTTGCCAGCATCAGTTCATCATTCAAACCATTTTAGCAGTTGCTTTACTTGGCACAAAAATGGTTTTAACTTTTCAAAAACCATTTACGTGCTAACGCTTGCTTACGGTATGGTTTTCTGATTTAAAACGATAGCCTTTCAAAAGTGGTTTAACTCAAACCATTTGCTTTGCTTTTATCTCATTGCTTGCTTCTTGAAAATGGTTGCATTCAAAGCCATAAAATACCAATTAATAAACAATTTGTGGCTCCTCCTCTCCTCCATACTAGTATTTGGAAAAATGAGTTTAGAGCACTCACATCTTTCCTTGCTTAACTTGAGCAGTTCACACTTATCCGCCTTTACTTTAACTTCTGACTTCAACCGAATAAGGCGACAAATTAATCGCATAACCCAACGTACTTCCTAGACTTGATGCCTCTTCATACTCTTTTAAAGTTAAGGTGCTAAGGGTTCTATTCCAACTGGAATTACCCAATTCGAGGAACCCCAGCTCAAGTTCGTCGAAACAAGCAGGACTACTCTATGTCTAGCTAGTGCAAAATTTTTCACTTTTATGGCCCCACTTTGAGTGAATTTTGGGCCACTTAGGATCAGAATTTTGCGATTCCTACTTATTAAGTTTTTTTCTCCTTGAAGTCTATTTTACGTAGCCACTTGAATCACTCAAATTGGATAAGAAATGAGGAAGTTATGGCCGAAATACGAAAACTGGTCGAAACGGAAAATAAAGGCAAGATTCTATGAAGTGGGACCTTTCTCTGCAGTGGAGGCTGTCAAATGACAGTAAAGTTCTACCGGTAGGACTTCCTATTGTAAGTGGACTTGCAATGCCCAGATTTTGTTATTTCTCCCCCTTTTGACCCAATTCACTCCATATACTTCTATAATTCATAATACCTCAAAAAACTAACTTGGAAATCATCTAAACAACTCCACGACATGAATTGGTGTTTGGAAACTCAAAACCCAAAACCTTGGAGTGAAAAATCCAAGAACACTACCTAAGGTCCACCAATTCTTTTAACATCATGTAATTTGATGATTCCAAGTTTCTTTATCAATTGGGGTTTACTCACATACTTCAACCAATCAAAGGCTTAATGTGTCTTTGCACAAGGCTAGATCAAAGGAGAACTAATCTCCATACCCGAAGCCTAGAAATCTAAAATACACTAAAGCGAAACACATCAAACACATACCTTGATCTTGCTCTTCTATCTTCTTCCTCTTCTCTTCCTCCTCTTGGCTCTCTTCTTTTCTCACCTACGGGTTTGCTAGGGCAACTAGAGACCAAATGAATTTTGCTTTTGTTTTTCTTCTTTTTGTTAAATTAACTTTCCATAAATTGCAACTAGCCCTCATCTTTTCATTATTGCAATAACCTTTTCCAATTTCCCATGGCCCATCTCTACACCTTAAATTTGGTGCTGCTGTTCATTTTGCATAATGACAATTGTACATGGTTTAATACCCATAAATCGGGGTTCAGCATTTATCATTTCCCACTTTTAAATCTCCAAATATTTGGTGTGACACTCGATGCTCTATACACCCCTACGGTGTCATATCTGTAGACTCGGGGCAGTGTTACAAGTTTCAGCCCCGAAGAATGCCCATGTCATTAAATGACTTTTAGGCTAAAAATAATCAAAGTAGGAAAATTTCCTACCTGACAGGTTTGATGAAACTCAGATTTTATTCTTTGCGTAGCTCTCGATCCGTGGACGGACTTTTCCTTTTACTTCAACAAAAACCTACGGCCTGATTGCTATAAATCTTAGAGAGAAGCTTAAGCTTCTCACTCCTCACCTCTCTTCTCCTTCTCACATTTTCTCCTCCCTCCACCCACTGTCCGTTCTTTTGTTTTTCCCAAAATGGCCCATTTTTTACTTTTCTTCCCTTTTCTATTTTTTTCTTTCTTTATTTTATTTTTCCCTTTATTTTCTTTTTTTCTTTCATTTTTTTCTCATTTGGTTCTTATCAATCGAACTCCCATGTTGCTCCTCTGTTCACGCAAATTTTCATTTTTCTTTTTCTTTATTATTTCATTTGACTTTCTTTCCTTTATTTCCCCCTACATTTTGACACAACTTTCCTCCAAGTATGAGCCACTTATCGAGTTATATGTGTCTTGCTACCCCACATGGCCGTCATGCCGTAATGCAGTAACGCCCAAAATCGGAAGTCTGATTAGGCATCAACTGCGGAATGTCGTGAATGTTGGGTGACGACGCATCATAATCGTCTCTGCTTTGTGTGGGAGCTCTGCGTAGTACATAACCTGTCCCGACAATCAGCGATGTGCACCACGGGGTCCACATGCGAGTAAAATATAGCGCGCCAATTTTGCATCAATACTCACAGCAAACATATCTGACCAAAATATACTACATGGTTCGAGTTTTTACATTACTCTTAATTCAACATATATTAAATTTACAATTCTAATACATATTCCTCTGAAAATCAAAACCCTGAAGTCGGCTTTCTTCTCAAAACGGCCTCTAATGAGAGCCGCCTTCCCGATCGCTCCATGTACCTGAAATGGTGATCCCTCGACAGGGTGAGCAAAGCCCAATAGAGATAATTTCCTACATGGGTTACTCCCCACCTAAGTGCACATGCATGTGAGCAATCACATTCAAGCGATTTCATGAACACACTCGAATGTCACCATAACCCGATCCATGTCAGAGTCCTCAGGCTCCTCGCATAATACTAAGCCGAATGCAAGTAAAAATATCAGTTTTCAAAACAAAACTTGTTGTTCTCAAAAACACACAACCAAATTTCAGTAAAAGTATTAGACTACCCTCCGAGGCGAATGTGTTGGAGAACCTTCCTAAACAATTCATGGGCTCCTCCGACGTGTGGTGGTGGACCCGTCTCAACCGATTCTCGGAAAATCATCCGTGAAATTCCTTTCACAACCATTTTCGTTTTCTTTACTTTTTCATGTCATGCACTCCTCCTAATATTCTAGGGTGCCCCGATGCATATCACAGATGCATGATGCCAATTCAACACATTCATGCTAATATATTCACATGCATATATATTAACATAATTAAATCACATAAAACATGTTATGCAAATTTTCACCATCAATACACAAAATTAGCTCCTGACAATTAACAAACACAAGCAATTCATTTTGAATCACTCGACATCACAAAAATTCTGAAAATATTCATGTTACTATTCATGTGAGCGATTAGAAACCCCTCACAGATTCTTGTTCATATACAATAAATTTCCCTACATTCCAAAGCTTTTGAGGCCAGGAATTCTGGCTATAAGCCTTAGAACATTCTAACCATTTACATGGCTCTTAGCTAAGGTGCGCAAATGAGAAAAAGATCCTACCTCTTGAGTTTCGAACCTCCACCATCGGTTATAGTGCTGCTTGATAGAACAACTTTCCTTCTTGCCGTCGAATCGGCCGGTCCAGATGAGCCGGAATCCTAGTGAAGGTGCTCTCTCTCTCTCTAAAAATCAAAATCTAACCTCGCATCTCCATTTCACTCTACCTGCGTTTTGGCCTTTAAAAATGGGAAAATGACACTATGCAATTTTTTCTTTTTCTTCATTAACAATTTCCAAAATTCCCTATATGTCTCTTCTTTTGGATTTTTGACACTTTGCACTATCTAGGCCATCCACATTTCCATCTAATCTTTCTAATCTACAACATGTGTCCTGAGTACATGTAGTGGTGACTTTTGTCATCATGTCTTTCAAACCCCGTTTCGACGCGATACGGTGCCTCAAGCGTGAAATTGTATCTGGAATTAGAAATGACGAAGTCAACGTAGTAGTAGATTTGAGTGAGGCAGTTCATGATTGATCACAGTTTCGTCATCAGAGAACTAGGAATTTTGGATTTTACTGAAATTACGATTTTACCTTTTTTCAGAAAGTGGAATTTTCTCAGGTCTTCTGACCATCCGCTCTCCCAAGGTGCCAAGTGGCATCTACATGATCATGTCATGTGTCACCCGACACCCCGGTATCTCGAAAAACGTGAAATTCCGACTGTCTCGGAATCTGACAAAATTCGATAGGGTAACTAGATTTTGTAAGACAAATTCAACGGTGAAGTCTATTTTGTCATCGAAATCTAGAAAATTTCCGGTTTTCAATTGAAATTACCTTTTTACCTTTTTTTAGAAAAATTGATTTTTTCCCAGGTTTTACATTTACACTCTACCGTGATCAGATAATGAAGCTTCTTATAAATGTCACCAATACAAAAATATTACGCTCGGTAATGATGTTTCTAAAAAGCATCATTTAATAAAATATTATTATCAAACTAATGACTCTTTCTAAAAGCGTCAAGTAATCAAACATCATTATTCTTAATTTTTTGTAGTATTGACACGTTTTAATATTCTTATTGTAGTAAATACCTATAACTCCCGGTTACGCAGCATATTGACTACCCTTCATTTGATTTGTATACTGATCATATATACTTTGCTCATCTAAATCGTTCAAACACAAATAAACGTCATACCACGACGAAACCAAAATATTGTACTGAGACGACACAACCACATTGCATCAAAGGCAGTGAAACAATCCACATGCACGAGGCGGTGACTAAATTGCAACTAAATCATGAAAAAGCAAATAAAACCCTATATTTGTGTGAAATAACCACTTTATTGAGAAAGAAAATTATGAAAAGCGGTGTGGAGGGTGATTTAAGATTAAGAATGACCAAAAAATCACCTCTTCTTATTTAAAGAAAAGAGGGTAGTAGAGAGAAAAAAAATGAGAAAAGGAGGCAAGGATTTGAAAGTATATTCATATATAAGTGATAATAGATGAAATCATATTCACATATGTTATAATATATAAATGATTTTCCTATAAATATTGAACGATAAAAATATAATTATATTCTAAATTTATTGCTCCTATGTATTTGAATAATATAGATACTTATTTGATCTATAGGATATTAGTAAATTCATATTGAAATAAAAGAGTTTACATATTAATAAATTAATGATAAATTTTTATTCATATATAATTGTTAACAAAAAAATCATAATGAATTTATATTTATTGAAAATACATGAATTTGAATCCATTAAGTGTTGCATATTTGTTTGTACATGCCTCTTTTGGAGGCACAATACACCAAGGTTGGAAGATTTTTAATTAAAGCAAGCAAAAAGCAAATACCATTGATCATAAACCATACAAAATGTCATATTAGCCTCAACTTGTATTATAGTTTGACTCTCTAGCAATTCTCATTAGAGTTGTCATGGATCCAGTATTTTAAATAATAAATTTCAGTCAATAACCAAGACTTACTTTTGCATTTGGACAAAAACTAGTATGAAAATGATTTTAAAGTTATAACTTATTTTTTTGTTTTATTTTTAAAATGAGAAAACAATATAAGAAAGAAAAATTATAATGTGATTACTAGAAAGAAAAAACAAGTCTCAGAAAAATTATGTCTAGATACAAGAGTCAAGTTAGGAATAGTAACAATTGGGAAGGTATAGTGAAAAATCCTAGTACTCCTTTATGTTGGGAAACCTCGCTAAGTCCTTTTATATCCCAGTATTGGTATGTTATTGTGCACTTTGGGCCTAAGCATCATGGTTTTGTTTGGACTTTTCCCTAAAAGGCCTCATATCAGTGTGGATGTAGTCGATGCTTATATTATCATAAGTTTTCCTATTCCTAAGTTGATGTGAGACATTGCGGAGTTTAGGCGCACATCAGCTTGATCCCTCCCAGAACAATGTTCATGAATCCCCTCAAGTAAGTTTCCTTTACCACTTTCATTTTAAAGGCACACACAAGAGTAGGGATCATGGCTCTTTTACATATTTGTTGCTATATGTTGATGATATCTTTGATTGCATACTAGTAAGGCGAAGTGACAATCACGAAGACTGTTGAGAAGTGAGTTTGAGATGAAGGATTTAGAGTGTAACCAAGAAAATCCTAGGCATGAAGATTTAGAGATTGGAAAGTGGGTCTATTTTATTTGTCTAGCATAAATACATTGAAAGGCATTGTAATATTTTCAAATGAAGAAGTCAAAGCCTGTTAGCACTCCTTTGGCAGCACACTTTAAATTTGATGCTAGTGTTATACCAAGTACATAAGAAAACACATTACATGAGTCAAGTCCCTTACTCTAGCGTGGTTGGGAGTTTATGTACACTATGGTGTGCACTAGGTTAGATCTAGCACATGTGGTTAATGTGGTAAGTAGATTTATGAGTAATATTAGCAAAACTCACTAGGGAGTTGTTAAATGGATTATACGTGCAGGAGAATTTACAAGTAACTTATGTCTGGTTATGGTTCTAGTGGTTCTACTATGAAGTGGTATTGTTGGCTATACAAATTCTGATTATGGTGGAGAACTCTTGAGAAGAAGATCATTAGCATGTTATGTATTTACCTTCTTTGGTTGTGCTATTAGTTGAAGAAAAGCGACATTACGATTGATAGCTATATCTGCAAGCGGTTGAATATATGTCATTGATAATTAAAGTTTGCATGATCTTGTTGATAATTTGGGTTTAGATGTGTAGAAACCTATCATTCATTGTGATAGTCAAAGTGCATTGAGCTTGGAAAAAAATCCAGTTTATCATGAAAGATTGAAGCATATTGATGTCAAGTTGAACTTCATTAGAGATATCATTGAGGGTAATGTTTTCTCCATAGTGAAGATACTTGAGTTGATATCTGATTGATATGTTCATTAAGCCATTGCCTATAGAAAAGTCAAGCATAGCTTGGACTTGGTGAATGTTCACTTAGTATGAGGCCCTTCGGGGCATGGATGGGAGGGAGTTGTTTTTTATATTGATGGCTTTGGAAAATTCCAGTTGAAGTGGAGAATTGTTAAATGTAAAACCCGAGTAAATTTGAATTTTTTCGAAAAAGGGCAAAACATTAAATTATCGCTATAGTACAGGCTGCAAACCTGAAATTTTCTAAATCTCGAATGACAAATTGGACCTCATTGTTAGATTTGTCTCACGAAATCTAGTTACCTAGATGAATTTCATTGAATTCCGAGATAGTCAAATTTTTCACGATTTTCGAGATGATGGGCGCTTTGTGGACCCTAAAAGCGAGTTTTAAATAAAATCCCAGTGAAATAATTAATAAGATTCATATCAAATAATTTGAACTTATGGCCATCAAATTGTTTCGAGCATAGTGAGCCAGGTAAGTCGTGGACATGTGGCGCTGACAGAGCCAACCATTTAAACATTGGAAATGAGAGCTTGAGACAGAGAAGAACACATTCTTTGCTGAGTAGTGGGAAGAAAGAGAGGAAAGGAAGAGAAGTCAAGTTCTTTCCACGATCCTGAGTTTCGTCGGTCGGGGTCGTCTCGAACGAAGTTAAAAGTTCATCCACTTTCGATAGGGTTACGCGTGTGTACCAAAGGAGGATTTCACAAAGATCCAAGGAGGTTTGGGGAAATCAAAGTTTCGGGTGGGAGGTGTTCTTGAGACCTCCTACGTTTCTACTAAGCCCCCCGAGGTAGAATTCTCTTTAGTTGGCTACCCTTAAGGGGCTGTTGGCTCTATTTTCACCCTTAAGGGCTATTTAGCTCTATTTCCATCCTTAAAGGCTATTTGGCTTATTTTTAGCCTGTTTAAAGGGATGTTTGACACATTTTGTAACTTGTTTTAAGGCTTGTTTGTGGCCGGCTTTGTGAGCTGGTTTGTGATTGTTTGTGGAATGTCCAATAATTTTTTTTAGGGGATGTTTGGATGAAGAGAAAAATTCGGACTGTTAAGGGCTTGTTTAGCCAGTTTGAAGGCCAATTTAGAACTTTGTTGCGGTTTTATACAGTTAAGGGGCTGTTAGGCTATTTTGTGGGCATTTACGCTACACTTTCCTATAAGGGTTAAGTGTGTTATTACTTTGATAATATGCTTGGTGGTTGTTGTTTGATAAAATGTTAATATATGTGTTTTAATGTATTGACATTGGTGTGGGTGTTTAATTGGAGATTATATGCATATGATATAATTGTCCATGATGCATGATGAATTGTATGAATTAAAATGTCCATATGGTATTCATTACACATGTGACATGGCATCGACATGCAATGGTACATTACATTGCATATGCACAAAGACATTGCATTTCATGGGTGTGATTGCATGGTTGAGATCAAACACCTGGTGGTGATTGATGAGTGGGCTCAGTACCCCATTTGGTGAAGTCCATAGTACTTTCTTTGCACTTAACATTGAAAAACTTGTGTCGGGTAATAGTAATAATAGTGGGCCTCCACAGGGTAGAAAGGCCAGTTATTGGTTTTATACATTCCAACGGTGAAAGTCAAAGAAAGTGTAAGGTTTGCGGGCCAGTGAGACTCCAAAATTCACTACCCACAAAAGACACATGGTTTTGTTTATAAAATGATCATTGGATGAAAATCAGCAATGACGGATTTTATCACACATTGACATTGCATTGTGTGATGGGAGTCGGTAAGGACTTGGGGTATGGTTCTGGTGAGTCTACGTCTCATTCTTCGTATGACATGCAGAATTCAAATTTAGAATTGCATATTCTTATGAATCTTTAAGCGTGAATGTGAATTGTCAAGTGTGAGCATTGTATATGCGCTTGGGTGGGGAGTAGCTGCATAGGAATTATACAGGCATAGCTCACTATACGGAAAAACATTTTTAGGTGTGGGATATCGTCGATGGACGACTCGTCGAGTTACAAGGGTGAAGAAAGTTGATTTGTGGCTTGAATAATTATTTTTGCAACATTTTTGTGGAACAAACTAGTTTTAGCATGTAATTTTATGTAAAAGAATTGTATATGAATTTATATGAAATTTTTTATACATGACCATCTTGTGTTCTAGGCTCTGCCTTGCCTAAGCAAAGGTGAGCTTTGCCTAGAAAAACCAGAGCCTTCACATACTTCTTTCGACCTCACCTAGAGCCTTAAGCTTCATAAACTATTGTTTTCCCCGTAGTATTGTGCACAATACAAGCTTGGTTTTGGGTAGCCCCCATTTAAGGAGACTTGCTCGCTTGATAAAATTATGAATCCCGATAAATGGGACTCAATGGTGGGTATATGGTTATATGATATCTACAAGTTTTCCATGGGCTGATGACGATCAATGGACCCTAGATTAGCGCTATAGCTAAATGACTATAGCTTTGTGGTGATTTGAATTATGATTCAACCCGGAATATTTAGGTTTCCTCCGATCCAGTGATTTTTTATGAGATCCGTAGCGGAGATGGAAGCGTTAAGACTCGTAGTGCTTAAACCCTGAGGTCAACACTGCTCTTCGTGAGGGTGCGAGGGGTAATGACTCCCTCGTGGTATGGACTTGTATATATATATATATAGGTATATATATATATATATATATATATATATATATATATATATGTGTGTGTGTGTGTGTGTGTGTGTGTGTGTGTGTGTGTGTGTGTGTGTGTGTGTGTGTGTGTGTGTTTAGATTTTGTGTCAGGTAATGAAAGTCCAATCAATAAAATACTCTTTTCATGGACGAATAAATTTATCGAATCAACAGAAGTTCCTCATGTTTTTGTTATTAATTTTTTTTGTTTATTATCTTCCTATTTACTGTTTATTTTGCAACAAAGTCAGGCAAAAGGTCACTATAAGGCGATGATGTAAAAAACCTTCCACACAAATTTTAAGTTATATATTATACTAAGAATATTTTTCCTAAATGTTGTAAAAAAAAATTTGTAAATTCATAGTTAATAGTCCAAACAACACATCACAGTTTGAAAAAAAAATCTTTAAATTAAGAGTTATAAAATTTGTAGAAATACATAATCAAGATCCAACTAGATTACTGTTCCGTTGTAGCTCCTAGTATCCAAATCTTCCTTTGATTGATACTTCTTTTTTAATCCAACCTAAATTATAGACTTAGGCTTCGTTTGGAACCCAAAAAGTAATTGGAAAAGAAAAAAAAATACTAAGGACAAAATTTTCTCATGTTTGATTTCATTATGAAAAATATAAAAGGAAATAAAATATAATCAAAATTCATCACAATTTTACACATTTTTAAATTTCTTGGTCCTTATATAATAGAGAAAGATTTTATAGTAAATTAAAAGAGAAAAAATTATACTCATTCATTCATTGAGAAGAAAGTAGTACTAGATGAACGAAGATATATGGCAAAGCCATTTCTAGTGTTTTGCTCCACTCACGCTCATTGAAACGGAAAATATGAGTAAGGTATCATCAAAATATTCTAACTAACATATTCTAGAATAATCTATTACTGGAAAAAAATAAAAATAAAAATAAAAATAAAGGAGATAAGTTGTAGTGTTGTAATACTATCCCTCAAGATCGAGAATACAAATCATGAATTCTCATCTTGCTAAGAAGAGTGTGAAATTATGTTGGATAAAGAGCTTTAATGAAGATATTTGCTAGCATATTCAAAGTAGTGACATACATTGTCTTCACAACTCCAGCTTGTATTTTGTCATGAACAATATGGCAATCAATTTCTACATGTTTGGTGCGTTCATGATAAACAGGATTGCTTGAAATGTGGAGGGTAGCCTAATTGTCACAAAAGAGTAGAGCCGAACCATCATAAGGTACTTGGAAGTCATTTAGCAAGGCTAGTAACCACATAATTTACCAGTGTTCAATTATATAGAGCAATACTTTGCTTTTAAATTAAAGAATCCGGACACACTTGTTGTTTCTGATTTACATGATATAAGAGAAGAACCTAAAAACACACAAAAACCAAAAATGGATCGTCTTATGCCTGGAAAAGCCACTCAATCAGAATCCGCAAATGCTTTCAACTGAATATCTGAATTAGATGGAAAGAATATACCTTGTTCTGGAGTTCTCTTGATGTATTGTAAGACATAAAATGCTGCTTGCGGGTACGAGGAGTAGCCAAAAATTGACTAAATCGATTTACTGGATAGCTTATATTAGGTCTAGTAATGGTAAGGCATAGTAGCTTACCAATGAGTCACCTATAAGTAGAAGGATCAGCCACCAAATCACCATCCTCTTAAGAAAGCTTGAGGTTTGGTTCCATTGGAATAGTGTCTAGTTTATAACCCAAGTATAAAACTTCAAAGTAACCTAATGGCATTTTCTTAGCAAATTGAAATCCCAATAGCTGTACGGGCAATCCCTAAACCCAAAAAAATATTTGAGAGGACCAAAATCCCTCATCTTGAATTGTCTACTAAGAGTATATTTTAAGCCATTCATAGCTACAACATCATTGCTAGCAACTATTATGTCATCAACATACACCAAAAGGGCCAAGAAAACAAAACTTTGACGTTTGATGAATAAGGAATGATCATTAGCAGATTGAGCAAATCTTGTTTCCAACAAGATAGTTGAGAATTAATGGAAACTATTAATGTGAAGCTTTGTCGTGAATTCATAAACCGATTTATGCGTTATCTACAAACTCGTGATTATAAAGAGGAGTCTCTCCCTTTTGGCAAGAATAACCTAGAGGAATACTCATATAGACTTCCTCATTGAGATCTCCATGGAGGAATGCATTCGTCACATCAAGTTGAGTGAGAGACCAACTTAAAAATGGCAACCAAAGAGAGCAAAAGTTTCATAATAACTAGTTCAGCCACATGAGAAAAAGTATCTAGAAAATAAATACCTTCCTTTTGTGTGTACCCTTTTGCTACAAGGTAAGCTTTGTATCGCTCCACGGTGCCATTAGCTTTATACTTAATTTTATACACTCATTTATTATCCACGGTTTTCTTCCAGCGCGAAGAATAACAAGTGACTGTGCACCATTCATCTCCTCAAAGCTTCGCAACTCAATATCAATAGTATCTGTTACACTTGAGACTCCAACAATTTGCAGTGAAAAAGTTTCAGGTTCTGCTGAGTACCGACATAAAGCAAAGCACGATAGAGCCTGAGAGTTTATGGTGTGCCTGAAAAGAAGATATGGATAGAAAGTTGAAAGTAGTAGGGTTCATGTAGCCGATGATCGGGTTTGTAGTCGAATAGTAATGATAATCTAATAGATAAATGGACGTTGTAATACAAAAATGGACGCATATGTGGGTCAGGAATTTTAGTTTCATTAGCATTGAGAAGTCGAGGTGGAGAGGAGGAAGTGTAGTGACGGACTCCAATGGCAATGAGGTATAACACGATCGACAAAAGATCAAAGTGTTCATTATCAATGCTGATTGAAAGAAATGGAAAATTGATTCATGAAAGACAACATTTCTAGTGATATAAATTTTATTTCTTTCCAAATCAAGTAATTTGCACCCTTTGTATACAAAATGATAACCAAGAAAAACATATGCCCTAGCTCATTGAGTAAATTTGGTTCATTGACTAACAAGAGTTGAACCATAACATAAACACCCAAAAGAACGAAGATGTGAGTATACGGGTTTCTTATCATTTAAAATTCAAAAGGACTTTTGTTGGACAACAATGGGGATGGTGTTCTATTGATCAAGTAAACTATAGTTAAAAAACATTCACCCCAATAACAAAGAGGAACATTGGATTGGAAGAGAAGCGCCGTGCCATTAATGAGGACGTGTCGGGTGCTTTCTTTCAACAAATGTACCTTTTGTTCAGAGTTTCCACATAAGAATGGAAAGAGATAATTCCTTTTGAATGAAAGAGAAATCATGGAGTGCTAACTCGTACATTATCTAATCTAATGGATTTGAAGGTATTGTTATATCATGTGGGAAATCATATTATAAAATTCTAGAAATAAGAAGGTAACATTTGATTTTGAAGTTAAAAGATACACCATGTGGCTCAAGATAATCATCCATAATGGCGAAAAATATTTATGACTAGCTCGGTGTGCTAACATGGAAAGGACCCCAAATATCAATATAGACTAAATCAAAAGGATGAGAAGGCATATGATTATTCGAAATGAAGAGCAAACGTCTTTGCTTAGCCAAATGAAAAATTCGACAATGTGAAGACAAAGTGGATAGAGAACTATGAATTTGTAATTCATTAGGAAGTAACTGAATTTTTACAGTTGAGGGATGTCCCAATCTAAAATGCCAAATATCACTTTTTCTCATTATGGATGATGAGAAAACAAAATTACAAGAAGTAATCCTTAGTTCTAGAAAATATAAATTTCTTTGTCTTCTACCCTTCCCAATCATCAAGCCTTAAGTAAGGTCTTGGATAACACATGAATTGGAAAGAAAATTAACACTACAGTTATGACTAAGCGTCAAAGCACTGATACCAAGTAAATTAAAAGAAAACAGAGGAACAAAGAGCACATCATGTAATATCAAAAAATCAAACAATTTAATAAATCCTATTCTTCTGTAGAAAGCAAGAAAGTAGAATTAGAGGAAAGAATTCCTTATATTTTTCATTAATCCATTATGAATATATATATATATATATATATAAAAGTCAATCTAACCTTCTTAATAGATTACGACTCTATAAGAAAAGTTTCATAATATGTTACAACTCTATATGTAAAGTAGATATATGCTATAACACTCCTCCTCAAGTTGTAGCATAGATATTAATGATGGCCAACTTGTTATATAGATAACTAATCCGGTTCTCACTTAGGGCCTTTGTGAAGATATCACCCAATTGTTCTCCAATCTTCACATATCCTATAGAAATCAAGTCGAGTTGGATTTTCTCACTAACGAAATGACAATTTATCTCAATATGTCCAGTTTGTTCACGAAACACAAGATTAGAAGCAATATAAAGGGCAACCTGGTTGTCACACCAGAGTTTTGCAAGGATTGGTGTCTCAATGTCGACTTCCATCAAGAGTTAATGAAGCCACATGATCTCACACACTCCGGCCGCAAGGTCACGCTCTTATATTCAAACTATGCACTAGATTGAGAGACAACATTCTATTTCTTACTCTTCCATGAGATTCCTCTAATCAAACACATAGTACCCCGAAGGGACCTCACTCCTCCTTAGATCCTACCCAATCTACGTCTGAAACGCACTCAATTATGCTATGCCCATGATTACTATATAAAATACCACGTCCTGGGGCACCTTTCAAGTAACATAGAATCTGTTCAATACTAGCCCAATGGTCGACCGTTAGAGCAGACATGTACTGACTTACAACATTGACTTAGTGGGCAATATTAAGATGAGTTACTGTAAGGTAATTCATTTTCCCAATTAGTCTTCTATATCTCTCAAGATCCTCAAATGTTTTACCTTCTCTAGTAAGGTGTACGCTTGGAACCATAGGGGAACTACATGACTTTACCCTTAACTTTTCGGTATCAGACAATAGATCAAGCACATATTTCCTTTGAGATAAGAAGATTCCATGTTTGCTTCGCATAACTTCAATTCCTAAGAAGTATCTTAACATCCCTAAATCCTTTGTATGGAATTGGCTCTGAAGAAAGAACTTAAGAGATGAGATGTCTTTAGAGTCATTCGCAGTAATAACAATATCATCTACATACACTACCAACAGAATGATACCTAACTAGAAATCCTATAGAAGACGAAGTGGTCAGATTTACTCTTCTGCATGCCAAATTCCTCCACGGCTTAACTGAATTTACCAAACCACGCACGAGGACTTTGTTTCAAACCATATAAAGACTTGAAGCGAAAAAAGCTTTCCCAATCCCCACGAAACAAACCCTTGAGGACTGCTCCATATACACCTCCTACTGAAGGCCGCCATGAAGAAAGAGATTCTTAATATCAAGCTGATGGAGATCCACAGGGAAACAAAAAGCCGAATAGTTGTCATCTCAGCAACAGGGGAAAATTTGTTATAATAATCCACACCATAGGTCTAAGTGTACCCCTTAACCACAAGTCGTGCTTTCAATTGAGTAATTGAACCATTAGGATTAACTTTAGGTACTTAAAACCAACGACATCAATGGCTTTTCTTCCAAATGAGTAGCCATTCCAGTTCCAAGTACCATTGTATCTAGCTTGCATTTTCTTCCACCATAGCACTCGCTAACTAGGGTGAGATAAAGCCTCAGAACTGAGTGTTAGGAAGAGAGATAAAATCGGGGATGCAATAAAAGAACATGATGTAATGACAAAATGGGTTATAAGAACAAAGCGAGGGAGTGGGTGAACACACCTTTGAAATTTATCTTTATGAAGAGCAATAGGAAGGTCGTATGACACCCTTTTCTCAGATCCGACAGATTGGCGGTCAGAACCAAATCCGGGATACTCTGATACACTAAGCGCGACGCTAACTCGGCATAGGATGTCAAGTGAGGGTCACTCTTTTTATCATACTTGTAACACCCCAAAAATATACCCTAGTCGTTTTCGACATGTTTAGGGTATTTAGTAAGCATAATTTAACTATTTTGTGAGTTAGTAGAAACCGAACGAGAGACCCGGAAAGTTACAAAACTTAAGGACAAAATTGTAATTTGTCCAAAAAGGGGGCTTAAAAGTCATAGTTGATGAGAATAGAGGCCCAAATAAAATATTGGAAAGTTGTTCAAATAGCCAATAGAGGGACCTTTTACAAATAATGAAACTTAGCAAAAATGGGTTTTTAGAGGGCCAAACAAGGCCTTAGCAAACATGGGTTTTAAAGACCAAAGTTGGTCTCATTTGGGGAGGAAAAAAGAAAAAAGCGGTGAGGAGGGAGAAGAGAAGGAATAGAGGAAGAGGAAGAATAGAGACTAGATCGAAAGCGAGCTCAAGGTATGAACTACTAACCTTAATTATGGATCCTTGGTTTTGTTTGGTTAATGGTTAATTGTTGTACCCAAACCTAGGGTTTTGTCAAGTTTCATCCTAACCAAAGATGTATTAGATTAAGGTTAACAAAACTCTAAATGGCACAAGAAAAACATGGAATCCTCCCTTTGAGGAGGTTCAGATTCTGGAGTTTAATTGCAAAGAAAAAGGGTTGGAGTTCGAACAAACCCTAATAAATTTGTCATATGGGTTTAAGACCCATATTAGAATGGTTTGAAAAAGAAATTCATAATAGGTCTTTGAAAGAAGATAAGAAATGAAAGATGAATTGAATAGAAAAGAGATTCCAAGGTGAATTGGAATGGTTTTGAGGTGTGTAGGAAGTGTGGGAGTGATCCATGGATTAAAGTGAAGGAAAAATGTGAGAAAACACACATTCTGGGCACTTTCGGAGAGATCTACGGTGGGGTTAAGTCCTACCGGTGGGACATCGATTCTGGTCATTTTGGCCAAGTCCTACCGGTAGAAGTTAAGTCCTACCGGTAGGACTTGGGCCTGTTTCCTGTTCTGACCAGTTTTTGTATTTTGGCCATAACTTCCTCATTTCTTATCCATTTGAGAGTGATTCAAGTGGCCATAAAATAGACTTCAGGAGAACCAAACTTAAAGAAAGTATTGTCAAATTATGACTCCTAAGGGGTCAAATATTCACTCAAAGTAGGGCTATGTGCAAGACAAACTCTGGTTCCAGCTTTGAACATAGAGTAGTCCGGGTTGTTTCGGACGTAACTTGAGTTTCGGTGCTCCGAATTGGGTGATTCAATTGGAATGAAACCCTTAGAACCTTAGCTTTAAATGAGTACAAAGACATTGTGTCAAATATAAAGTTAGAACCTCAGAAAAAATTAGTAATACAAACTGTTCTGGAGAAATCCGGGTAAACCGACTAGTTTGGCATGAAAATGCCATAACTAGTTTGGATGATCCACAGGATTGATTCCACTTCTAAGTAGAAATAGATTCATAGGAATAAGAATATATAGATGAGGTGTGATTCCGTGACATCATACTTCACAAGAATGAAATGCCATATGTAATAGAGCTGAAACAAGAGAAATGTAGAAAATGAAAAATGTATAGAGAGTGTTCATAGAAACATAGAAAATGGTTATGGAAATGAAAATGAAAATGAATTGAAATATGATTGAGAGACATACGAATAATATGTCATGAACACATAATGTGGATTAAATGATATATTATTATTATCTATATAACAGAAAATGATAACAGAAATGATAGGAGTATACATGAATGAAGATGTGAATAGTATTTATGAATAAGTATACATGAGATAGGTATCGTCAATGAATTTATGAATAGTATTCTGAATGAGTATATATGAATAGTATACATGAATGAATATGTGAATGAGTATACGTGGATAAGTATACGTAAATGAATTTATGAATGAGTATACCTGAATGGAGTAAATATGAAAAATGTACATAGATTGCGTATACCTTTGAAAAGATAATACGAAAGTGATATTAGAATTGAAATGTGATTATGATCGGTTATGAATGTTAATTGCGAAATATATATATATAAGCATATATATATATATTGATTTGAATGATTGTTATTTGAAATGTTTGTCATACATAAATGATATGAAGACAAAATGCGATTGTGATCGGTTATGAATGCTAATTCTAAAATATATATATATATATATATATAAGTATATATATATATATTGATTTGAATGATTGTTCGAAATGTCTGTCACACGTAAGCATGTGCATGTGTTGAACGGTAAGTGAAATTGCGCATAAAAGTAATTGATTTGAAATGTATCGTGAATGGCGGAAGCATGTGGGATTCTGGCCCCGAATTCCGTCATGAAGGTATAGTGTTTGTCTAATCTGAAATCATTGCTATTAGTGACAAGCGGGGCGGGATTCACTAACAGATCTGTCGTGAATGTCGGCTTCTATAGCCACATGTGGGACGGTAATAATTGAATGCGAATCACATTTGCTAATGAATGACAAAGCGAGGCGGGATTCACCGGCCCCGAATGTCGTGAATGTCGACTTCTATAGCCATATGTGAGACGGTAATAATTGAATGTGAAATCACATTGTTACTGAATGACAGACAGGGCAGGATTCCCCAAGTGAATCTGTCGTGAATGTCGATTTCTATAGCCATATGTGAGACAGTAATAATTGAATGCGAAATCATTGCTAATGAATGTGACAGCAGGATTCACGGCTGAATGTCGTGGATAATAATTCTATAGTCATATGTGAGGCGGTAATATTGAATGTGAAATCACATTACCTCTTTGAGACTAAACAAACGAGGCGGGATTCACCAGCCAGATACGTCATGGATGTCGAATTCTATAACTATATATTGGAATCACAAACCGAAAAAGGAAAACGATGGTATTGAAAAATTGTATTTTGTATCTTTACATTACGGACATAGTAAAAAGGCATCATTTTGTAAATGCATTTTGTTGAATGTGAATGTTAAGGGTCTTTTGAAATTATATGTGTTTATGGGATTGCCCGAAAAGAAGTGTTTTCGATTAATTAAAAAGGTCTTAAATAGAATAACATAAACAAATGTTTGGAAGATAATTGAAATGTCGGAGTAAACCGGGCTCCGGCTTGGATCCGCCATTAGTCAAGTCGAGGGATTCGAGATTGCGACACTTTGAAAGAAAGAATTTTAATAAGGCGAAATAAATGTTTTGATTGAAAGCGTCGAGATGAAGTGGGCTCCGGCTTGGATCATGTCGGGTCAGTAGGGGATTGAATTGCGACACTTTGTAAATGAAAATTTATAAAGCGAAAACTAAAGTTTAACGGGCACCCCCGGATCCGCAATGTAATTTCACAAAGGGAGTTGATTAATGGCGGTCAGTGATAGTGATAAAGAGTCTAATATGTATTGGTATTAGTCTGATTTGAACCTGTATGAAATTGATATGATTTGATCTATCATACATGTAGTAGATATGAGTTACAACATGTAAAATACATGACACAGGAAAGTAATATGAACAAGATAATGATAAGGAATCTGAAAAGAATAAAATCTACATGTATGATATGGGAATGAGTTAGAAGTCATATAGAATAGGCTTAGTTATATGAATAAGTAAATGTAGATCGTGACCGCGACTATTGTTATTGATTAGATTCTTGTCTATATGTTCCCACTAAGCGTCAAAAAGCTTAGCACGAATTCAATCCGTGTAGAGTGCGAAGGAGATAAAGAGAGACGGGACATTCCACACCCGTGATCTGGGCCATCGAGAGAGATAGGTGCTCCTGGCTACTTTTCCGCAATCTACGATGTTGTATTGAATGTATATGTAAGTGTAATTGTATAGAATGGGACTTAGTATATGTGTATAAATTTTAATATATACCACTCTGGTGGTAGTTCATTTGTAAATGTAAATGATTGTTGGTTATTACAAAAATTGTTTATATACCACAGATATAAGTTCAGCTCTAAACCAAAAATAAATAAATAAATAAATAAATAAAATAAGGAGTCCCAGTATATGGTTTCGCACCCCGAAACCGGTTCGGATTCGCCAATCGGGTCGGACCGGGATCGGGGGCGTGACAATACTTATAACCTTTACACTTGCATAATCATATAATGTTAAACAATTAACTTGTATTACATTCATATGGCTGGTTACAAAAATATATATACAAGCTCCAAATATGGAAATGTTCAACGTACAATATTTACATTAGTTTACAAAATTTCATATACAAAATAGACCTAAAGTTCTTCGGTGGGCACCTATTCTTTGTGTGGCGCTTTGGCTGTAGCGATGTGGATTGTCACGTCCTCTGTTTTCCTCTTGGTACCTACCGCAGTTGAGCACCCCGTTCGGCTTTACGCTTAGTGGGAATATGACTTCTATTAAGAGTCACCACAATTCTTTTATACACATGCATATGACACATATAACATTTCCGATTTTCATCATTTCTCAATATATATACATTTCACAACCAGTTTCATTTCTTATCATCTTCCAGATACTTTTCATGTAATCTTGTACTTTTACTTCTTGTTCTTGTAGTATATGCTAACCATCACATAGCAGTGCTATGCTTCCATATTCTCTTCATTCCTTTTGCATATACCTGTCATTTCTTTTATGTTTCGTATGCGCAAACCTTAGGAGTGGATCTGGGGAGATACTATAATCCATGAGGACCGAAGGTGCTATATTCCTTTGTGTGAAGCTTGATGATCCACGAGGGCCGTGGCGTAATATAATATACACGGTATCATCCTTTATTCGAGGCAGTGACTATCCATGAGGGCCGGGCTGGTGACCCTTTCGGGCCACTGATCCAAACGGAATCTATGTCATTGATACCACGGAGACCCAGATTTCGAATATAACCGATATCTTTGCCAGACTTATTCTTCTGACAAACATGTGCATCTATCCCTCTACCAGGTTCTATGAGCAATCAACGTATTTATGCTCATTATATATCTCATATTCGAATAATTATTATATTCGGTAATCGCCGCGAGATATATATATATCCGATTATTCATATCTTTACATTTTCATACTTCATTATATGCATAAATAACTATGCTTACCTTGTATACTTATGAATATTTATGAATTCATCATGGCGTTCATAATACAAATAACTATGGTTACCTATCACGCCTCTTGTTTTCCGTGTTTTAGGAACTAATATGAGTTCCAATCTTATCAAGCTGTCTATTGCTGAATTCTTGACTCAATGGGCGTTCCATAGAGTCTAAGAACATCCAAATCGGAGTTCAAACGAATGAGATATGACCTTCCGAAGTTGGAGGTCATGCGCGATCGATCTTGACGAGCGGCCTGAGCGGCGGTTGCACTGAAGTGACAGGCTCAGTCTAACACCTCTGTGGAAACATCTAATATCCTCAGGCATATGGATGGATTCTTGACTCAATGGGCTTTCCATAGAGTCAAGAACGCAAATCGGAGTTAGAATGAAGGAGATATGACCTTCAGTTGGAGGGTCATCTGCGGTCGATCTTGGCAGAGCTGACACAGGCGACGAGCTGCACACTGGTAGCGAGCTCATTTAAACACTTTGGTCTGACATCTAATATTCTCCTCAGGCATATGAATGTATTCTTGACTCAATGGGCTTTCCATAGTGTCAAGAACACCCAAATCGGAGTTCAAGCGAATGAGATATGACCTTCCGAGTTGGAGGTCATGCGCGATCGATCTTGTGGCCCGAGCTGAACTCTGCACGACGAGTGAGCTCTTGAGGACAAACTGAGCTCTTGAGAGCGAGTGAGCTCTTAGGGACGAGTCTGTGGCCTCGGATGAGTGCGACCTCTATTGCATGAGGTCTGCCCAGCCTCTTACGCATGTCTCTTGACCTCTTACGCATAGTCTGGCGACCTCTCTTTGCATAGTCTCTTGACCTCTTACATGGTCTGTGCGACCTCTCTGCGGGATGGAGTCTGCGACCTTTGTTGCATGGTCTGGCGACCTCTTCTGCGTAGTCTGTGACCTCCTGGCGCGTGGTCTGGCGACCTCTTACTGCTGGTCTGGCGGCCTCTACGGGACGACCTCTGGGACGACCTCTTCGGGACACAGCGACCTCTGATTACTGACGACCTCTACGGGGCGACCTGTGCAGGACTGGCGACCTGTTTGCGACCCACGTTTGTGACCTCGCCCATTTGGCCCATTCAGAGTAAAAAGACCATAGCAGTCTACAGGAGTCTAAGAAATTCAAAACCCCTTTATCAAGTTCATTGATGTGGCTACAATTTCAAGAAGGACTTACTTCAAATTCTCTTTATTTCTGGTTCAAAACCCATTATAAGATCCGGCTACTGCATGTGTCAGCTAATTGACAATAGAGGGCATTTTAAGGTTCAACTTTGCAACTAGACCCTTCTCATACACACACATATTTAGGAGCCTTGTAAAGCTCTTCAACTCAACCCTACAAGAAATGAGTTTAGGAGTTCTCAAACCCAAACCATACACAAGATGAGGTTAAAACATGTATCCCATCTTGTCTAGACCAAACTAGACTTCCATACAACCCAAGACATGTGTATTCATACAAAACCATATTTCTATACTCATTTTTAGTAGTTCCATACACCAGGAACTTACACAACATACTCATAGTTCCATACAAAACCATATTTCTATACTCATTTGTAGTAGTTCCATACAAAACCATATTTCTATACTCATTTGTAGTAGTTCCATACCTGTAATCTTCTTCTTCTTCTTCTTCTTCTTTTCTTTCTTTTCTCTTCTCTCTTATCCGTATTTGCTCTCCCTTTCTCCAAGACCAAAATGAGATATTTCTTTTGGTCTTATCATATTGATCTTGCCCATTTTATTTTGCTGGTCCTCCAACTCTTATAATATTTGCAAATCAATTTATAATATTTTTACAATAGCCTCAAATCTACTTTATTATTTGTAATTTAACTTATGCATATTCCTACTTTTGTTTTTATCTTTATTTTATTCGAGATAAATATACCCTTTACGTTTATTATACCAAAACATGTTATAAAACTGTTGAGGTATAATTTTGAAATTCTGAGATCATCTTGGAGATTGGATCTAATGTCGAAGCAGTTGGTGTTAGATTCGAGACTAAGGGGTTTCGACGTTGAGGGTATACTTGAGTAATGGGAGGTTTAATAGGAATGGAATTTGGGTAAGATCGATGGAAACCGTAATAAACCAATAAATCAGCATCCTCCCCCGGACTCGTAACAGTAGAAAGAAGGGAAAACAAGGTAGTCTCAAAGAATGCAACATCAGTAAACACGAAGTAATGTCGAGAAGAGTGGGAAAATACTTACCCTTTTTGAACATGAGAATATCCCACAAAGAATACGATTTAAGGACCGTCGAATCAAGTTTAGAGACTCGAGGACAAACGCCCCGAACAAAACATGTCCATCCAAATACCTTGGAATCAATAGGGAGCAAATAGTTTATTTGGAAGCAGGCGGGTATTAGTAGGAATAGCCTAATTAAGAACCGATGAGGGCATCTTGTTAATAGAAAAATAGGCTGTGGAGAATGTGACGACCTAAAAATGTTTAGGGACATTCAATTGGAATAAAAGGGCATGGGCTCTCAAGAAGATGTCTATTCTTTCTCTTAGCTACCCCATTTTGAGAGAGTTTATCAACACATGAGGTCTGATGGAGAATCCCATGCTATAACATGAGATTGAAAAGGTTCAAACAAAATATTCCTTAGTGTTATCACTTCTCAATGTTTGAATAGAGACATGGAATTATGTTTGAATTTTGTAAAAGGCACTAAAAATGAGAAAAAACAAAACGACTTTTCATTAGAGAAAGCCAAGTGACACGAGAGAAATCATCCACAAAGGTAATAAAATATCTAAACCCGGTCGGAGATAAAACTGAACAAGGACCCGAAACATAATAACGAACTAACTCAAAAGGAGCGGAAGCTCGTTTATTGACTTTAGGACTCAAATGCACACAATGAAGCTTAGCATATTGACACGACTCACAACTTAAAGAGGATAGGCTAGAAAACTAAGGATATAGCTTCTTGTGAGAAAAGAATGATGACCCAAGCGACAATGTAATTCAAATGGGGTAACAACTCTAGAACAAGCAATAGACTTTGGCACCTCACGTCTCAAGGATGCTGAGACCCTATTTCATGTCCTCTACCAATAAGCACGCTTCTAGCTGAAAGATCATAAATAAGACAATAATTAGGAAAAAAAAAAATGAGATCATAATTAAGTGTATGAGTGGTTTAATTAAATTAAAGAGGGTGCGGTAAACTTAGAGCAGAAGTCAAAGTGATTAAAGGAATATGATGGTGTCCTTGACCACAGGACATAGGATATTGACCCATCGCAGGAGTAGCAGTAGAGGTAGAAGGTGTGGCTAAAAGCGATAGTAATCAGCTTAAAATTACACATATGTGGTCTATGGCTTTAGAGTTAATGACCCTTGTGGAGAAGATGATAGAAAACATGCGTTGGTTTTACCTAACTAGGCGAGTGTAGTGATATAGAATGCGGACATTAATTTCGATGTGAACATCGAAATATTCATTTTTATTATGACTTCCTACAATTCTAGTGTGGAGTCACGGATTATGTAATAATGACACCTGACTCCTCTGAGGTTTCGTAATTTAGTCATAGAAGTGGATCTAACTCGGACAAGCCTCTGAAAATTTGAAAAATACCAAAAAAATAGGATCTTGCAAGGAAAATGACCACCTTTCCACAAAAAACTACACTAGAATATAACTTGGCTCTACCATCCACAAAACACCTTTGGACCTCGAAGAAATCAAGTAAGATAGCAAAAACCCCAGAAAAAGGTTTTCGAACAGAAAAGTGTTTGAAAAACACTGTTGCAAGGCTAAAATGTCAAAGTGGGGTAGTTTAAGAGGCTTGTCAGCGGCTGGCAACACCGAAGGTGAAATTCGGTGGCCGGAGAGCCACCCACGTGCCGTCACTCACTACCCACTTGCTAGAGCATGGTGGTTTCCATCGGAGAAAGTAAAGGCATGTGGGTTGCTTGCTGCTATCGAGGTTCCTTCGAGGCTAGATCGAACAGCACCTGATGGTGCGGTCGTTAGGCTGGAGTTAAATTGGTCCTTGAGAAAAGTTAGTGAAAATTTTTCCTATAGTGACAAGGTGTTCTAACATCGGTGGAAGCTTTTGAAGCTTTTTGTGACGAAGGTGGAGTGGTCGGAAAGGGACTCAGCCACTAGATGGGTTACGAGAAAAGAAAACACTACAAAAGCCTACCCCGAACCTTCCATGGCTCTGATACCATGTAGAAAGCAAGAAGGAAGAATTTGAGGAAAGAATACCTTATATTTTTCATTGATCCATTATGAATATATATATATACAAAAGTGAATTTAACCTTCCTAATAGATTACAACTATATATGACAAGTTTCCTAATAGCCTACAACTTTATATGTAAAGGAGATATATGTTATAACACTTTCCATGTGATTGACCATTGGGAAGAAAGTAACAAGTGGTATTTGAATAAAGTGATGAAAGATAAGGACGGGTTGCAACAAACATGATAGGTAGCACCCGATGTCAATGACCATTGCGCCGTCGAATATGAGATGCGAGAGGAGGAAATGGAAAAGGGATTACCACCCAGTGGAGATCAGGTGTATTTGGTTGGAGTCCATCTGCGTCCATGATGCGAGTTGGCGTGAACTCAGGTAAGCAATTAATTATTGTACTTGATCGATGGTGAGTGATCCATGTGATGGAGATGAATCCGTAGCAAATACATTCTGATGAGCATTTAGGGTTCTGGGTGATTTTTGTAAGCTGTAGGCAAAAGGGGTGTTAGACGAAAAAGAAGGCCCGTAGTCTTCAGTTGAGCCATTTGATTTGAATGGACCTTCGATTTGGGTTTGTACCGGGAGGGTATCCCGTAAGTTAACACTGTCTGTATTTGTCACCTACCAGCCCACAATGGAGTGCGTATAGTTTGATCGCCTCGCTTGTTCGAAGAAGACATCGCTACATCGGAGACGGATTGGTAATGAAGGGTCCTTAGATGATGTTTTGAAAAACCAAAGGGAATTAGTTGGACCAATAGATCCAAAAACAATAGTTCGTTGTCTCTCTTCCTAAATAGCAAGATTAAACACTTTCGTTGGAGGCAAAGGATCAGTCATGAGTATCTGCTACCGAACCATCCCATATAAGATTCATTCAAGCCCACTAGGAACTACATAACACATTCCTGACTGTTGATAGTAGATCAAGGCTTCTAATTTATTCCTCCACACAGACAAATCGAATGCTGAAAATTTTTGAGTTCATCATAAGTCTTCAATCGTGTGTAGTAGGTGTTTATGTCAAGTGATCCTTGGCATAATCCTTGCAACTCCTGCTTGATTTGAAAGATGCAAGGCGCATTGCTTTGATGAAATCTCTCGTACAAATCTGTCCAAACTGCCTGAGCAGTGTCAAGATAAAGCAAACTAATTGCAATTTCCTTCGAAACAAAGGATTAGACAACCATGAAGTTACCATATTGTTGCACCTGAATGGCGCGGCGAGAAGATTGTGGTTGATGGTTTCAGACAGATCCATCGACGAAACCGAGCTTGTGTTTTGCATTAAGGGGCATGAACATGGCTCTGCTGTAGGTGTTGAAATTAGGACCAGTAAGTGAATGTGATACTAGAATGAGTCCCGGATGGTCTCCACTGTGTAGAAAATAAGGGTACGAGATGAAAGAAGATATGTGGTAGAGCCATTTCTGGTGCTCTGCTCCACTCACGCTAATTGAAACAGAAAATATACACATCATCAAAATATTCTAACATATTCTAGAATAGTCTATTACTGGAAAAAAAATAAAAATAAAAGAGATGAGTTGTGAGTTGTAATAAAGAGATAAAATGAGTGAATAAACGTATAAACTTAATTTACTAATTTTAAACCTATTATTTATTTTCCTCAATTTTGTTCTCTACCATTTTCTCTTTAATTTTTCTTAATGCTTTCTGAGTTAAAAAGCTTTAAGGAATCCAAAATTGTAAAAGCATGTCATAAGGAATGCTTTTATGCATCAACAATGATCACATTAAATAAAAAGAAAAAAAGAAATCAGTGTACGGATGCAAATAATTTACTAACAACTAGAATTGAAACTGAAAGGGCAGCTAGTAAGAATTCCATGTCGGTAGGCGCTCACCTTCATTTGTTTCTCTATTTCTAAGGACTTGACTAGGAAGAGTTGAAGCCCTCACGTATGCTCCTAGTTGCAGCTGGTATAGGGTTTATTAAGAGGACCACTAAAGTTTGAAGCCCATCATACTAATTTAGGACGTTTGAAATTATGTCATTAAGTAAATTAATGGTATTATGGTCAAAAACTCATCCAAAAGGTGAATTCTAACAAATACCTGGCATCAAACACAAAGTTCAGTTCACTAAAACATAATTAATAACAGAGGAAACAACAATACAAACAGGTAGATTTTCCTTCTATTTTTCTGTATCCCATCTTCACATATGAGGGCCACCAACAATATATGAAAGTTTAAACACATCTGGCAGCATCTCGCAGCTATATATTTTCAATGAGGATTCTACTCTTTTCGTTGTTTTTTGTTCATGTCCTTATAGCTCAGCTCTTCGTTGACATCCGTATTGCTTTGGTCTCGGGCGAATGTCTTAGTGATCGCATGGTATGCCTGGAATATGACATGTCTTTGTTACTGCAACTGAAGAACACCCTCAAATTCAATGCTTCTGCATCAAATAAAGTAGTTTCCTGGAATCAAAGCATGGATTGCTGTTCTTGATGAGGTGTAACGTGGGATGCCAGTGGTCATGTCGTTGCTCTTGATCTCAGCAGCCAATTAATTTATAGAGATTAATGCTCATTAGCATTTTCAGCCTACAACATCTTCGGAGCTTGAATTTGGCTTACAACAACTTCAACTCTTTTGAAAGTCCATCCGGATTCGACAAGCGGTAATTTGACACCTCGCTTGTCAACGCTGGCTTTCCTGGAGCGAGATTCAATTGAGTTTTCCTACTTGACAAGGTTGGTTACTATGGTTCTCATCTTACTTCCGTGGACTGCCTACACTGAACCTTCAGAACCCAAATCTGACAACGCTGGTCCGGAACCTCAAGGAGCTTAGAGAACTTCATCTTAGTGGTGTAAACATTTCGGCCGAGGGAAAGGAATGGTGCCAGCCATTATCATCTTCAGTGCCTAATCTCCAAGCGCTCTTGAGGCTCTGTTCTTGTGGTTTATATGGAACATTTCCTGAAAAGATTTCTCAGCTACCAAGTCTTTATATTAATTTATTAATTATGTACTAATTATAATCATATTACAATTTTAATTGTATAACTGTTCATGTTAATTATGATTCATTTATGAGATGATTTAATACTAATTAGTTATGAACTCATGGTTCTAGTCCAATTGTTTCTATATACTCAATATATATAAGTAAATAGTCATAAAATTTGACAAAGGCTTGGTAGAATACACTTTGACAAGAAAGAAAGAACTATCTTTTAACCATAGTCATTATTTGATTTCATCACTTATAGATTTTGGAGACTAATGACAGCCAATAATTTTGGATCTATGCTAGATATGTTTTTCTATCCAATACGAATTGATATGATTCTTTATTCAATAAAATTATTATTTTATAATGTATTTATTAGGCCATTTGATTATTGATTAATTATTTTTAAGCTCAATAAATACTCTGATTTTTACAAATATTATAGCAATTGGTATTAGGGTCTCTTTAATTAACTTTGAAGCTGTCATATTCATATTTTTTGGGTTTTGTTTGTCTTTTTGTTGATGCTTTTAAAACCATGCAAATTCGTTGGTAATTCGATTTTCCATAAAATCTATCAAGAAATAAATTTCTTCTGACTGACACAGGCGTTTGATTTTCATGAGATGAATCTTGGAACCTTTTTTTTTTTTTTAATTCAATTGAGAGGCAAAAGAGTTTTGGATTCTCTATTAATCCTTATTTTATTGTTTTATTATTCCAAAATAACCAATGATATGACATATTCGTTTTTAAAAACAAAATCTTGTTTTAAATATCTTTTTGAATTATATCACATATCCGATTTTTATTCAAAACAAAATCTTGTTTTGAATTCCTTTTGAATGATATGACATTATTTAATGTCAAAACCCGATTGCTAAGGAATTTTTAACATACTTTATTTCTTGATCACATATGACATATTTATTTTATTCACTTTCTAATTTATATATATTTATAAGACCGTCAAATACTTTCATATTTTCAAATGCTTATTAACATATATTAAATAAAACAAAGGAAATAAAATAAAGCAAAGCCTAGAGCCGTTGTCGGCGATTAGGTCCGCCCTCGGCTCCCGTTTTAGGTAAGATGCGGAAATATCTAGAAGGAAGGTATAATAAATAGTTTATTACATTTGTCCAGTTACTGGAGAATCCTCTCAAATTCACAAAAAAAAAAAATGATATATATAATAATAATAATAATAATAATTTCCTTTTTGTTATCTTATATTTCCCTATAATTGTGCTTATATAAAATAATTTAATAGATTTTTCTTTTACATACAAGTTATTTTGTAAATCCATAATATGACTCTAGTTCCATATTGGTTGTTAACCCTTTCTAATTAAAACAGAAATAAAAAAAAAAATATATATATATATATATATATATATATATATATAAATGAAAAGTTTTATAGGGGAAATCCAACTAGTATCCCATTATTTTCTTCTACAATTTTTGTGCTAGTACGTTTGATTAACAAATAAAAAATAAACTCATTATTTTAGCCATAATATTTTTTTTTAAATATATAATATCATGTTAAATGATTTGAAATGAAATAGGAAATAAATTCTCCCCCTCAATTCCCTACGGCTACATATTTGCTAACCTTTTAGTATTTAAGTTTATTTATTGATCGCTCTTCAAGCCTACCATGAAGAGTGCAACATGGAGTTTTTCATAAAGCGCCACCTGGTCAAGTGTAGAAGCGACAAGTCGCGAAAGGTCAAATACCTAAGCGAAGAGAGGGTCCTGGAGACCTAAAAACTATTAGAGTATATTTAGTGTTCCCTTTTATTGACTTTATGCTATTTCTATTTTTTTGTATATTTAGTATATATATATATAGCTTTTTCAATAATATGCAAGTCTCTTTCATAATATGGTATTAGAGCAACAAGCTTAACAAAAATAAATAAATAAAATTAAACCCTTACCTTAGCCGCCCCTGCCGCCCATCATGATTCGATGATCGCATGCTTTTGGGCGATACGCGTACCGTTCGAGAACTCTTCACGCAGATAGCAGATGTTCATTTTCACACGGCTTATTCGTTAACCCTTATTCTTGCACGATTGTCATTCTTCTCAATGGTTGAAAAATCTTCTTCCACCACTACCGTTGTGCCTCCTCATCATCCGACAGTCTTGAACGGGACTGATACGTCTCCAAATTTAATTGTTTTCCAGCCAACCCAATGCTTAAGCGGCGCTAAAACTCCTGACCCTGAAATTACATTTAGGCGTAGGCAGCTCCTAATCCACATCTCTCTTATTTGGGTACTGGTTGTGGTTTCATCATGGCTCAAGTCGTGTCCTCGAAACCGATGATTCTCTGCAGATGTTGCATCCCCCTTGTAACACCCCGAAATATACCCTAGGTGTTTTTAACGTGTTTAGGGTATTTTGTAGGTATAATTTGAATTTTTCGTAATTTAAATGCAAAACATAAAATCTGAGAAACTCGGAAATAAGCAAGGGTAAATTTGTAATTTGTTAAAACAGGATATAAAAGTCATAAGATAATAAGATTATATGCCAAAGTGGAATTATGGGAAGTTGTGGGTTAAACCAGAAGGAATTTGAGGACAAAATTTAATAAAAGAAACTTGAAGTCAAAGTACATTTTGGAGTGGCCAAACATGAGCCCCCTTATAGAAAAATAAATCGATAAAGAACCAATTGAGTCTCTCTCATTTTGGGGAAACAAAAACGTGAAAGAGAAATGAAGAGAGAGAAGAAAGCTATGAAATGTATGGATTTGTGACTTTAAGTATGGAAACTAGGCATTTGTATGGATTTCTATGATTTTGAATGGATGGCTATGGGTTGGTATGGATATTAGTTGGTACCATTTTCTAGGGTTTAGTTAGGAATTCATCCTAACCCTAGATTTCTTGAAATTTGGGTAGGTAAAACCCTAATTTGTATAAGATGAGTATGGAATGTATGGATTCCTTGGTTTATGGTGTTTGGAGACATGTGTGGGTGTTAGAAAGTTAACCTAACTTACAAGAAATTGAGTTAGGGTTTGGAAAGACCCTAATTTATCTCTATGTTTGATGTTGGTTGGGTTAGAACACATTTGGGAGTTGTTTTTGGTGATGTTTTTGGAGTATTTGAGGTTTTTGGTTGGGTTTCTAGAAAAAGAGACAAAATGAGAAAATTTTGGGCAAGTTCGGGGATCCTACGCCACGGCGTAGTGACCTCATGTGGAGTCCACGCCGAGTGGCATGTCACCGTGTGAGTTGAGAAAGGAGAGGGGCTTCGCGACCTCGAATCTTATTTCTTCTGCGTAGCTACTTGTTCTGGCTGATGTAGAAATTACGTGTTTTGTTTTGTTTTGCTATTCCGTTATTCTGAGGACGTCTATTGGACTAATGAGGACCCTATAAGTGTATGAAAGGGTCAATTCATGTTTGTAAGGTAAAGGAAAAATTAGACCGTACCTCGCCACCTCGGCGAAGCGAGTCTATCGTTGGCAAACTTCATGTCTTGCCCCTATGATAAGATAGTAAGTTCCAGAACACATATAATTGTAGGATTTCCTAAGACCAAATATTGAATGACACAACACTTCTATTACGTGGACAGACACATCTCTTATCAGTGTTTCGACACTCCTGCTAGTGTTCACACGACACTTATTACGTGTTCAGTACGTCTTTGTTGATGTACTCACGCTGGTGCTCGGCGCATTACGTGGGCAAGCACGTCTCTTACTTAATCGCCGACACTCTGCTTTATGCTATGGCTCGATCTTGTACCGTGCCTTCGGGTATAATGTGTTGTGTCCTACTCGTTTATTATTACTAGTCCAGGTAGTCAAACAGTTATATGATAAGGTTCTGAATAACGAATAAGAGGAAAGTAATGTATATCGTTCTACTCTAAATGTACCTACGGGTACCTTTGTACAAGTATAAGCTCTGTAGTACCTACTGATACCTTCGTATAAGTATAAGCTCTGTAACTCCTACATGAGATTTGAACAAGTATAAGTCTGCTATAAGTACAAGTATGTGTATAAGTTTGTTATATGAATTCATGAATAATTATGATATCTGCTATTGTATATATGTTATTGTTATATGCTTACTATAAAAGAGTATCAATGCATGTGTACATGTATAAGTCATATGTTCCCACTAAGCATAAAGCTTAGCATGGGTTTTCCCAATACGTAATGAGTGCACGAGAGGACGTCCGCGATCTTCCGGCGTACTCTTTGGGCGGCCACAGTGGTAGGAGTACATCGATGGGTTTGCACTCTGATTATGCAAATGTAAATGTCTGATTTTGTCTTTATATGTAAATAGGACTCAGTGTATGTATTGACGTATAAACACCATACCGAGTGGTAGTTTTATTTTAGCCATCTTTGTATATGATTTGCAGTTCATTAAGACTTGGGCTGTGTCACGAAGCGAGTAAAGAGTCTCGGTGTGGTTTTGTGTCCCTTCGGTCGCCTAGGCGGAGTGGGCGTGACCCTCCCAAATCTGAGAGCCTCTCTGCGGCTTAGACAAGACCGGTTTAGCTGTTGCAATTGTTGGGTTCGTTTACGCCACCATAGTGTAATTTATCTCTACCTCACGCTGCCAGCCTTCATAGAATTCTCTCGACCAGGCATTATGCCTCTCCTTGTGAGCGGATCATGATCCATCGCCAAAATCTTATCAGTTCTCAGCAAGGTAATCAAACTATTACCGACTATATGCAAGATGTCAAACACAATATTGACTCCCTTGCCAGTCGTCATTGCCTTAGTTACTTAAGTTGGCCCTACATCACATCGTTGGTCACATAACCGTGGAGGATGAAACCGTAGCCAATCTCATGATCATATTTACGAGCCCACCCCTTCGCAATATGATCAACTCCTCTCCAAATTGTCTTGGCGACATCCATCCATTGTTGAGCTCAGACATGATCATTTGCTACCAGGTGTTGTCAAATTTGTGGTATAACTAGTCACTCTGCTCAGCAGTATAATTATCTATTCACTTTGGCACTTGCATCTCTTCCACCTGGCCTAAGCTCAACGCCTAACCTTCACTACACGCCCACACTGCAATCCATTACTCTAATCTTGGTACCTCTTCGGATTGGGTCATTGATTCGGGCGCCTCTCACCATGTGACCATGGATCTTGCTACCTTGGCCCTTCATGAGTTGTACACCGCCTCTGACAATGTTCTTATTGGTGATGGTACAAGTTTATCAATTGCTAACATTGGCTCTTTCACCCTCACCTCTCTGCTTACACCATTATTATTTACCAATATGTTACATGTGCCTGCAATGTTTAAAAACCTTATTTTGTTATCTGCCCTTTGTGTTGATAACCATATTAATTTCATGTTTTTTTACTCTTTCTTTCAGGTGTAGGATCATCACACAAGGGCAACTTAGAGACAGTGTCTATTATTGGCCGAAGTCAGTCCCTCTTTGGTCTTGACGCCCAGTTACATCTTCTTGATTGATCCTCGTTTTCACTATCTCCATATGGCATAATCGTCTAGGTTATTTGTCTTTACATATTTTTCACAAATTTTTGTGTTCTAAATATTTCATTTCCTGAAGAACATTTATGCTCCTTTTCTTGTTACTCCTATAATATTAATAAAAGCCACAAGTTCCCTTTTGCAAAATCGAGCATTACCACTTCCTCACCTCTTGATATCATTTTTCGTCGTTTGGACCTTGCTCGTTTCATCTTCGATGGTTTCCTCTGTGTTATTTTGTTAAACATTATAAAGTATATCGGCTTTGCAGATTCATCGAAAATCGGATGGTCATTCCACCTTTAATGCGCCTTCAAGCAACTGATGAAAACTATTTCACCACCACCATTAAAACACTTTACACAAATAATGGAATGAATTTTTAGTCCTTGAGTCCTTTTCTCTCAACCCATGGTATAACCCATCTATACTATCACTCCCACCTCCTTTGAACATAGCCGTTCTGAATGCCAACATTGTCATATTGTCGAAACGGGTCTCACTCTCCTACATCAGGCATCCATCCCTCTTACCTTCTGACCGTATGCATTTGCTACGACTATCTATTTAAAAATAAAATTACAAAGTTGTTATTTCCTTGGTTCTCTTTTGAAAAGTTATTCAACAAAGCTCCTGACTCATTCAAACTCTGTGTGATTGCTTATATTTTCCCTAGTTACGTCCCTATTCTTCCCACAAACTCGATCACAAATCCTGTCCTTGTGTCTTTCTCGGTTACTCTCTCACTCATAGTGCCTTTCTCTATTATGACCCCACCCTCAAAAAAATCTTTGTGTCCCGTCATGTCAAGTTTGTGGAAAATGTATTCCCTTTTGCGTCTCTCTTTACCTCCACCACACTGGTAATAAACACAGACTATGCACTCCCCAATTCATCGTTCCCCTCGTGCAACTATCCAGCTCAACCCCCTTCCCCCTACCCATATCTTCTACCTCACTTGAATTGCTGTGCTCATCGCCATCCTCCCACCCGTCCTCCCGCTTAATTGCATCTCCCCTACCCATACCGCCGACCTCACCCGAACTGATGCGCTCATCACCATCACCCCACTCATCCTCTCACCGACCTACATCCCTAACCCCACCCATACTGCCTTGTTGCTAGGCTTGTTGGGTCGACACCCATACACCCTCACTATTTATACTCGTTGCCCATTGCCACCAACTCCCCACCAATCCACCTTCTCCTCCCCACTAAACCCATCATCCCATACCAAACTTGCTCTAAAAATATAACCTTCAAGCCCAGCCCGGAAATATGGCATCCCACCATAATTCAGGCCGATCCTAAACCACACTCGCCCAGCTCTTAGATCCTAAGTGGTTCGAGCGATGTAGAAGATATGATGATGCTCTCGTCGGAACAATACTTGAGCTCTTGTTCCCAGACAGTATTAGAATATAGTGGGCAATAAATGAGTGTTTCGCATCAAACAAAATTCTGACGGCTCTATTGCACGGTATAAAGCTCGCTTTGTTGCTAAAGACTTTCACAAACAGTCGGGGCATTGACTTTTATAAGACTTTCAGTCCTGTGATAAATCTCATCACCGTTTGTACTATGCTTAGCATTGCACTCAATTGCAAGTTGGGAATTCGCCAACATGATGTAAATAATGACTTTCTCAATGGGCATCTTAAGGAGGAGGTCTATACGGTGCAGTCGTAGGGCATGCGACACGCTGATTATCCACATGATGTTTGTCGTTTATACAAGGCTATTTATGGGCTCAAACAAGCTCCGTGAGCTTGGTACCAGGAGCTCCACACCTTCTTGCTCTTTCTCGGCTTTGTCACATCCCATACGGACTCATCCCTCTTTGTTTACTCCCGCGGTAATGCGCTCCTCTCTTTCTTGGTTTATGTTGATGATTCGATTATTACAGGTAGTGACCCTTCACTTGTATTATTCGGCAACTTGACTCTAAATTTTCCACAAAGGATCTTGGGGTGCTATCTTTCTTCTGTGGAGTTGAGGTTTGTACTTCAACAAGTCTTCTACTATCTCAACAAAGTATGTGTTATTGACCTTATTGAGCTTATAACATGCTAGACTCTAAACACATCTCTACCACACTTGTTGTAGTTGCACTACGGCTTGCTATAAATGGTATTCGCGTGGTCAGTACCATGTACCAGTTAAAACGGTTGGTGGCCTCCAACATCTCTAGATGAGATCATATATTTCCTTTGCCGTGAATAAACTCTCTCAGCTTATGCGCCCGGCCGGTGGAGGAACACCATTGGGGGTGAATTGAACATGCAACCCGTTATCTTAATGGCATGAGAACCCTTGGTATCTAGCTTCTTGAATACACCCCTTTGACATTGCATGGTTTCTCGATGTGAAGAATTTGGGTGGCGGTAACCGGATTATCGTACTGCAAGTCTTTTCTTATTTTCCTTGGTGCTAATCCAATTTCCTAGAGTTCTACAAAGCAACGCACTATTGCTCATTCTTCCACCGAGGCTGAGTATTGTGCAATTGCGGCCGCTACTGCAGAATTGCAATGGGTGAAATCATTATTGTTGGAATTTTTTGCCCCAATGCAATTGCCTCCCACCTTGTTCTCGGACAACCTTAGTGCCACTTATCTATCCGCTAATCTTATATTTCATTATCGCATGAAACACTTTGTGATTGATTATCATTTTGTTTTTGACCTAGTTCTGTCGTTTGAGTTGCTTGTTGTTCATGTCTCCTCTGGTGACCAGCTTGCTAATGCACTTACCAAATCTCTATCTCGGTCTTGCCTCTTTTATTTATGTAACAAGATTGGTGTTATTTCTAGCACACCATCTTGAGTTAGTGTATTAGAGTTTCTTTAGGGTTTCCTTTTATTGGCTTTATGCTATTACTATTTTTTCCTTATATTGGTATATATATATATATATATATATATATATATATATATATATATATATATATATATATATATATATATATATACACTCAACTCTTTCAATAATATGCAAGTCTCTTTCATAATAAAAACAAGTTTGCCAAGGCAACAAGCCCCAGAGGTTAGGTACCTAAGCGAAGAGGTCATGAACCTAAAAACAAGTCTACTAAGGCAACAAGCCTTGAAGGGCAAGTACCTAAATGAAGAGGTTACAGACCTAAACAAGTTTGCCAAGACAGCAAGCCATTCGGATCACACACTCGACAAAGCTAAACAATCGCTAAAGTCAATAACCACTTGAGTCATGCACTTGGCAAGGCCCTACGCTCACTAAAGCTTAACACCTGTCAAATCCCCCGCCAGAATGATCCCGCTATTTAAAAATAAATAAATAAATATATATACACACACATAATAATAAAAATAAAATAAGTAATAATTAAACCCACGCATGCTCTAATATTTCAGCTACTAATACCGTGATATTTACGAACTTAAGGGCGCATCATATTTACCCTCATCCAAAAAGATGAAAATATTTTTGAATGAGAATCATGGTGGCTACTAGCCACATCTTGCTCAACTAGTAAACGGGAAACTGAAGCAGTCGCTGACAATTGTGGCTCTAGTGTAACTATAGGTCAATGAAGCCGCCTGACACACTTCATCATCGATAGATGGGACCTAAAGCGTATGAACACAACATAACAATGTCTAGATAAGGGAACAAACACATGTTACCTAAAAAACTATAAAATGACTAAGGAGCCAAAAAAGGAGGGGCGAAAGAGGTGACACCAACAAAATTCCAATCGTGACTGTGCTATGTGCGAGGGCTTTGAAGATATAGTCATAAAGCTCTAATTTTCTTAGCGCCATAATGGCAATGGAGGGAGAAAATAGTGAATGTGTGAAGATCCGTTCGAAACCCATGAGGGTACCGAGCGCTGACCTTCAAGTATGAGATGGGTAGTGAGTTTCACTTTTTAAATTTTGGGAAGAGTAGTCTTTCTTATTATTTACTACCATTATAAGTAATTCACATAAATCTAGCTTGGGCATCATTATAGCCCCTTAATGACGGAATCTCTTCTAAAATTTCCAAATTAGTATGAGATGGGTAATGAGTTTCATGATTTACTTTTCCTGGACTAAACCTAGTAAGTTAAACTATTCTATTAAAATTTCATAACAATATTTTATGTAAAATCAAGAAAAACAATAATAGATAACAGAAAGCTAATATATATATATATATAGAAAATTTACATACAAAAAAACCTCGAATAGGGAAAAACCATGCAGGCGGAAAATCGACTATTCTCAACCGAGATCAAGATATGGAGTATCATCAATATTAATTTATAGAACTAAGTAAACCATAAAAATGGAACATATTTAATAGCTACCACAACAAATCCCAAAACACACATTATACCCATGAAAATTTCTTATAGAGGAAACAAATTGAAATTACCCAATTTTTTACATATTATATGTTAATTTAATTGTAAGCCTTTACAAACGTACGATAACGTTAGCTGCTAGCTGAAGTGATTCAGGGAAAGGCCATGGGTCGGGAAGATCAATGGTTTGGCTTTGGTTTGGGTTTAGCTGGGCCCAGTCCCTCACAAGCCAAGTCCTAGTAAAAGAGAAAGAAATTAAAACAAAGGAAGCAAATTTACCATGACTCGTCTCTTGACTTATAAACCCAAACCATTCTTCAAGTGGGAGGGGCAACAAGAGTCAATTGGAAGAAAATCTCTCTGGTTGGCTTCAAGTCTGACCTCGCCGAGGCCTAGTGGATAAAAGAAGAAAACAAAGGAAGCAGATTTCACCATATGGAATGGAATTCTTTACTTGATTAATGAGACTAGGAATTGTCCTGCTACAAAGTTGTCCTTTCACAATCACTTCATTTTCGCCTCTACTTGGTATCTAAACATTTCTTCGCATTCAATAAAGTTGTACATTCATGTTAATTTATGACAAGGTATTAGTTATGGTATTACATTTATGATAGTACATTCAGTAATCTATAAGTAATCTATAATTATTATTTTTTTGGTAATCTAAATCACCTAAATTTAATTTTTCTTGAATTATGTATAATAATTTTCATATTGATAATTTGAAGCCTATTTTTCCTTTTCCAGATTTTTTTTTAGGAAAAGTAGGTTTCTTTATATTCATACAAAAATATTGAAGATGAAGTTATCAAGAAAGCAAAATAGGAGGGGACAATATATGCTTTCCAAAAATAATTATGATTTGATTTAAAAATTAAAGATGCCAAAAAAAAAAAATTCCCTCAAACTACCCATTAGTTATGGTGATAGTTACAATATAATGGTACCACAACAAATCCCAAAAAATCTATAATGTTACACCATTAAAATTTTCAGATAGAGTGAAATAAAATTGAATTACCTAATTTTTAACATATTATATGTTAATTTCTTTGTAAGCCTGATCCAATTTGGTTTTAGAAACGTAGTGATAACATCAGTTGCAAGTGGGAGTGATTCGTGAGGAAAGGGCTGGTGGTGGGGAAGATAAGTGGATTTGGGCTTGACTTCAACTCTTCCACTCAAGTCCTTGTGAAAGATAGAAAAAAAGCAGGGACCCTACTATGCCTTGTCCTCAACCCAAAACCAGCTCCAAGTGGGCACTGGGAAAAGTGGAGGGAGATCTAATGTACATCAATGGTGGACCACTAATAATGAATTTAATTATTCTAGCCTTGTAAACTTGGAAAAATGTACTTAAAAAAATGAGCAAACGGTAATTTTAGCTAGAGTACAGTTGAAAACCTTAAAATTTTCTTTGATCTTGGATGATGAAACTGATTTCAACCACATTGAATCAAGCCACAACTAGCTACTCTGATGAATTTCATCAATTCCAAAGATAAATTTATTTTCTAATGCTGGGTGACGGTGCGATGGACCTTAAAAACAAGATTTTTGAAGAAAATCTTAGAAGTTGTAGTAAATAATTTAAGAAAGTTCATATAAGATAATTTGTCGCTGACAAGTGAAATAAATTGTTTCGAGGCAAAAGCGGATCAGAGCAAGGGGACACGTGATGCATATCCAAAATATAAAAAGGAAAATATCTCATTTGGGAGAAAGACTGATTTCGATTTTTTTGAGTGTAGAGAGAGAGAGGCAGAAAGAGAAGTTTTCCTTCTACATTCATAGATTTCGCTGGCTCCACTGCTGGGGCCAAGAACTAAAGTTCATCGCCTCGACGAGGGCTATGTGTGGGTATCGAAAATGAGGGATTTTATCGAAGATCCACAAGAGGAGATTTTGGGAAATCAAGGGCTTAGAATTTAGGAAGTGTTTTAAGGTTTCCTACGGTTTCTATGACGTTCCAAGAGGTAAGGATTTTTCCTACTTTTGTTTTATTCCTACTTTTAGGCTGATTTTGGGATTGATTGTGGGATGGTTTTATGCCGCGTTTATGGCATGTTTTATGTCGTGTTTATGGCATGTTTTGTGACCTCAATTGGGATGATATTGTGGCTAGTGGAAAAGGGTTGTTCTGGGATGGTTTCGAGCTGCCAAGGAGCTCTCTGGCATGCTATTGCGTGGTTGAGCTCGAAATTGCGGAGCCCCTGCACTCCTTTAAGCCTCCAACTTTGGATGGTCATATCTTTCTCGTCCGAACTCCGATTCGCACGTTATTAGACTCTATGGAAATCTCTTTGAGTCTAGAATATGACCATCATTTGGTGGATGGAATTTGGTGCTCACATAATTACTTAAAATTTGATTGTTGCACCAAATGTTCTTGTATTGACATGTGATGTGAAAAATGACCACACATATCGGCCTAGATTTTGGGGGACTGGATTTTCAGCTGCAAAAACGGCCACCGAATTAGCCTCTTCATGGAAATATTGTAGCTGCATCAGTGAACTTGATGTTAGGCTTTGAATCACCCAAATTAGACCTCTATAACCTGCCATGGTCCATTCTCGATCGCCACAGTCGCCCGTTTTGACCCCATACACTGTCCTAATTTTGGGATTGATTTTCGGTTGGGAAAAATAGTGAATTTGGCATTGTGTTCTCCATGGAAATTATAGCTGAATCTATAAACTTGATGTAGGCTTTTAAATCACCCAAATTGGACCTATACAGCTCAAGTTATGGTCCATTTCCCGGGACTACTATAGCTTAGGCTGTTTAATGGTTTGTGTCTAGATTTTGGGACTGTTAGGGGACTAGTTTCTTAACTAAGTTTGGAACTATTCTATGGTCTATGATGGATTGTTGTGTGGAATGTTTTGTGGGTATCTTTATGCCACATCTGGTCTTAAAGATCAAGTGTCATTGCTAGACTAAGAGTGACATGTTTGGGTGTCAATGGGTGTGCTCTAACATGTTGACATGAGATGAGTTTATATGTGCAAATGGCCATGACATGGATCGATTGTGAGTGTGCCACTAATTAATAATGTAGTGACCTGTTTTGATGTCAATATGTGTACTCCAACATTTTGACGTATAAAGAATTGTTATGTGCAATGGCCATTGCATGGCTTGGTTGTGTGTGTCATTGCTTGATCATATAATGACATGTTGAATGTGAATGTTGATATATGCTTGCATGATAGGTTGACATGAATGGAATGATTTATGGAAGTCATATACAAGTGATGTGATTGTTCATGACACCGGTAAGTGGTATGGATTGTGTTGTCCATACAGCATTCATTATTCATGTGACATGATATAACAGGTAATGTCATCTTACAGTGCATATGCATGGGGACATCACATTAAATGAGTGTGAGTGCATGGTTGGTAAATCGACACTGTGTTTGGTCTTTGATTAGGTGGGCTCGGTAAATGGGACAACGTCCAACAAAGTCAAACGGTTAACAATATGGTAAAGAGCATTGGCGTCGAGCATCGCCAGAAGAAGGATAGATCCTCCCTAGGTGAAAGGTCGTAAAGTGTTTGGGTTTGCAGAGCCCGTGGTGAGACACCAAAAATCCACTATCCACGAAAAGGCGCATGGATTTTGAATATAAAATTATCATTGTGACCTATCATCCAAAAAGCTTTTGACTTATAAACAAATAATTTTTGTTTTGAAAATTATCATTTGATGTCATCCGGAATGACGGTTTATCACACATGGGCTTAGGCGTTATGTGAGGGAGTTGGTGAGGACTCGGGCACATGGTACATGATGAGTCGCATCTCATTTCATGGAATGACATTTAGGATTCTATATAGAATTGGCATGTTCTTGTTGCAATGTGAATGAGAAATGTTGAGTGAACATTGCATGTACACTTAGGTGGGAAGTAACCCTTATATGAGTTATCCTTACTGAGCATTGCTCAACCCGTCGTGGGACCCCCTTTCAGGTATAGGGTCTACACCAGTGGACGACACTCAGATGAGGCTGTGATTACGAAGAAGGTCGACATGTGGCCTTGATAAATCTTTTTGTAAAAAGTGCTAGGGACAAACTAGTCCTAGTATGTATTTTTGTATAAAAGAATTGTAATTAAATTCTTTTGGACTATTGCCAATATAGTCGGGTTTGTAATAATAGTAAGAGGGTCGTGATCGGACTCTTACGAACTATATATAAGTGTAGTATTCTCATATTTTTAACTTAAATATGAATGAATGGGTCCCGGTGAAGGGGCATATTGAGGTGGTGCCGATTAACTCGGTGTCCACGAGTAATTGGTACTTGTTTGGTACCAAGACTTAGGTGCACTATGACCTAGATGGAAATTTCGCAGATTGACGGTTGGTCAACAGGACCCTCGAATTTTGGGGTGTCACAAGCCTCTTCTTTAAACCTCTTCTTCACCCATGTCAAAAGAGATAGGCACAATAATGCAATGAAGGTGGACTTGACTCTTGAACCAAATTGTAAGCTTCATTTTAGATTATGATGCATTGTAACCAAGGTCATTTTTGCATAATCGAATTTCAATTACATCATTTTTGAGGGTCGGTACTTGTGGTATATTGTGTAGGGATAGTTCGAGGAAAGAACGTCGCTTTTTGCAAAGAGAGATAATCTCTTTCTTTTTTTTCTTTTTTTCTGATATGTAAAAAAAAAAAACTCTCTCAAGAAGCAAGACTGTCATATTAAAAAAGGAACCATTTTCCTTTTTGTTAAAATAAACTATAATATTTTATTTTAACTTCATGAGACATGACACTTCAACTCTCCCACTTTCCCATTATATTTTAATTAAGATGAAACGGCTCGCCATACTCATGTGTGCCCGAATTCTAATAAATAACTTTAATATCTCCCACTCACACATGATGGGATCGACTCTCTTCTCAATTCATGATGTTCATACTTGTTGAATAAGTCGTGTGACCATGCATACTTCAAGAGCACATTTACTATATATATGTTAGGAGTATATAGTTTCTCGACAATAGGATCTTGGAGTATGCTTAGTATGTTGTATCCTATGTCATTTGTCACATCTTTTCACATGAGATCTCATAGAAAAAAATGTATTCATGATTATGTTCTTCCACACAAAAGAACATAATTGTCAACCCATGAATACATTACGATGCGACTATCTATTTGTAAATATGATCTTCCTCTTCCTTGATTTCCATAGTTCTTACCTAGTTCGCTTTTCTAGAAACGTTCCAATAGACCGAATCATTCATAATCCTTTGGTAACATTCTAACATTCATAATCCTTAATCATTCAACATATGTACATGTGGTATGAATCACATGTTACAGTATTTTCTTCTCTCTCATGGAGCGTATGTATTTATGTATATTTTAATACCGTACAGATTATAGTTTGACATACTCAATCTCCAACTATGAGTTCACTTACATACTCTCTTTACCAAAATGATCAAAACTCGAATCTGGCATTAAGACACATAAATTGATATACAACTTAAGATCAATATATTTCATTTATCTTCTAAATGAAATCGACATTCGTATTAAGCCTTCACTCTCGATTATCACCTAGATAATAAAGCTCAATCCATCTTGTCTTTGCACACATAAAGTGACAAAGGCGGATTGCCTGTGTGAGTAGGTCAATCTTTCATCTATTTGACATACTTATTTATTCAATATGTACATAACATAAGTATTCATGTATGTTTTATAAATGTCTGGGAATTGAATAAATAAAAAAATTATCACAATAATTATGTGTGAACATACTTGGGAGTACATATTTGCAAGTATACTTTAACATCTACATAAGCCCAAAGACTTGACATGCCTAAAGTATGTTTCTAGGTAAGGTTTTGTAAAGGATCTAGCACCATCTCTTTTGTAAGGGTTAGTGTGATGAGTCTAAAACCTATTTGATTTTAATCCATTTTTCTCGAGTATATTACAAGATAATTGTTGATTCATATGCGTAAAACCTCGGGTAATTTACCTAAATTCTAATTTTAGAAAAATACAGGTTTAAAAATCCCAACAAAAACTGGAAGAACACCGAGAATCAAAGGAGGTCTCCAATCCTTGAAAATGGAAGTCGACAAGGAGCTCATTTGTTCAAGATACTGCAGTCACAACATCACCAAGACCAGTTAATGAGGTTGCGACCAAGAAAGTGTGGTTGATACGAAAGAAATTATTCAAGGCACAAACTGAGGTCGCGACGCCAATCTGAGGTCGTGACTTTGATTTGTTGATGAAGCCACAAAGGAAGTTGCTGTAGAGAAATGAGGTTGCAATTAGAGCTTCAATGAAAACCTTATTCTAGGTCGCAACGTGTATTTCAGGTCACGACATGGAACTGAATGGGGAGTCACAACAAGGAGATTTGAGGTTGCAACTATAAGAGAGTTGGAGAATCAGAAATGAGGTCGCAACCTAATATCGAGGTCGCGACAGGAAACCTGAAGTTGAGCCAAGCGAAGTCCTAGTTAGGGAAATTGAAGTTGCAACCACTTTGTTATTCAAGGACCCCAAGGGAGGTCGCGACCAATCACTGAGGTCGCGACCTAAAGAAACACTGAACATTACAAAGCCATGTCGCAACCTAATATTGAGGTCTTAACATGAAACCTCGCCAACTAAGTCCTTACCAAGCAAATGGAAGTTACGACCACTTAATCAGTCAAGAACCTCAAACGAGGTCACGACCAATCACTGAGGTCGCGACCTGAATACACACACTGAGCATCAACATCCAGTCGCAATTATGTTTAAAGCAACCGAGACAACTCGCAATCGATTCAGGCTACGCAGGTGATACGGAATCAACAATATTTGTATTCCAATTTTCTCCTACCGGCCAGAGTCAAGCTACTGCAGTATAGCGGCTCTAGGGTCGAACACAGGGATGGGTTTTCATCTTACAAGTGATTTGTATCATGGTTCAAACAAGTAGCTTTCATTTGATTTTCGCATTTGCATTAAAAGTGCTGGTAAGAGTCACATTAGGCGAATCGATGCCAGCTTTTAAACCAAGACGTGAAAGGAGACCTTGAAGACTTGGGTCACTAGATTGGTATAATCGAGGTTATAAAGGTGTCCTCAAGTTTCCTTCGCATTAGGCAAGTGACATATGTCATCGCAAAATCTATCTTGCCTAGCTTTTTAAACCAACCCTTAAAAACATTCCTATTTGAACTAAAGCATTTATCGAAACATTTAATGCTTCGTAGCTGAAAATATAGCATTTAACCTAATTTCAAAGGGTTCGTAAATGATATCTAATGAATGTCGTTGTATCTACAATTAAGAATACACGAACCCTAGCATGCCAAGTATCGAATTAAAGAAATACATTAAATAGCATTAAACCCTAGTTCGGGAAAGTTTGAACACAAAAAATGCGCACTGCCTCCATTTAAATGCAGGAACACCCGCAAACCACTATTAACCACCTAGCAACCTCCTCTTCGTTTGAGGTTTACCAACATCCTTTGAGTTGTCATCCTCAAAGGGTGTGTTCGCGCCCAAGAAAATAGAGAGAAAGAGGAGTAGAGAAGAGAGAAAACTGAACTAAAGTGAAAAGTCAGTGGATTGAAAAGTTAGTTACAAATTGTCATATGCGGCTTATATACTTTACAAAAGATGTGAAAATACCAAACTAACCTAAATAATATGATTATATTGAGGGAAAAAGAGGAATTACACAAACGGGTCGCTTGGATTACAAAAACAGAAAGATTAAGGAGCAGGATTATCATATGGTAATTGGGCTATCATATTGGCACTGCGTGCATGTTAAAATTTGAATTTTCTATGCACACAATAATTTTCGCTATGATAGCGACGCCATGATAGCTTGGGTCTCACATTTATGATATAAAATGTGGCATAGCAAAATTTTCGTAGGGATTGAGAAATTTTCGCTACCATAGCGAAAATTTTGCAATCCTAGCGAAAATTTCGCTATGCCATAGCGAAAATGCCAATTCTCCCATGCTGCCTTCTGCATTTCTTCACTTCTAACTCGATATTTCTTCATCCTAGGCTTGATGAAATCACCGAGAATTCATACGAACTCAACATAAATCAACATAATTGCGATGCCAAGCTTGATATGATGGAGGAGGTTCACGAAACCTGCAAAACTACCAAAAAAACCTCGAAACAAAATTAGTAGTACTAATGGACCTGCACATGTCAATCGGCTTAAATAATATGATTAGTACGCAAAAATCACTCAAAACCTATCTTAAATAGGACTCAAAATAGCACTTTTTGGGTACTAATCACTCCCCCAACCGACACGTTGCTAGTCCCTTAGCAATGCTAAAACTAATGGGTATGCAAAGGCTTTTGCAAAAGAGTATTCTATTCAAAAGTGTGTACAAGTGAGGCTTTACCTTCTCAAGATGAAAATTCTAGACTCAGACAAAAGCCATCATGAGAGAACAATGCCATATAGGAACAAGTTTCAGGCAAGATCAATTCCAAGGAAGTCAACCCGAACTTTCTACTAAAATCTGTTTTTAGGTAATCATGGAACCAATAAGTTGCAAAGCTATTCCCTCCCCCCAACCAAGCTACTGCCAGGACCTTAAATTGATGACCAACCTAAATAGATTCAGTTACACACTTATTTCACACTTCGATTGTATTGTAGGGTGTAATGCTAAAAACTCGACTTCACCAAAGTCCGTGTAATGGGGGTCCACCGATGACTCCCAACCAATTAAGGTTTAGGGCATCAAGTCAAAAGGATCTACTGACCACAAACTCTTCAGGCTTCACACCAGACTTCAAATGATTTCGAGAATTAAGCACCTATAACTCGCTAAACTTCACTCATCCACCCGTGTAGCGAACACTAAGTCGGTAACTCCCAACCGGTGAAGGTTTAGGGCACCGGGCTTTAAAGGCTTTCGCCATATACCCCTCGGACTGTGTTCGGGTTTCAAGGCAAAGTGTCATGGCTTTTAATTCTCTTTTTCTTCTTTCTTTTTCTGTTTGCTTTTTCTTTCTTTTCATTCGGGAAGACTCGATCGGGTCTTCAATCAGGTAATGAAAACTTATTATGGGTCGCCACAATCGTCTAAGGTCGGTTTTTTGGTGTGCAAAAAGAGGTATATAGCTTCAACCTATTGATAAAATCGATGTGCATTGTGTGTGATTGAAGAAAAGCGAGGATATACAAGGTTGAATCGAATTTCGCGACCAAAACTTAATCATGCATGGAACTGTTCTAATCATTATGGTGGCAAACAGTGCTTCAATTTTTCAACTTAAGGTAAGAACAGAAACATAAAAATATAGGCACAAAAATGATTTTCAAAAGTGTAGAAAAATGTAAATATTGTTATAAAGCTTTTGATATAACCAAAGTGGCTAATACAAGCTTAACATAGCTAAACACAATAATAAAGTATCACCCGCCTACTATCTACTAATACATGCATCCCATACAATCCTATACAAAACAAATAGGCAAGCACAAAGCTAAAAAAACAAGACAAAATATGATAGAAGACACTTCCAATCCTAACTTTCCCCAACCAGCATAAATATGTCCCACCGTAGGGACTAAAGCCAGAGAAGGGAGGCGACCACCTCACTCTCGTGGTGGTGTAGATGTTGGTTGATCTCGAAGTCACATACGCTACAGCAAGCATATCTAAGGAGGCCGGGTCATGATACAAGTGGACCGCTTCTCGAGCCAGGCCGTAGGCTCTATCTCGCTGGACAAGGGAGACCGAGGCTCATGATCCAAGAAGCACGGCGTGACTTCCGCGCGAGAGTGACCTCATTGGCCATCCGTCCAACTACGCCCGAGTAGTAGCAAGGTGCGAGCATCCATGGGCCAGCGTGCCTAACTCCCCTAGAACTGACATGGATATGCTCCGTGACTGACAGTCAGATATGATGGCCGCAATATCGGGCAGAGCCGAGGCAAGAGGGAGGTGGAACCGAGGAGATGAACTGAAACCGGGGTCCCCACTTCACCTCCGGAACAGATGCTCGGCGGGTCCTCCGCCACATCATCTACGCCTTGTTCTTGTTGCTCGTGTGAAAATGCTGAGCCCCAAAGGTCAAAGTAGCAAGCTGCTAAATGTGAGTTGCATGACTCATTCCTAAGAATTGATTATCGCATTGAAAATAAAATGGCCTTCCCGAAGAGCTATATGATTAGCCCAATTGCGATCGGTTCGGTATCAAGCACTACAAAGTCCATTGGGTAGTAGAATTTGTCCACCTTTACCAACACATCCTCAACTATTCCCTTAGGAATTTTTACCGATCGATCAGCTAATGATAGAGTGATGTTGGTAGGTTTAAGCTCTCCTAAACCCAACTGCTTATATACTGAATATGGCAGTAGGTTTACACTGGCCCCAAGTCCAACAGTGCTTTATCTATGCAAGTTCCTCCAATGTTGACTGATATTGTGGGGGATCCTGGATCCTTGTATTTCACCGGGTCTGCTTCGAATGATGGTAATCTGCCTTGCTCTGTTAGGAAGGCTTTTCAATGCTCAACCCTCTTTTGACCGTGCACAGGTCCTTCAAAAATTTTGCATATGTTGGGACTCCTCGGCTTTAACTATGTCAAGCAAGGATATTTTACCTTCATCGCTTTAGCACTCCCAAATTTAAGCTTGGTTTGTGATTTTTTTTCTTGCCTCCTTAGTGCTTGAGGAAATGGAGGGAGGCATGTTTTTCTTCATTGAACTTTCACTATTATTACTTCGTGCCCGGCTCCTTTCCTTTCCTGGTTTCTTCAGCAATCTTGGGCACTGGTTGCTCAATTTCTCTTCCACTCCTCAAAGTGATGATAAATTTCTTACTTCATCCATCCTCGAAATACCGGAAGAACCTATTTCATGGTCTCCCTTTGGATTTGGCAGTGTTTGGGAAGGGAATCTTCCTTTCTCTTATACCTCCAGCAAATTGGTAATCCTGGTGATGGAATATTGTAGATTATCAATTTTCTGATTAAGGCTACTTTCAAGCCCATCTATTCTCGTTCAGGTGCTTCCACAAAGATCAATTCTTTGAGCCAATTGTACATTGATTCCCTTTTTCTATTCCGCAAAATTACCTACCACCTTGCTCAAATTTAAAATAGCTTGTTCAACAGGGGATGAGGATGGTGATGGCTGTGGTTGAGATGAGGAACCAAACTGTTGTTTGGCACCAGGAGGTACATAAGCAGGGGGGTTAGGCTTCCAAGAGAGATTAGGGTGGTTCCTCCAATTGGGATTATATGTATTACCATATGGGGCATTAGGTTGTGGCTTGTATTGGCCCACGACATTGGCATGCTCTGACATCAAATCTCTCACTGAGGGTGCAATTGACGTTGTTCTTCTCAGGGCTGGATTGGCAAGATACATCGTCGGGCTCGTGCAGATTTTCGGGCCACGTCAGACCTCTATGTAGCCTTTTCCTTCCAACTCTTCCACCTTCCTAGCTAAGGTTGATATCTTTGCTTTCATCTCCATATCCTCGAAAAGTGCAAAAATTCCTCCCCTTTGGTGGGTTGAAGGCCTCATTTTCTCCACCTTGCCTGCCTCATCCTATCCCTTTGGAAGTTTCAATTACATAATTAAAAAAGTCCATGGCTTCATCTAGGTGCTTGCCTGTGAAGTCCTCCATACATCAAGCTTCCAAGAATTTGGCCCATGGTCGAGACATCAATTACAGAAGTGATTCACAAGATCCAAGTGTCGAAACCATGATGTGACAAGCACCGATGGTCTCCATGAACCTCTCCCAAGACTCTGGAGAACTTTCATTGTCATGGGCAGCAAACGTGTAGATTTGTCTCTTCAAATTGTTGGTCTTGTGAGCACTGAAGAATTTTTTTAGGAATTCTACCTGGAGCTTTGCCCAACTTCTAATGGTTCTTGGTCTCAGTGAATTAAGCCATATTTTGGATTTGTCCTTGAGGGTTAATGGGAATGCCTTTAACTTCATCAAATCCATATCGGTTACACCCTCCTTAAAAGTTATGCACACTTCCTCAAAATCCCGTATGTGGGTGTATGGATTTTCATTCTCCATTCCATGAAATGTGGGAAGCAGGGGCACCAGATAGGGTCTCACTACCACATCATCAAGAGGTATGACAGAAGTACCCACCCTAGAGGATGTATGTGGTCCCTCATTGACCTGTATGTTGTTAGATTCATAGGAGCTGCTTGTTGACACTGTTGTTCCTCAAGTAGAGGATCCATTTGTTCACTATGCACACTGACTTCACAACCTTGATCAGTTGGTGTACAGACTCTTTGTAGTCTACCTGATATATCTCTATCCCAATGATGCATAAACACCTGTGACACAAAAGGGGACAAAGCAAAGAACAACAGAAAGGCTTGCCAAAAAGATTAGTGTTAGCCAAATAATAAAATGACTGTAATGGAAACTCCGCCTGTGCCAGAACTCACAGTAAAAAAAAACTTGAAATTCTAACAAACGAAATTAAAAAAAGGGTTGTGTTGTCACCAATACTTGTAATGGATTACAAGTACATATCAACTCATCATCTGTAGTTTGGCACCATCCTCCGCAACGACGCCATTTGATTCGCGTCACAGTAGGGTGATATGGAATCAACAATATTTGTATCCTAAATTTCCTCCTACTGTCGTAGTCAAGCTACTGCAGTATAGCGGCTCTAAGGTCGAACACAGGGATGGGTTTTCATCTTACAAATGATTTGTATCATGGTTCAAAATGGTGAAGCCATTTGGATTTTGATTTGCATTAAAAGTGTGGGTGTTGTTGTCATTAGGTTAACTGACAGCAGTTTAAAACAAAATGTGAAAGGGAGACCTTGAAAACTTGGGTCACTAGATTGGTATACTGAGGTTATAAAGGTGTCCTCGGGTTATTTCCTCGCATTAGGGCAAGTGACATATAGTCATTGCCAAAATCGGATCTTTGTTTAGGTTTAAAAACCAACCCTTAAAAACATTCCTATTTGAACTAAAGCATTACTGAGCATTAATGTCAGCTAAAATATAGCATTTTAACCTAATTTCGGGTTCAGAATGATATCTAATGAACGCCACAGTATCTACCATTAAGAATACACTGAACCCTAAAGCATGCCAAGTATTGACCAAAGAAAATACATTAAATAGCATTAAACCCTAGTTTGGAAAGTTTGAAACACAAAAATGCAGTACCTGCTCCATTTAAAACAGAGGAACACCTACAAACCACCATTAACCAACCTAACAACCCTCTGTTTCAGGTTTAGCCAAACATCCTTTGAGTTGTCATCCTCAAAAGGTGTGTTTGCGCAAGAAATGAGAGAAAGAAGAGATGAAGAGAAATCGAACCAAAAGTGAAAAGCTGCGTGGATTGAAAAGTTAGGTTACAAATTGTCATAAAGTGGCTTATATAGCCTTACAAAAGATGTGAAAATACCAAACTAACCTAAATAGTATGATTATTACTGAGGGCAAAAGGAATTACACAAACGGGTCGCTTGATCACAAAAATGTGGGCAAGATTTTCGTTATGCATAGTGAATTTCGCTATGATAGCTAAATTACTATGATATTAAATTGCGGTGCATAGCTTAAAATTTGGAATTTTCGCTATGCACAAGACTCGCTATGATAATAAAATTCTCATTATCATAGTGAAATTTTCGCTAGGATTGCGAAATTTTCGCTACCATTGCGAAAATTTCGCTATGCCATAACGAAAATGGCAATTCTCCCATGCTGCCTTCTACGTCCTCCAGCCTGCATTTATTCACTTCCATCTCGATATTTCTTCATCCCAGGCTTGATGAAATCACCGAGAATTCATACGAACTCAGCATAAATCAGCATAATTGTGATGCCAAGCTTGATATGATTGAGGAGGTTCACGAAACCTGCAAAACTACCAAAAACAACCTCGAAACAAAATTAGTAGAGTACTAATGGACCTGCACATGTCAATCGGCCTAAATAATATGATTAGTATGCAAAAAGCACTCCAAAACCTATCTTAAATAGGGACCAAATAGCACTTTGGGTACTAATCAAAGAACCGTAAAGGAGAACGAGCGGTCAGCGACATCATATTGAGAGGTCACGACCATTTAAAGGTGTGGTTATCAGCAAATAATGACTAATTATCGAGAGGTCGCAACCTAAATTCTGAACATATCAAGGCAGAAGAGTAAAAAGGAGGAAACAGGTCACGACATCAAATTGAGGTCGCAACATGCAGTGCAGCAAGGAAAGGAAGTCCTAACTCAGAACTAAAGTGGTGACAACTAAAAGGAGGTTGCAACCTAAAATTGAAGTCGTGGCTCAGAATTGTAGAAGAAGGGAACGACAACGAGATTACGACGTGAGACTACGGTCGCGACATCAATTCTTGAGAACAACTGAGCCAAAGAGGTCGCGACCACTAATCAACGAAGCTGCAAGAAACCTGGTCGCAACTGAACTGGAGCAGATAAAGGGAATCCAGGTCGCAACATCAACCCGAGGTCGCGACATGAGACAGTAATCTGGGCTTTTTCTTCTAGGAATTCTACCTGGATCTTTGTGCATTCGACCCATTTTCTTTTGATAGATATAAATAGACAGTGTTAGGATAGTAAAGTAACCTCTAACTTTTTCACTCTCAACACCGAGAACTGGGAGAGAAGAAGGGTTCATTGTATAGTTTAGAGTAGATTTTCTTTTCTTTTCTTTATTTTCTTTTCTTTTTGGATCCGACTAGCGAATCGTGCGTAAACGATCAAGCCGGATTTTATTTATGTTATTTTCCAAAATTATCGTCGAAATTGTGAAATCTAGACAAATTTATGGAATTCATTTCTTCTCGCTTAATTGCGACATAGCTTGATCGATGCTCCATTGTTAATCAGGATGCAAATTAGAACGCAGTCTCACCGGATTCGACACCGTTAGCGCCTTTTCAAAAATCTAAAGAATTATTTGCCAGATTTACTTAATGGGTGTTGTTTTTTGAATCTATAAGTTCCCAAATGGTAGTACCGAATACCGCTTAAGGAGTGTATCTTACCGATTTCAGGATGCCCTCGCGATTACGTAGATGGAGATTCCCGCGAGCCGAGCATTCACTTACTGGTATCTAGGACTACCATTGATGAACCGAGCTTTGAGTTCATTTTGATAACCCCCCATTCGCTCATGTAATTGAAGTCGAGGGGAGTATTTAACAATATAAAATAATCGCAGAGTTCACCTCAATCTAAAGCGGAAGCTCCCAACCCCGTGTTTAGCTGAGATCTAATCAAGGGAAAGGAAAACTAATAGATTCAAGGATGAGCCACCAATAGTGAACTTTTGCAAAAATCCCGAGAAGGAAAGCAAAAGATCCGCACTCATCAAAAAATGGGTGTGAAGTATTGAGAAAGAAAAATACCCAGATCTTGCAAGAAGATCAGAAATACAAGTAACTGGTTCGATCTTGACTTCGAGAGAAGCAAGGGCTTCTAACCAGTGAATATGGAGAAATCCAACTACAACATTTAGGCAATCTTGGACAAATCCAGATCCATCAATAAAACAAGAGCAATGTGTACTTTGAGTAGGAATTGACTAAGCCATTGTAATTCTTAATAGTTTTCGTTTCTCACAGGAACAGATGGTCCAAGATTTTGTTCTTTATATTATTGGTTGTTTCTATGTTATTTCACTTTATATTTTTAGTTAATAGCTTAGGATCTTTATTTTTCTAGATAAAACTTCCACTATCGCTTTAGTCCAAATAGCATAGAACTTCGTATCAGTAGTTGATTTCAAATTCTTGTCAATCTCTCAGGAATGATACTGACTTACATTTAGATTTTACAACTGTATGACTGTGGCACTTGCAAAAGGTCACAGACTAGACCCATTTTTAAAATCCTGAACACCAAGAAAGGTTTTTTTAATCAAGCAAGTTTATCCAAAGTGACATGGCTGCAAGAGAAGTGTAAGACCCTTGCCATATCCTAAGAGACTTTTATCAATGCTTCAATTGAAGCATTTTCATTCATCGTTGACTCCGGACGAACCGGAAACAGATAGATCCAAAGGATTAACGCTTCAGCCGCTTTCGCCTACGCCCGAGGTATCCATTCTGACACAAAATGTATCAAAGACATCCGCATTAGGCCAACACATTCTATGTAGGTGCATCAGAAATCTTAGACTCTTTCCAGAAACGCCTAAACCTAGGCTCTGATACCAACTTGTCACACCCCGATTCCCGGCCCGACCCGATTGGCGGATCCGAACCGAGTTCGGGGTGCTAGAATATATATACTGGGACTCTTTACCTGCTTAATTAGACATTGGTATATCCAAGTCTTATAATATATCAACATCATATACAAAAGTCCAAAATAAAATTACCACCGTAGTGGTGTTTACAGTGTCACACATATACAGTACTGAGTCCCATTACATATTCAAAAACTATACATTTACATTTGTTGATCGTGGCGCGGAACCTGGCAAAGGATGAACCCCTACTCGTGTCGGGCCCCGAAGAACGCTAAGTTCCTGACGTCTTCTCCTGTACCTACACGGATTAAAAACCCGTGCTAAGCTTTACGCTTAGTGGGAAACATATATAATATGCATGTACACATTTATGTTCAGTATATAACAATAACAGATATCATAAATTTCATGCATTCATATCATGGACTTATACAAGTACTTATGCTTATAACAGGATTATGTTTATTCGAGACTTATAGAGTTACGTAACTTATTCTATCTCGTAAATACCCGGTACATGTGATTAGAACAATACACCTTCGCTTCCTCTTATTCATTATTCGCTATTATCATATAACTATTGGAATACCTAGACCGCTAATAAAAGTAAGACACAAGACAATAAGTATCCAAAGATACCATACAAGACGAAGCAAGTCAGAGCACAAAGCAGATTTCCAGACATCAACGTATGTCGTAGCACTAATTAGGATGAGTGCCGTGAGCGCACTTAACAAGACAAGAGTTGGCGCACTTTTTACAGACAGAGTACGGAGCACAATCGTGGCACCGGGCACAATCGTATGCCTGAGCACCAATCGTGAGCACCGGGCATAATCAAGAGTGCCTGAGCACTAATCGCAGACTGGTACTAATCAGAGGCCGGAAAGACTAATCGAGTACACCAAGTACTAATTAGAGTGCCTCGAGCCAATGACCCCTTCCAGCGACAGAAATTCGCCGGAACTACAAGAACCTCCTGCACCAAAGTTTCTCAGCCACCGACAAGCTAACATGAATGGCCATAAAATTGTTGAAACCGCATTTGGAAAACGCGGTTATAAAATTTTCATTTTCTATCAAAATCAACCAGATTTAACGAAAATCCCAAGCAGTGATCGCACTGCGGGTCAAGCCCAAAATACAAAATCACCCGGTGATAAAACAAAAATACACTCCCAATGTTTTCCAAATGTCCAACTACAACAATAAAGGACCTCTGGTCCTCATCAAAATATAAGATAAGGATCAATCAAATATAAGTTTATCGCAACCTGTTTTTCTCAAACCAGACATATTTACAAAAGATATTTACATATACAAAATGTCACATTTTAACTTTTACTAGTTTTAATTTACATCTTATCTTATATATAATCACAACACAACGTCTAGGACTGAGAATCCTTGAAAGATCTTTCGGCTTCAACACCTGCACCTGAAAAATTATTTTAAAAACAGAAAACTGTGGAGCCAAATCTGTCATGAGTATTATAGTTCTAAATGTCATTGTCACGCTTGTACCTCCCAATATGAAAATCTGTACGTAAATGGTTGTAAAATCATATGAGAAAACTGAATTTTGCTATGAAAACCATTTCAAAACCTGCTCAAATCAAGTTTCAAGTAAAATCGCTTTTGAAAACTATTCTGCCATCAAAACTGCTCAAAACTATTTCACAATAAAATCAAGCTTTTGGTGGTTAATATCCAAAGTGCTATACCATAAATCAAATACCAATCCACGTGGCCCATTTCGAAACACCCTCACGTGATACCATGGAACTCCTGATCCGGCATCTAGAGGAACCCCACTACCCGGCTTAAGATGGTCCCGTGAACACTACGGATCTATATAGCATACGGTTCCTGAACTAAAATGCCTCTGAGGGAACCTCGAACCAACACCTCATCGCTATGTACTCAAGTCAGCGCAACTATATACCTCGAACGCAGAGGGCGACTCACTATATAAATATATGCTAGATCTAACCCAAATTGCCGAACGCAATATATAGTTAGTCATATATCCCATAACCTTGCCATGCACAATCCGAAATACATCTAACCGAAACTAAGCCGCACATCTAGGGTTTTGGCAACTGTGCCAAACTATTTAAATATTGAAATCGAACTTTCACTGAGTATAACAATCGAGGTAAAAAATGCTTTATAAATCTATATATTTTCAAAGCACTTTACAAAATTGTAATTTAAACACTTTCGTTTTAGAAAATGATTTTGAGTACTCACCTTTTCTCGATAATTTCTTTCAAATCTGTCAAGTACCTAGATTCTCGTCTGATGCTCAAATCGCCACACAATTCATTCAAATTACGAAAATGTTCCTCGCTTTTAACGCTTAACCAAACATACACATGGCTTTCAGCGACTATATCGAATCTAATTTCGACTCTAACAAAACTTTACGTGTTAGTCCCATTCGATATGGACATCGATAATATGATGTGAAATCGACTCAAAATGTCCATACACATTAAATGCCCCATAAAAACTATATGTTTTAGGCTAAAACTTGACTCAAGGACTTTCCATAGAGTCAAAATACCCAAAACATTTCCCTCTCTAGAAAATTTTATCCGACTCATCTCGACATAACTCGGAATTTCAACTGGACCGTCATAACAAATTCCACCAGCCCGACTATCCGAACATAGTCCCAAAATTTTAAAAATTCCTAAACTCGCCTAAAAATTTCAGACTAAGTTTACGACCTTACTACTCTAAAATTTCAAAGTCTAATATAAGATTATGCTCTAAATAACACAAGTAGGCAAATTTTCTGCATTTTAAAGTTTAACAAAAGGCTAAGATATTGGTACCTATGCTTAGCTTCATACCACTTTGCCTCTTCTCGTCCGACGAACGTCTACGGTCCGATTTCCATAAATCTGAGAAAGAAACAAAGAGAAAAATATAAAAAAATCGCCTCACGCCCTCTCTCTGCCTCTCACCGTCCGCTCCCTCCATAGCTTGATTTTTATTTTATCCCTTTTTTTAAAATTATATTACTTATTATTTAGATAAATAATTTCTAATACCTCATTCAAGTCCATTTTTGTCCCGAAAAATTTATTTATCCTAATTGAATATTCTTAAATATTTGCCATTTTTCGAGATTTTTCTAAAATTCCGCTGTGTTTCACTAACCTGTCGCTAGAAATTGCTTAAATATTACGACTATCTCTAATTTATCTAAACTTTCCCTTGGTACTAGATTTCATGAGATTCCAACTTAACGATTACAGTCCGTTTGGCCATCCGAGATCTAGAGAATTTTCAAACTTCCTCGAACTATTTTGACAATTTATTATTATTATTTTACTATTTAAAATTCCATTAATTATACTTTCACCTCTCCTCCACTTTCCTTAATTGCAAAGTACACCTGAAAACTTTGTTAATTTCACCCAAAACAACTTTCAAAAATTCTATTATGACACTAAAATAATTAAGGAAGCCCTTGGTGCACATACAGTTACACATACCGTACACCCTCTTGGGACGGGGCATTACAAATCCTCCCTCCTTTAGAATATTTTGTCCACGAAATGAACAAAACTAACATAAAGAGGATACCTTAATCCGAAACAACCGAGGATATTAATCACGTGATTCAAGCCTCCGACCCCATGTAGCCTCTTTAATCCCATGATTCCATAAAACTCTTGACTAACTAATGACCTTATTCCGTTGTAAATCGCTCTCACGATCTACTATCCGGTGATTGGTCGCTTCCTTATAGGTCAAATTATCCTTTAGTTCTAATCGGCTGGATCTCGAGTACATGGGAGGGATCTGAATGCATTTCTGCGGAGCATGGATACATGAGACATTATGAACCTTAGACAACTCGGAGGAAGATCTAATCTATAGTGCCACTGGTCCTACTCCGCACAATCTCATATGGCCCTATGTATCTCAGCCACCTTCTCCGCGTCTGCAAATTCCGAGGACACCTTTCCAAGGGGAAACTTTGAGGAAGACCCTATCGCCTACCTTAAACTGTAGATCCCTACGGCGTTTGTCCGCATAACTTTTCTGTCTGTCCTTGGTTATCTTGAGTCTGTCTCGGACAATCTGGATCTTATCTAAGGTAATCCGCACTAACTCGGGCCTATCGTTCCTCTCTCCTACTTCATCCCAAAGATACGGGAGCACGCACATCGACCATACAATACTTCAAATGGAGCCATGCCTATGCTGGATTGATAACTGTTGTTGTAGGCAAACTCCATCAAAGATAAATGCGTATCCCAGCTTCCCTTAAACTCTATCACGCATGCTCTAAGCATATCCTCTAGTGTCTGAATAATTCTCTCTGACTGACCATCAGTCTGAGGATGGAAAGATGTACTAAAGTGCAATCGAGTCCCCATGGCATCCTGTAAACTGGACCAAAATCTGGATGTGAATCTAGGGTCTCGGTCTGAGACTATCGATAGAGGAACACCATGTAATCTAACTATCTCCTCCACATATAATTGGGCCAACTTGTCCAATGGGTCATCATTGCTAATCGGGGAGAAACATACTGATTTCATTAGGTCTATCCACTATCACCCATATGGCATCGTGTTGTCTCCGAGCCTCGAAAGCCCGTAACAAAATCCATAGTAATCTTATCCCACTTCCATACGTGAATCGAAGGTCAGATCTTCCCGGCTTCTGAAGGTCGCCTTTACCTCGACTGTGTTAGGCATCCGATACGAAATCTGCAATTTCCTGTTTCATGCCTTTCCACCAATAATGCTCCCTTAAAGTATGATACAACTTGGTGCTACCAGGGTGCATGGCATGTGCTGAAGAGTGAGCCTCTTCCATGATTTCCCTTTTTAGTCCACCTATGTCAGATACACACATCTCGAATTCCTCTAACCATTACGCCATTGTCTCGATCTAACTCGGTTTCTACCACCTCAATCTCCGCCTCAACTTAATCATCTTTGAAACCGCCTTCGACCTCCTTGATCTGGATCCACGAGAAGAGGACGAACATAAAATGATGCCAAATAAAGGTCCCCTGTATCAGCTACCCGCAATCGAACTCCCAAAGATCTCAACTCTATCAACAACGGAGATATATCACTCATGCATAAGCATAGAACCTCCTCGCTTCGCTTAAGGGATCGGCCACTACATTGGCCTTCCCCGGATGGTACTCTATCGTGCAATCATAATCCTTAATCAACTCCAACCACCGGCGCTGCCTTAAGTTAAGCTCTTTCTAAGTAAAGACATATTTCAGGCTCTTATGATCGGTGAATATCTGACAGGGAACACCATATAGATAATGTCTCCAGATCTTTAGAGCGAAACCACCGCTAGTTCTAAATCATATCGAAGTTCGCCATGCTTCTTTAACCGACGGAAGCATAAGCTATCACTCTACCATCTTGCATCAAAAAACACACACCCTAACCCTTTGTCCGAGGCATCAATATATACCACATAACCGCCCTTTCCCCGACCAGAAGGTTTCACATCGGAGCTCAATCTCTGCCTCAGCCTTCAAAACTATACCGGTGTGTATCCGACCACCGAATTTCTAATCCTTTTTCAATAGATTAGTCAACAGGGTTGCTATCTTCGAAAATCCCTCAACAAATTTCCTGTAATAACCTGCCAATCCAAGGAAACTACGGACTTCAGAAACATTCGTGGGCGGCTTCCAGTTCACTATAGCTTCGATCTTCCGAGATCCACATCAATACCTTATGTCGAATGACATGACCCAAGAAAGCTTACTTTGTCCAACCAAAACCTACACTTTACTAAACTTGTTTTATAACCGACGCCCTAAGAATCTCGCACACTGGTCTCTGAGATGCTCGCATGTTCTCCGAACCGCCCGAGTACACTAGAATGTCATCAATGAATACGATCACAAACTTATCTAAATACTGACTGAATAATTCCTCGCTCATCAAATCCATGAACGCAAATTCGCATTAGTCAATCCGAATGGCATCACTAGGAACTCAGAGGACCGTGATCTCGTCCCGAAGGCAATCTTGAAACATCATTCTCTCGACCTCAACTGATGGTAGCCTCTAATCTTAGGTCAATCTTAGAATATACCCGAGATCCATGCATTGGTCAAATAGCTTATCTATAACAGGAAGTTGATATTGGCTGCGTATTGTCGCCTCGACCAGATGTCTATAGTTCGCACACAACCGCAGTTTCCTCCATCTTTCTTTACGAAGAGAACCGGAGCTCCCTACCTGAGGTACTAGGTCGAATAGTTCTCGCTAGCACACCCTCCAATCCTTCACCTTTCAACTCTGCTGGCGCCATTCTATATGGAGGAATGGATATCTGGCCGGCCCTGGAACTAGTTCAATAACGAACTCAATTTCTCTATCCGGGGGTAAACCTGAAATATCATCTGGAAAGACATCTGGGAACTCTTTGACTATGGGGATACCTTCCGGCCAGGTCCCTCTGCCTCCTATCCAATTACAAATGCCAAATAACCCCGCAACCTTCCGGGCATTTTCGAGGCGGCCGCATTAATGAGACTAGGGGCAATCTCTTTTGATTCCCCTGAAATATCGCCGTTCCTCGTCGAATCCAATCTTACTTCCTTCTTATAGCAATCTAAGGTGGCTCTATGCCCTGATAACTACCCATACCTAAGATTATATCAAATCACGGATACCTAACACTATCAAGTCTCGCTGAAAATCCTTATTCCTGATCACCAATCACTGAACTATCCTTCGGATATCATAGTATCCCCATCGTTACGGAAACCACCATACGACCATCTATAGGTCGGGACTCTATCTCGGTGTCTCTAGTGAATGGTATCGAAATAAAATGAAACGAGTGGCTCCGGGTCCACCAATGCATATGCATCATGATTGTAAATCAAATCATACCAAGAATCACGCCTAGTGATGCATCCGCCTCCCGTTGTGTGATCAGAATACCCAGTCTCGAGCAACAGTACCACTAATCCGCTAATCGTGGCACGCTCCGCCTCCGCACCCCACCGCGACCTTTACCAGTCAGACGCACCTCCCGCCGAATCCACCCCTACTAACCCGACCGGGATCCGTGCTCAGTGGCAGATGCTACTCGTGACCTACCCTCGCAGGCCTCTCGCAGCCTACCAACCATGGACAGTCTCGGATAAATTGACCTTCCTGCCTGCAATGGAACATCCTGTCATGTTCATTCCGCACTCTCCGAGATGTCTCCTCCGACATGTGTGGCACAATGAAAAGATGATCCTAAGATCTACCACCTGGGTCACAGGATCGAATCTGGACCCCGCTAGATCGCTTCCTCGTCCCGAGCCTCTACCGCCGGTCCAATTTCTTTCTTTCCTTCTTCTACTAGACTCCACTAAGGTCCGGGCCGACCAGTGTTGGGAGCACCTCTCTTACTGTCTGGTCGCCCCTAAGTTAGAACTGAAACTGTCCTTTCTACCTTTAGTGCAACCTCAATCTTTTCATAAAATTGCTGCTTGCTTTACTTTAAAAGTTTCTAAAAACTTTTCATAAACTATTTGCTTGCTTTTGTTGTATTCTAGTAAACACGGGAAACCTGTGTCTCTACTGTGTCGGTGAAAGGATCTCGTGTCCACGTCACCTTTTTCCGGTAATTATGGTGGAAAGACCTCATGTCTACGTCACCATATAATAGCTAGAACACTAACCCTATCTAACCATAAGTACCCTGCCTCTTGGTCGCCGGTACCATCATAAGTTTTAACCCCTAATTTAGAGAGCATTCTATCATGCCCTCCCGCTTCTCCTGAGGCTCGGCCCGACCGTAGTCAGAATAATCAGATAACTCCGATCCATCGTCAAGGTACCGCCACCGGGTCCCGGCCCTCGACATGGTTCGCTGCGGGCTGATCCATTGAAGCATTTTCGATCTAGGGGTGTGCTCGACATTCGCCTAGTGGTGTCTCCTATTTAAGTCCTAGATCTAATTCTACCAAATTTCGTCCGCACATAATCGTGAATTTCCAAGGTTAAAATATTCAAAGGACACTTTTCAATATTTGATGCATGCGGTTTAGCAAAACAATATAGGTTGCAATAGAAAATCATTATTATAAAAACAATTTATAGGAAATACCAGGAAATCATGTAAAAACAGCTGAACCATCGCCCAAAACTTCTCTCGATACCTGGGCTGACGCACCCTTCCTAAAGGACAAATCGCCGCAAGAACTCCACAAGAACCTCCCCGTACCAAGCTCGCCGACCGATACAAGTTACCATGAAGTTGCCGCTAAAATTGGGCCGGAAACCGTATTTGGAAAACGGGTTATAAAAATTTTCATTTTTCTATCAAATCACACCTTTAGACGAACGAAATCCCGCTAAAGATAACGATCGCATGGTGGTTAAGCCAAAATACAAAATCACCTCGTGATAAAACAAAATACACCCAATGTTCAAATGTCCAATCTATAATAAAGGACCTCTGGTCCTCATCAAAATATAAGAAAAGGATTAATCAAATATAAGTTTATCACAACCTGTTTTTCTCAAAACCATGCATGCATATTTTACAAAAGATATTTACATATACAAAATGTCACATTTTAACTTTTACTAGTTTTAATTTACATCTTTGTCTTATATATAATCACAACACAACGCCTAGGACTCAGAATCCTACAAAGGTCTTTTCTTGCCAACACTGCACCGAAAATTTATTTTAAAACAGAAAACCGTGAGCCAATCGGCCGTGAGTACTATAAGTTCTAAATGCCATTGGCCTCGCTTGTACCTCCTAATATGAGTAAATCAGACAGTAAATGTTGTAAAACTCATGGCGAGAAAACCGAAGTTTTTGCTATGAAAACCATTTCAATCGCTCGGGAAACTATTCGCTGTCGCAACCGCTTTGAAAATTATTTCGTCGAAAAACCGCTCAAAACTATTTCGCTGGAAAACTTTTTCGCTGGTGGTTAATATAAGAAAGTGCTATAATCAGAAATCAAGTACCAACCATCGCGGGCCCATTTCGAAATAATTTAGACTTGATGCCCTAACCTTAATCGCATCTGTGAGTGAACCACGAAATCTCACTCCGACTAATATGATCCGTGAACACGGCGGGATCTATAGTATAATGGAACCTCAACTAAAATGCTCGTGAGGGAACCCTGGAACTAACACCTCATCGCTTATGTACTAAGTCGCGCTAACTATATACTCGAATAAAAGAGGGCGACTCACTATATAAATATATGCTGTGATTTAACCCCAAATTGCGACCGGGCAATATAGTTAGTCATAATATCCCATAACTCAGCGCAATAACCAAATACATCCGACCGAAACCGAGTCATGCCATCTAGGGGTTTTGCTAAATCAGGCCAAACTGTTTCTTAAATATTGAACGAACTTTTCACGAAGTATAACAATGGGGAAAAATGCTTTATAAATCTATATTTTCAAAGCACTTTACAAAATTGTACTTAAACACTGCTTTCTTTAGAAAATGATTTTGAGTATCACCTTTTCTCGACAATTTCTTTCAAATTGCAAGTACTCTAGATTCTCGTCGGATGCTCAAATCGCCTGGCTAATAATTCATTCAATTACGAAATGCTCCTCGCTAACGTTTTCTTAACCATAAAACATACACATGGCTTTCTAAAGTGACTATATCGAACTAACTTCGATTCTAACAAAACTTTAAGTGCTAGTCCCATTCGATATGGACATCGATAATATGATGTGAAATTGACCAAAATGTCCATATACATTAAATGCCCCATAAAAACTATCTGTTTTAGCAAAATTTTGACTCAAGGGACTTTCCATAGAGTCTAAAAATACCCAAAACATTTCTGAAAATTTTATCCGACTTGTCCGACTACAATCCTGAAATTTCAACTGAATCAAGCCATAAATACCTGAATTCAAATTCCTCACCGTCCGAACATAGTCCAACAAATTCCTAAAATTCCTAAACTCGCCTTAAAAATTTTGGGACTCAAGCTTACGACCTTTATTGTTTTAAGAAAATTTCAAGCCATTATATAGCATTTAGGCTCGAAATAACACAAGTAGGCAAATTTTCTACCTTTTAAAGTTTAACAAAAGGCTAAGATATTGGTACCTATGCGTAGCTCTCTTCGCGTATACCAATTTTGCCTTCTGCTCCGACGAACGTCTACGGTCCGATTTCCGTAAATCTAAAAAAGAAACAAAGAGAAAAATATAAAAAAATCGCCTCTCACGCCCTCTCTCTCCCTCTCACCGTCCGCTCCCCCCGCAGTTTGATTTTTTTTTATTTTATCCCTTTTTTTTAAATTATTATTATTATTATTATTTAGATAAATACTCTATTACCTCATTCGTGTCAATTTGTCCCGAAAATTTTATTTATCCTAATTGAATATTCTTTAAATATTTGCCATTTTTTCGAGATTTTTCTAAAATCCTGTTTTGAGGTTTCATTCTGAACCCGTCGCCTAGAAATTCGTAAAATATTACTATTGTCTCTGAATTTAACGAAACTTTCCTGGGTTACTAGATTTCACAAGATCTAACTTAACGACACAAACTGCTTTCACATCCGAGATCTGTAGAATTTTCGAAACTTCCCGAACTATTTTGGCAATTTATTATTATTTTACTATTTAAAATTCCATTAATTATACTTTCACCCTCCACTTTCCTTAATTGCAAAAGTGTCACAATTCTTTGAAAACTTTACACTTCACCCTTAAACAACTTTCAAAAATCTCTATTATGGCACTAAAATACTAAGGAAGCTTCGCAGGCACATACGCTTACACATACCGTACACCCTCTTGGGACGGACGCTACAGAGCACTAATCGGGAGTACCGGCATTTCAATCAAGAGTGCCGGAGCACTAATCAAAAGATGTGAGTGCTGTGTCATTTAATAATCGTCTTAGGCAAGCTACACTATTATATGAGTTCAAGAACTTACTATCTATAATAGTACTTTAGCTACATTATATATTCATGACATATTGTATTTCACGCCATGGTCACGTGCCTGCTCGCTTTCATATTTCATATCGACGATGCTTCATGAACACGCCTATACATTTTGCATTTCCTATAATTTTCATGTTACTTTTACATATGGCATTTCATATACTTGTACAGTATAATGCCTATGTATTCACACATCATTCATGTATTCTAGTCCCTCAATGTATCTATTTTACTTAGAAATTGGAATCATTCCAATTTGATCATCCAAACTAAATTTATGGCATTTTCATGCCAAACTAGTCAATTTACCGATTTTCCCCAAGGGACAGTTTGAAATACTCATTTTCCAGTGCCTTGACTCCATTTGGATTAATCGGTCTTTTGTACTCCTTAAATTTAAGGTGCTAAGGGTTCTCCTCCAACCGGAATCACCCAAATCGGAGCACCTAAATCAAGATACGTCCGAAACAACCGACTACTTTATGACAAAACTCGGCGCACTACCGGAATATGGCCCCACCTCAGTGAATTTCACAATTTAGAGCGAATTAGATAATATCTATTTTTATATGTTTGGTTTCTCCTTGAAGTCTATTTTAACCAAAGAACCTAATCACCAACCTGATAAGAAATGAGCACGTTATGGCTAAAATACGAAAAACTAGTCGAATAGGAACAGAGACAAGATGTAACTAAGAGATACTGACCAGACCGCACATGTCGGGGCCCAAATGACCAGAACCCACATGTACCGGTACATGTTCAAGGTGTACCGTACATGTCACCGAAAATTGCCCGTATCGTGTATTCTTCTCCCATTTTTCATGCATTTTCTTCCATAGATCACTCCTATTACATCCTTAATCAAAACTACCATGAAATCACCCAAACACCCCCCAATAATACTTTAATTAGACAAAGAATCCCAAAGATTCACCTAATTATACCAAACTTTGGAATTGTGAAGGAGTCTCATATTTAATTATGATCAACTAGGGATTTTCAAACCAAACTTCCTTTAATTCTAGAGTTAGGTGTGTTCCTAACAAAACCCCAGAAAAGGGAACCAATTACTCTTCAAGGTAAACCCTAACAATCATACTCAAGAAATTTTCAGACAAAAATCATACCAAAGTCATGTATGCAAGAATCCATACCTTGATTTGCTTTTCCTTCTTCCTCTTCTTCTCCTTCCTTTTCTTCTTCCTTCCTCTTCCTCCCGTAGTTTTGTTTGGAGACAAAAAAATAATCCATTTTTGGTCTCCCTCATATATTTATAATTAAAGGTTTATGTTATTTAGCTTTTTAGTCTTCCATTTTTTACTATTTGTATTCCAAGTTCCCAAAATTGTATTTTGGCCCATAATCTCATTAATCCATGTCTTTGATGCCCCTTTTTGGACAATTTACGATTTTGTCCTTCACTCTTGTAAAATTTTCGGGTTTATAAATTTCTATATTTCCGCAATTAATTTACGAAACTTTCAATTTATGTCGACAAAATACCCTAACATGTTGAAAACAACTAGGGTATATTTCGGAGTGTTACATAAGCTCCCTCTAGGAAGGGATTGGTGTTTTGGTTATTATTTTGTAGTATTTAAATGAATGTTGTGGTTTGAGTATTGGATTGATTTAATTGATATTGTTTTTTTAAAAAGAACTGCTTTGAGTTTCAATACAACATGTACCCAAAAAAAGCTGTATCTTGCTCTACTTCAAGATCCCTTGAGTGACAATGCCGGTAGATGAGCTACTTGAGAGTAAAGAGCAGTAACTTAGGGGTATACTAGGCTGATACCTTTAAAACTAATGTACTCTAAATATCACTATGATGAACCAGGGGTGATGTTCTAACCTCTGACTTCAAGGTTCATTGGGGTGACGAGAAGTGCTCGGCTACATAAGGATCATCCCAGATTAATCATTTTAATATTCGTGAAACATCTCGCTTTGAGAGAGCTAAGCCGTGCTCTGTAATATGGGAATGATTATTCTAACCAAACTGCGGATTGAGATGTCAATTAAATTGAAGGAGGCTTGTGTTATCCTATCTATGGGGGCAAGTAGACTTCAATCCTGAGAAATGGTTGTAAAGTACTGGCTTAGGAAAAGTAGCCAGATCTTAAGAAGAGGATCAAATCCTAAAAGTAGCTATTTAGACCCATTGACTTGGTTTAGGAATATGGTGTTCTAAAAAGTGAAATGTATAAAGTGAGGAGGTATTCCAAGGCCATATCACCGCTCTTGGCCAATTTCGAATTCAAGTCCTCGATTATATTTTTTAACTCACACACCTACGATCATAACACTAATCTCATTCCCTATGTTATTCCAAATCGCTGAAACCTCTAATCATTTAGCCAAATTATCTTCATTAAAGAAAATATACAAAATACTTTCATTCCATTTAGGCCAGTTAATCCAATCTTCAAGTTAAAGGTTCAAATATTGATGATCTTGAGTAGTAAGGGTATTTGATATTTAAATTTTCTCATCAATCCCTATGGGAATGACATCTTAACTTATAATCCACTTTATTATTTGTATGACCTGTGCACTTGCAGTGATGTAGACCAAATTAAAATTTCAATATATTATCATAAGCAAACAACAAAAAAACAATATTATTAGTTAATCAAATTATTGACATTGTTGCTGGGGATTTTAAACAAATCTCTAGTAGAAATGATTCAACAATCTTAACAACAATTTGGTCTATATACAAAAATATCAATCATCAAATTTTTAGTGCTGTCACTAGGGACTGACTAGTCCTGGTAGCAGTGTTAGAAATGAGGTGAGCAATAGTTTTTGGGGCAGTCAACAAACACATAGCATGAATATGAATGGATTCATGTAATATTCTCTTCAATTTCAAAGGCATTTCATAATGGACTTTAGGCAACATAGAAATTTAAAGTACTTGTTTTCTTCCTCTCCGAATGGGTATACCATATGAATGACTACAAGTCTTCCTTGCAACCTAATTCACATATTTTGCGTTGAAATCTTAAACAAGTTTCGCATAAGCCTTTTATTGATCATAAGGATAAGAATTCCATAGAGAATCAAGAATTCCTTGTTCATTAGGAGATTTAAGGCCTGACCTTAAAGCCTCATATTTCTTAATATTGCTTAACAAACCCCTTCCCAAACTATCTCTTGGATATCGCTATTGATATAAATAATGTGGTTCACTAGACTGTCAAATTCGTTGTTCTTGTCATTAACATCCATTTCAATGTTCTCAATATCCCTTATCATGCGTTCTATTCTTTTCCAATGTGCCAAGGTTTTAACAACCTTAATAGTCCTCATTTGTCATACCATTGTGTCTAGTACAAAAAAAAATTTAATTAAATAAAAGGAGTCAACGAGATTCTAACTAGGATATTTAAAAAAAAAAATAGGAAAGGGTCTTAGCCAGAAAACCTAATTGTCTTTAGTAATCATACTAATATGGAAATAGGAACATATCCCTTTTAATTATTATTATAATTATAATTATTATCTAAATTTTATTATTCCAAGGCCATTCATGCTTTTAGGCCCGACCTTAAGTAAGAGCAGGAGGAGCACCTGCCTAGGGCTAATGTGGAGAAAAAAAAATTTCATGAGAAAAATGACACACCCCCACCCCTACTAGCAATGTGCCGGCCACCCCACAGAACCCCCAGCTGTTACTTCCAACAACTAGAGAATTCTGTGAAGCGAAGTCGTGTTGCTTGCTGAAAACCCGTATAAATTTTTTTATTATTTTCTAAACTCGTGATTTTATAAAATTTTGACAGCTTAACAGCTACATACATGACATATCCCAAAACTTGTATATACAGTTTACACTTTTAAAACATGGCAACCAACAACACTTCTTTCAAGAGCCTGTGCTCATCACATTTTCATAAACCAAAACTATGTACATACGTATACACGACTATACAAGTTCAGTATTTTCTTACAAAATTTAATTAATACGACTCTTATCTGAAGTCGGGAGAATCTAATATGTCGTGGCGTGCTGTACCTAGAAAATAGTTTTTAAAGCAGGAAAATAATGAGCTAAACGAGCTAAGTGAGTGTATTCTTTATAAAATGCTTGCTTTTTCTAAAAAATGTCTCAAAGCGTAAAACTACCTTTTGCAAACATTTTGAAAAACCTTACTTGCAACCAGCATAAAAGGTTTATAAAGCTTTTGAAGCCTTGTTGCTTTGCTTTAAAAGTTTCCTAAAACTTTTCATAAAACTACTTGCTTGCTTGCTTTGAAGATTTCTAAAACTTTTCATACTATGCTTGCTTGCTTGCTTTAAAGTTTCTAAAAACTTTTCATAATATGCTTGCTTGCTTACTAGTGGTTGATTTTTTAAAAATTGTATGAAAATGCTTATAAATAAGATCAACCATAGGAGGCCTTTCTTGCTTCTTTGTATACTGGTAAACCACGGGAAACACAGGCCTCGGCCAGTGTGGCGAGAAGGACCTTGTGTCCACATCCTTATTTTTAATTAAACATGGTGGAAAGACCTCATGTACGTCACCGTACTCCTAGCTAAGCGCGGTAACCATCACCACCGTGTATTACCCACGGCCTCCTCTAATATGCCATAATGCATAAGCTAAGTTTGCCGACCGAGGCAAATCCCAAAATGCAATGAAATCATGTCTAACTTCACGTGCGTCTGAAATACTAAGTAGGTATGCTTGCTTAAGCTAGGGATTTTCTTAAAGCACAATTGCCAAAAATATAATTTTTTGCTTGCTAGCGGAAATATGGTTTAACACTTTAAAACCATTGCTTGCTTGAAACATGGTTTAATACTTTAAAACCATTGCTTGCGGAAATATGGTTTAATAATTTAAAACCATAACATACAGTGATAAAAAGCGATTTATAAATAATACACTAGTATTTAAAAATAAAGTTTTGAACACTCACCTTCCAGATTCACAGTGATTGAGCCGCGACTTCACAATTTCTCAGCCTCCGTGATACCTTACACATTCGATGTATTAGACCTCCTGCGTCGGCCTGACCGAGCAATATTCCCACTTAGTGCTTTACAATTAAATTTTTCGAGGAAATATGTGGGCGGCGCGAATGCTATTCCCACGAGCGCTATATGGCTATATTATTCTAGACTCGAGGACTTTACATAGAGTCTAAAGCACGAAAACATTTCTGAAAATTGTAATAGGACTGTCGAATACAATCCTAAAATTTCAACGACATTCAGCAGGTCACGAAATTCAACGAAGCCCATTCGAAAATAGTCCCGAAATTCCTAAAAATTCTTAAACTCGGTCCGAAAATTTTGGGACTGAAATTTCTGACATCCACGGCTTAAGAAAATTTCGAGCCATTACATAGCCTTTAGGCTAGAAATAACACAAGTAGGAAAATTCTCTACCTCTTAAAATTTAATGAAACGCTAAGTTTTTAGTGCATGCAACAGCTCTTTGTTTTTTACCTTACTGCTCCCCACCAAAACCTCACGATCAAATTTCTATAGATCTGAGAGAGAAGCGAAGAGAAGAAAAACAAAAACAAAGTATCTCTCTCTAATTCGTTCTCCCACGCACCACTCTCCCGTTTGAATTTTATTCCTTTTTCATTTTCCTTTTTTTTCTTTTTATTTTAATTATTATTATTATTATTATTTGGATACATAGCTTATATTGTCTTTTTTGGAAACCACATGCACGGTGTTCATGAGCAGTCTTCATAGACATTGATCGAATAATTGGCCCTAAACGGTGCTGTCTCATGGGTCGTGTAAACGGTCGACCACCGAACCAGTCGCATGCGCGCTGCGTCTTTGTTCTTAGCCGTGTCGCTTCCTGTTGGGCATCGCGTCGCAGCGTTGTGTGGCTACACCTGCGGGCTGGCATCGTGTCATTGTGCCTTTGAGTCAGTGTCATGACCAGTGTCACGCCATGTCATTTAGCGGCTGGGCGTCATGTCGTTGCCCTGACTCGGCGACCGCGAATCGTGTCAGCGATCTGATAACCATGTCACGAGGGTGGCGTGCTTGGTGTGATCTTGCACTAATCGTCATGTTGCGGCGTCTTCTTTGCTTCGCCCTGCGGCGTCAGGCCAGTAGTCTTCAGGCGCTGCGCCTTGTGCGACCCGAGGTGGAAGATGGGCGTTAGCCATCGACTTCTCCCTGCACCTTTTCTCCTCATTTATTTATTTATTTATTTATTTATTTTGTTTGTTCTACCCACTATAAAGCGAACAGAAAAATTTTCTCATTTTTTTTTTTTTCGAGTCCTCTAGTAAAAACCTCGTAGAATTTCTTTTTTCCTATTTTACATGCGAACCAACTGAGCATTCCCTCGATATTTTTTTCAAAATCTTCCGGTAGCCTCTGGCGCTACTCCCCAGATCACGTGGCTTGACTCTCGAACTACCAAAATATACAAACACACTGTTTATATATATTTCACAATTTAAAAGCAATTGCAACTCTCTTTTCCTTGTCTGAAAACTAAAATAATCTTCGAGAATTCCACAAAAAACACAACATGTTTATATTGGCCCCAGACGATGTTTAACAAAAAAATTCTTATTTAATTACGAACTATTTTGCCCCAGATTCTTAAACAACCTTAAACCTCAAACTTAGGGGGTTATATTTTCTGCGACCCTAATGTTCAACATTTTTCTATGCTGTCACCAAGCAGCCACAATCCACCGCGACACGAATCACACACTTGATCATTTAGATACCTGATGGAATCACGTGATCGCTTAGTGCGGAAATCAAGTCTAGGTAAAATCGTATACTAACTTAATGATACTAAGCTATAACTCTAATATCCAACATCTAAATCTAGGTATTTATAAACCAATTTCGATGCAAGCTTTGATGCACCATTCAGGGAGTCAGCATGACCGCGCAAGTCGACCCTCTGGAAACCTCTGAATCTCATTTCATGAGACCCATACGTGAGTAAAAATAGCCACATTGACTCATACATCCCTACTCACCAAAATATAATCATCTATATTAAAATAGTTTCAAGAGTTGTTACATCACTCTTAATACAAAACATATATTAAAACTAGTTTGTTCTAATATATATACATAAAACATGAATCAATGAGGCCACGGTCAGGCGCCATAATCAGGCCTCTAAGGGCTGAGTCTTCTGAATACTCCTTTGTACTTGAGAATAATTTTCCCTCGGCAGCGGGGTGAGGCAATGCTGATCAGTGATGATCCCACTACATAGGTTACTCCTCGCCTAAGTGCTCATGCGATGGAAAAATACACACATTAGTGGTCATGATTCATTTACTCGAATGTCTACATGCCGAACCCGTATCTGAATCCTCAGAGCTCCTTCACACATGCCCATGCCATATATGAAAATCGTTCCAAACAAAATGTTGTTTTATTTATGGGCAACCCTCCCGTGTCTCATCGTTGGACAATCCTCTAGTGAATTTTGTTGGGTAACTCTCAAGACAATTCATGGGCCCCCTCAAACGTGAATTGTTGGGCCGATTTCAACCTGATTCTTGAACAACTTTAGATAGAATTGTATTATTTCCTAGACAACCCTCACGATTTATTTCATGTCATGCACTCCCTCACGGTTCTAGGGTGTCGGTGCATATAAATGCAGTATTATGTCATTTCCATACATACGTATTAATATATCGGCATGCGTATATTAACAAAAATTAACACACAAACATGTTATTCTTTCATGGCACTAACGAAAATTAGCTCACATGGGCTAATAAACAATTTAAGCAATTCATTTTGAGCCAGCTGACAACCTGAGCCACACAGTAGGACCACGAAGGCGGTCTCGATGACTGGGTTGTCAGAAACTACCAAAATTCCGGCCTTGGTCCCGCTCCGGACTCAAAAACTGAGGCCATTTAGATCCACTAAACACTCCAACCATTAACAAGGTTTTTAAATAAGGACTAAATCAAGTAGGAGAAGACCCCTACCTCTCGGAGTTGTCGAAACTCCACAAAACCGTTACCCACGCGTAGCCTCTCTATTTAAAAACCTTCTCTTCATTCTTCTCTTTCCTTTTTCTCTCTCTTTTCCCCCCATCCCATCACAGGTTGGAACTTGGGTCGAAGGGACTTGTCCTCTCATACCCATGTCGAAACCGCCCATTGGTTGGCTTGTATTTCTTCATCCACTTATCCCTACTTTGGGATTTTAATTGATGACGTAAATCATGATATGTCCGCATGATGCATCTGCGAGCTCATGTTTAGCTCACGGTCGACACTTGTTCCCAGCAGAACAGCGATATCTTGTAATGTGTCTAAATCTTATCTTCCATGACTCGAAAAATATAAAATTCTCGAAATTCGACATAGTAGTTAGATTTCGCGAGACGATTCTGACGGTGAAGTCCGTTTCGTCATTCGAGATCTAGAAAATTTTTGGATTTTGACCGAAATTACCATCTTATCCTTTTTCAAAAAATTAGAATTTCCTCGGGTTTTACATTTAAGGCTTATGATAGATAATTGGTTGAGTTTTGTAAGTTCCATTGAAATCAAATTCCTCGTAAACACGGAATTAGATATGATGGATGGTTTAATTTTCTTAAACTATTGTTGCAACCATTTTCAAAAGATTTCACAAAAGACATGTCTATGATGACCTCCCAGAGCAGACACAATCTCATCCACATCCATTGAAACAAATGTACCAGTAAAGGTTATGGTTCCAAGAAAGAGTCTGGATCTTCACTATTTGAATATTTGAAACCTTCCTGAGCAAACAACCAAAATTAGAACCAAACAATTAAAATAAAATCAATGGTAGTCATAAAAAAAATTAAAAGCGTCACAAACCTAGGGAAAATTGCTTGAGATGATTGAAAGGAGATAAAATACCTCAAATCTCAATAAATTTGGATGGTTGCTCACTCTTGGAAGATAGAGTTTCTAATCCTTTTCTTCCAATAATAAACAAGTCCGATTAGATGCTTTTGTTGGTGATAGAACTCCGTCTTTTGAATTAAAAATTTGAGATATCGATTTACGCTTTATAGCATAAGGAAGAAGGGGTGAGAGGGTTACTTAATTAATAGCTTTAAAGGATTTGTTCATTACACATTTATCTTCATTTTATTTTCATACTAAAACGGAAGAATCCTATATCTACCTCTTCAAAAAACGGTTAATGAGATATAATGGAATGTAGATAAAAAGCTGTAATTTCATTTAGGCTGAGTTTTAGTACTAAAGCTGACTATTAATATTATTTAAGGTAGTTTTATGAAATTTAACAGCTTATATTAAATCCTTAAAGAAACCGTTGATAAATCAAAATTGAATAGATAGATAATGTGAAGCCTTTAACAATGTATTGTTCGTCGAACTTTCAGTTTCAAAATCTCCTGGCCTATCTAAGAAGATGAAATATATAAATGAAAAGAAAAAATAAAATATATAAATGGTAGGAGAGTATTTAAGGAATAAAAAAATATACATATATAATAAATTTTGTGAAATGGAATATGTAATGAAAAGCTTCCGTTCTGACTATTAACAATTGAGAGGTGTAAAACACCTAATACTTTTATAGTAGTAATAGATATTTTGAATAACAAGCACAAGCATGATCGGAACCCAAGATTGTTTTTCGTAGCATGAAATGAAAACTAATCACATATAAAAATATATATATATCTGATTAATATATTTATCTATTTGGTTGACTTTGTTTGCAAAAAAAATGGAATTAAAAAAGAAAAACAACTCAAGAAGACTTCCAAGACTTTATGCAGTGCTTTAATAAAATAAAATAAAAACATGTAACCTGCAGACTTTTTCAAGGTATGGAATTTAATACTGGAGAACTTAAAGTAGATAAATATGCATTATTCAAGAAATTTTTTTTTGAGAACAGAATGATATTCTGTTAAGGCTCCAGACCCTATAGATGACATTATTTATAAATAGTCGATTTGTCCAAGGCAAACAATTCAGAGCGCGGGGAAAGTAAGGCAAATTATGATTTTAAATGCAGTAGTAGTGTGCGCCTTCCCAGTTCGACGACGACGACGACGACGACGACGACGACGACGACGACGACGACGACGACGACGACGACGACGACGACGACGACGACGACGACGACGACGTCGTCGACGTCGACGAGAAGGTTTTCCTTATGGATCTTTTTGGTTGCACATATATTTGGATATTCTAGACATTTGGATATACATTATTCACCAATAAAAAAAATAAAGAAATACACATGACTATGATACCAATGTAAGTTTCATTTTAGATTGAATGCATCCTGACTTTAATCAATAATTAAGCATTACCCAAGATCATTTTTACATAATCGAATTTCAATTATATCATTAAGAACCAATTGAAAGAAATTTTACATATAAATAACACTTACCTTTTGAGGGTCACAAAGTTTTGAGGTCAATACTTTGGTATACTTCATAGGGATAGTGAGAGGAACAAACGCCGCCATTTTCTAGAGAAAAATAATCTCTTTCTTTCTTTTTTTATGATATGTTAAAAAAAACTCTCAAGAAGAAAAACTATCATATTAAAAAGGGAACCGTTTTCCTTTTTGTTAAAATAAAATAAAATATTTAATTTTAACTTTACAAGACATGAAGCTTCAACTCTCCTACGTTCCCATTATATTTTAATTAAGAAGAAACGGTCGAACCACATCATGTGTGTCTCACCCCATAAATAACCAACACAAACAAAGGGAAACCAATTTCATAGGCTGTGAATTGCGACCTGCCCATAAGATGACGGTCCCCTAGTACACATTTTGAGTAAAGCAGGTGTTGTAGGGACTTTATGAATTAGTCCTCGTTATCATTTTCAAATTACATTGAATTTAAAAGAGATTTGTGTATTTGTCAAAATTCTAATATGAAAAATTATTGCACTAGTTTCTTGCATTTATTTTGTCATCTATAATTAAATAAAAATGCAGATTAATTTCCAGTTTAGGAGTTCAAGAGATACTGATTTAAGTTTCCTTAAAAACATAGCATCATACACTTTCTAAGTTTCCCAGACATGATTGTCTCTCTTTTTTTTTTCACTTGTAAGACTGAAATAGACAGAGTAATTAAAATAACAGACACAAAATAGATCTTGGTGAAGACTTGAGAATATAATGCCAAGGCCCAAAATACCAATTGATCAATAGGGTTGTTGAGTGGAACCCGTAGTTCTTTCCAAGGTCTAAACTTATACCACTCTTCACAAGGTAATTTAATACTAAGAGCAAGTGGTATTCAACACAGGGCATTCTAGTGCCTCTCAAATTAACAAAACCTTGTAAACTGAACTAGGTCTCGAATGTCTGCAAGTGCACAAGTTGTACAAGTAATAAAAGAAGTTCTAGGTGGGATATCATTCTCACAAGGATGCCTTAACGGGACCTTGGTAGTACCTGATTACTCGAGTTCATCACTATTTGAGCTATAAATCTGAGTGTAAAGATATTGAAATTAATATTGAGAATAAATGTTATTGGTTCTTTTGTTCTTATACAATATTTTTGGTCTTTCAATTAATGATAGAGTTTGGAATGGGTTAATTGCATCAAAACACAACAGGTTCCAAAAGAGTATAGTCAGATATGATTAATTGGTCTTTGCTCAAAGGGTACTTTGGTTAGATCCTGACTAACTTCCACAAATCTAACTTTTCACATAAACCTGGCTCTCAGCAAGTATAAGTGCTCGGGCATTACTTTTTTATGAAATGGGTCCCTTAAGGAAGAAATGGTCCTCAGACCCAGGTTTCCATCAATTCCATGAGTTGAATGAGACTTGATCCTCAAACGAGTCAACAAATCCCATCAATCTGACTTAAATCACTACCCCTCGATTAATTACATCTACGACTCCATGGATAGAGGTTCAATGCCTTGGTCGCGAAGAACAACACTCAATATTCAGCTCAAGAGCAAGGAAATAATCGAATCCAAACTCTGCAATCACACCTCATGTCACTTTGAGGGGATCACAAGAAGAGATCGCAGCGGAATTAAGATCCTATTCACAGAATAATGAAGCTTAAGAGAAACAAATCTGATTGATCATATAAAAACTACGATCAATCATCAAACCATCAATTAATGCAATCAGTGAATTCATCAAAATTAGTTTAGTCTTTCGATTTCCAAAAATCTCGAGCATTAATCCCAAAGTTGATCGACCAGAGATCCACGAGATTGAAAATGAAACAAAAGTAAAATGAAAGAATTACAATGCTCTGCTTCACGATAAGAGCTTATTAAGCTAAGTTAGTTGAGCTGTGAAGCTCCCTTCCACCTCGCAGTGCCTTCTTTTCGAAATTTTATTCGATCCATCCCCCTCCCCCTACACAAAAAAAAGCTAAGCACTCACCACAGGTGCTTGACTTTATAAGCCCCAATGATTGGGCCTTGAAAATGTCTGAAATAATGGACTTAGAAAAAGCCCGAGGATCTACCTGATCGCGCTAATGTATGACATTTTGCTTTAATGATGTCGCGACTACACTTTTTGGTGTAGCGACTCTTCACGGCCCCAACTATCACTCTGATAGCCATTGACTTTGAGTGTCAATGTCGCGACTTATATGGTGTCGCGACTTTGATTCTTCTGTTCTGCTTCCTTCAGCCGATGTTGCGACTTTACTATTATTGCTAATATCGCGACTATTTTCACCCAATGTCGCGACTCTGATATGATGTTGTTGTTGGAGTCGCGACTTTGGAATTGGTGTCTTCAATGTTGCAACCTTGTTCTAATGTCACGACAAATCTCTGAAATGGTGTCGCGATAGGAAATATGTTGTGGCTACCTCATTGTTGTCGTGACTCTGACTGCTATTGTTGATGTCGCGACTCTTTTCACCCGATGTCACGATTCTGATATGATGTTGCGACATTCCTCAGCTAATGTTGTGACTTTGGACATTTGACCTCTTTTTTCTTATTTTCTTGCTATTTTATTTGTTTTTCATGATATTCTGCCGAAACTACTAAATTTGGTGAAGTATCCATAATTTGCATTTAAAACAAATTATTGACATAAAAATCATGCAAAATGGATAAAAATAACCATAAAATTCATGCTCATCAAGGGTGTCTACCATAACTTATAAACCCAAATGCCAATAATGTTTTAGCGTACCATAATATAATATGCCCATAAAAGGGGAATTAAATTCCATTTTTGATGATGGATGTGTGTGAGACAAAGAGGTGGAAGAAAGAGAGATTGTACCAAATTAGAGATTGTATCAAAAAATCTTGCGAGAAACGATGGGGGCGGCGAGAGTTTGAGGAAGCAGGTTAGTGCTAGCTGCTTTTAGATGAGTATATGGGTTCCAACTCCATTATTATGGTTGATACATACAACCATGTTTGCATAAACAAAGAGAAAATTCTCTCACTACCATAGTGCCAAACAAGCCCCTTTTCTATCCAATAATATTCAACCATTTCTTTGGTTAATGGAACCTGCCTCTGAATGTTCCAATGGAAGCCTTTCATGGGAACGAAAATTGCCTATAAATAGGCGTTCGAAGCGACATAAGTAGAAGTTCCGTTAGACGGAGAGCAAAGAGACAACATATTAGCTTTTCCGATCATAGAGTTGAAGGTGAGTGTGAGTAGTGGGTTTATCACATTAGGGAGATTGTTAAGAAACATAGTACTCCACAGAGAGAGTATTGAGAGGTAAAATTGAGAGGATTGTGAGCATATCCTAGGTGTGTGATATATTATGCAAATTTCATCTCATGATGGATTATTTTTGTAGATTGCCCATAGGTTTCCTGTTTGAGGTTTTGCCACGTTATATAGGGTGTCATTATTATCTTCCCTTTTTATTCTCTATAGATTGGCTTAGCCATCTAGCTGCACTTTCATTTCCTGAAGATTGGCTTAGCCATCAAACTGCACTTTCATTTCCTGAAGATTGGCTTAACCACCCAATTGTTGATTAATTTCTCGGAGGTTTGGTATTGCCACCCAATTGTTGTTTTTTTCCTGTGGATTGGCCTTGCCATCCAATTACTAACATTTACAGTGGATTGGCAAAACCACCCAAATATTACTCTTGTAATATTCACGGGTCACTCCTGATCTAACAAATTAGATGCAGGTTTATAAAAAGGTGAGAGTGGAGTAGAAAAACTATGGTTATGATCCTATTGTCGTTGAGGACAAAATGAAAGAACTATAGGACCTTTATCTCCCCACTAGATAAAGAAAGTGAAAGGTGATCAATTAACAAGGGCTTACCCTTCTATCTTATATATAGCGAAAGGTTTTGCCTAAGATTATGCCAACTATCAACTCTAACAATCTCCTATTTTGGCATTTCTTTGGCAATGCATATCTTCATCATTCCAACCCTTTCATGTTTCACCCAAGAGATAATGGAAGATATTGCAGTTTAATTCAACACTGAAGTACGTAATAAAGATCAAATCTCTCAACATATGAATCATTTAGAGACGAGGGTTGTGCGAATTTTGAGTTCATGCACATAGACTGCACTGCTCATCTCCCCCTTTTGCTAGAAAGGTCAAGATTGGGGGAAATAAACCAAGATGTCTCACATAAAATATTCTGCGACGTAAGACCGACCCGATCAAATTTACCCTCGTCAAATCACCCGAATAAGGCAAGAAAGAACATAATCACCACCGAGTAACATCTTCATAAACATCCGACCTTCCTGTGACACCTCATCTGACATCCTCAATAACACAGCACTAACATCCTCATTGGGTGCATCTTTGGAAATTCACGACCTCAGGGCCAGAGCCCGATTCCTCAAACCCTTATCATTTTTATCTATAATAATATAACTTTTCCACTATCCTTTTTATAATATATGGTTAATCATGTAATGAATCCATAAAAACTCTTAATTAAACCATATCCGACAACATCTCGCCAAAATATCAATATAAATAATTTGTCAACTTCCTTTATTCACTAAATATGTCACGTCTTCTATTTAGAATATAAATAAAGTATGTAGCGGATCCATTAAACCCTAAATGATGAAAACATCTCACCGGAAAAATCAAAATCAATAATTTGTTGAAAATTTGATTCCTTAAACATTCTTACCACATTTGTAAAACACGGGAAAATTCAAATTTAAAGCAAATGATAATAATAATAAGTAATAAAAATTGTCATAATGGTTCGGGGAAGCTTAGAAAATTCTCTAGATCTGGATGATGACTATTGCCTTCATTCATTTGTCTCACGAAATCTAGTGACCCGGAAAGTTTTATTCAATTACAAGGCAGTTGGAATATTTTTAAGATTTTCTGGATGATAAGTCACTAGTAACTCTAGGGACGAAATTTTTACGAAAATCTCGAAAGTCAGGAAATGAATTGAAATAAGTTTAGTTAAAATAAATTGAATTGAAAATAAATAAATTGTTTCGGGGTAGAAACAAACTTGAATGAGTGATGGACACATGGCGCAATGTGAGCCATGTGTTAAAAATTTAAAAATAAATAAATAAATAAATAAATAAAAGAAAAGAAAAGAAAAGAAAGGAAAACAAAGAAAGGAAGGGGAGGAGACGGGAGACGGGTGAGGTAGGCGGAGAGAGAGAGAGAAAGGGCCAAGTAGAGAAACTTCTCTTTAATATCTACGGAATCAGGCCATTGAGTTTAATGAATGAAAGGCAGTGAGTCACAACATCAAAAACTACCAGCATTGGTACCAAAATCTTGAGTTTCGTGACTCCACGAGTAGGGAATTTTTCTACTTTGGTTAATTCTAGCTAAAGGCTATTTGCGTGGCTTGGGGTTTTTCTTAAAGACTCATTGAGGGCCATAAATTTCAGTCCCAAATTTTGGGACTAAGTGTAGCAATTTTAGAATTTTTGGAATTTGTTTCGAACGGTCCCCAGGTTGAATTTTCAAGAATGTTTCAGAATGATCCGAGTGAGTACCGAGACTATTTTCGGATAGAGATTTTGGCTTGTTTTAAGGCGATCTCGATTTGTGTTGAGATTTGGTTTTAATCCGGGATGTCTTCATGAGTTTTGTTGATTTTAAGGTATCATTCTGTTTTTGATAGATGGAACCAAAAATGGTTCATAGTAGAAGGGATGTAAAACCCAGAGAAAATTCTAATTTTAAGAAAGAATTAAAAATGGTCATTTCGGTAAAATCAAATTTTTACGATCTGCGGATGATGAAGCGGGAGGACTTTAAATCGTTGGGGTATCTCGCAATCTAGCTACCGCATTAGAATTTAGTCAGTCTGGGAACCAATCAGAATTTCACGTTTTCGAGGCATCGGGTGTAGGTCTTTGTCATGACTTGTGAAAGACATGTGATGTGATAAATGCCTATGCATATACTGTATGACATATTGCATGATTAGAGAGAGGGTGGAGATGAATAGCTTAGATTAAGCCATGTGTCAAAAATCAAGACATAAGGATAAGATGGGAATTATTGAAAAGATTAAATAAGAATAAGACAACAGAGAAGAATAATTTTCTTCTCCATGGAAAACACAAAAAATCGGCAGTGAGGTGCAAGAGGTTAGGTTTTCAAGTTTTAGAGAGAGAGAGAGGCTCATATACAGATTTCCGCCGTTCGAATGTCGATCGACGCGGGACTGAGAAGTAAAGATGTTACGCGGCGGGGGCTGCGCGTGGACCACTTGGGTTGGTGGAGTTCCAAAAACTCCAAGAGGTGGGGATCTTTTCCTACTTGGTTTATTCTTTGGCTAAAGGTCATTTTAAGGATGGGGATTTGTTGAGGCTGAGGGTCGTGTTATCGAATGAAAGCACTGACCCAGAATGAAAAAATCCTGGTGGCAGCGGTAGTGAATAGTGCTTGACGAGGGGTTTCAGCATTCCCACGTGATTTTCATATTAGTGATTCCAAATGGGTACTTGTAATTGTGTAATTAGCCCATGTGAGCTAATTTTGGTGTTATTGATGTGAATTGCATAAATTGAATTGTGTGAATTAATTATGTTGAGTATATACGTATTTGTATATATTAAGCGTGAGTTGTTGGAATTGGCGTAATGCGTGTATCGTTGGGGCACCACAAAATAGGAGTGAGTGCATAGCCTTGAAAGAAAATAAAAGGAAAATGTTTGTGAAAGGAATTTCGACGGAAGATTTTTACGGAGAGTGTGTTAGGGAGATTGTCAAACAATTAAGTCGGCCAGGGCCCGTGAATTGTTCGAAAGAGATTATCAATGAGTTCGCCTGGAGATTAATCCGATATTTATTGAAACTGGTATTAAGTTTTTGAACAAAAGCTTTTTTTAAACTATATTTTTTCGCATTTGGCTTAGGCATGTGTGAGAAATTCGATGAGGACTCGAGGCATGGGATTGGGCATGTAGACATTAGTAGGATCATGTGTATTTACTTGAGTGTGATTGTTGCCGTGACATGTGCATAGTGAAGATATGATATAGGAAATTATCTCTACTAGGCATTGCTCGCCTGTCAGGATCATCTTAGATGGGGAGTGTAGGGAGGACATACTCATTAGGGCCATTTAGAAGAAAGTAGGGTTGTGGCTTTGGTATTCATTTGTAGAACATGTATTAAAATTTTAAATTTTGATATTTATTTTAGTTAAAATGTGTAATAACTCTTGAGCTATGTTATATAGTTGATGTAATTTTGTGAGTATTGATGCATGGGCACAAGTGGCCATTTTTCACTTACATGGACCGTGTGGTTGTTGTTGGTATTGTTGTGACAGGTTTTGTACCTTGGGTGGCTCCCCGTCTAGGGACTGCAGATTTTCATGGTGTGGTGTCGGGTTACGAGTGCGCCCACGAGGCAGTACTCGTGTTATGTTTGAGAGACAGCATGACGGTTTGCCCCGAATGATGCGAGTCCGGAGTGTCGAACGAGTTGTCGGGGGTTTGAGCTGTGAAGCCTTTACCACCGAGGACGAGTGAAACCGGGACTTAGATCTACCTCGTGGTTGTGAGTATCGGATGTTTTTCGGATGGCTACAGGGTTGCAGCCCGTAGAGGTTTATGAGACTTAGGTATCGAGGTTACCTAATTACTTGCCCATCTCAGGCGACTCCGCATAAGGTGGCACAGATTGGTGCGAGAACTGAGTCAAGCTAAGGCTATTGGACGGGGTTTATTAGACAGGCACTTTCACCGTGGGGCACTCAGGTTACATTTGAAGAAGAAGAATGAGACCCTTCGGCCCATGCATTGATAAACAGGTTGAACGTTTGATCAGGAAGCCGATACCCGATCTAGGGTTGTGACTTGTTTGATGATTGAGAGGGTATGAGTACACTCCAAAGATGAATAACCCTTGGCGGTTACCATTAGGCGAGGTTGGGAAACCGATATCCTACAGGCGGCGTTAGGCGCGTTACGGGGCACTTTGGGGTTCGGTGGTGTTCCGCATGGATTGGCGAATCTTCGCGACATTTCATGGACCCTCCATGCGCGGGTAGTACCCGGCCACATCTAGATTCGGTTTATTACGTGGTCTTCGTGGGATGACATTTTGATAACCGCGGTCGAGTGGGAGCATAGGTATCAACGAGATCCATTTTCTGATTGTTGAGAGACCATCGGTCCTTGAAGTTTGTCGTCACGAGTTTTGTACGGTGGGATTTTGGAACCACGATGCCGACATCGACACGTGTCGATGAGACTAGAAAATTAAGTCGTGATGATTTGGGAGGAATGGTGATCTTGGGAATGCCAGCTCCGCCGAGTTGGCTCGATCTGCTACAGGGGAGATTTGTGAGGATTTCTCCATAATGTGACACCTATGACGAGATTGACCGAAGGAGGTCAGTTTGATTGGGGACATTGAATGGGGCATTCGGGGTTGAAGAGGAGCTCACTCACACTCTATCTTGATAGTCCCGAGCAGGGACAGGGTTTGATTGGATTGTGATGCCTCGAGTGGGATGGATGTGTTTAATGCGATTCGAGAGGGTGGCGGCTTGGTTCTGTCGATTAAATCCGCAGTAAATTACCACACGCGACATGGAGTTGGTGTAGCTAGTCTTAGCCTTGAAGTTAGCACCACTACTTATGGCAGTGAGGAGTTCGGATTACTCGGACCGTAAAAAGTGAATCATATTTTGTGGACCTGGGCATGACAGCATGAATGGATGGAGTTCTGAAGGTTATGATTTTCAAGCATTACATACAGTAGAATGATCTTGGTGCTGAATATGGTCACGAAATCAGGGCATTGGCTGTTATGACCTGCGGAGGAATTTGTGAATCTCTGACTTGTAAGACGGTTTAGGCCTCTGATCTGGCAAACGAGCTCGTCTGTTGGGGTTGTGCTTTCATCGTCTCTGATTGAGCAAAGTGATTGAGGTCTCAGGCGGGACACGGGGATGATAATGTTCATGGGGATTGAATTTATGGTCAGTCTAGTGAGAAGTGGATAGTCCATGCGGATGGTAGTCTTCGATTATAGAGAGCGGGTAGTGGTTCCTAGATTGTGATTTGAGAGGATCGGGTTTCACTACTCACAGATTTTAAGGTACATCCAGTGACATGAAGGTGTGCTAGGTCTTGCAGTCGCTGAGTACTCTTTGGAGGCGGGATGAAGAGACACGTGCGGGGACTTTGTTGTGATGTCTCACGTGTCGACGAGTTAGGGGTGAGGCACCCAGCGAGCAAGACTACTTCGGCTACTTTGGAGGTGTGGCTAAGTGGAAGTGGGGCACGTCCGATGGATTTCTTGTTGCCCACCCACGAACAACGTCAGGGACATGATGTGGTATGGGTGATAGTGGACGCTGGCTGTGAAATTATTTTATTTTTCCTGGCCGTGCGAGATGATGATACATTGGAGAGATTACTGGGTTATACATTCGAGAGATAGTCAGGCTACATGGGTACTAGTATCCATAGTAGTGTCGGATAGAGACCCGAGGTTTACGACCACTTTTAGGAAGAGTTTCCAGGCTATGGGCCTACGACTAGCCATGAGCACAGCTTTCCACCCACGAGACAGATAGTCGGTCGGAGAGGACCATACGGTGTTAAAGGATATCTTTGCGTGCATGCGTCACGGATCATGGGGTAGGCCCAGGAAGAGCATTTCCTTAGTGGATTAGCCACTACAATACTTAGGTTATTAGGCTGGTATGCATATGGCACCATGAGGCATTATATGGGAGGCCATGCGGATCCGATAACATGTTGGACCGAGGTGGGTGAGAGCTCCATCACTGGTCCTGATTTGATTAGAGACACCTCCAAGAAGGTGAGCTTGATACGACAGTGTCTTCTCACGACTCAAAGCCGGCAGAAGAGCTATGCTAATGTATGACGTCGACCCTTAGAGTTAGAGGTTGGAGATCACGTCTTCTTGAAGGTGATGCCTAAGAAGTTAGTGGTCGAGTTAGGCAGAAGTGCGGGAAGAATTGTCGCCCAGGGTTCGTGGGCCCTTGAATGCACTCGAGAGGGTAAGGCACGATGCGTCTGGTTGGCTTTGCGCCCGGCATGTCGGGTGTCCATGAATTATTCCATGTCTCCATGCTCTAGAGTACACTCGGATCCGGCTCCATGTAATGAATTAGGGGAGATTGAGGTTGACACGGATGGGACCTTCGAGGAGGGACCAGTGTGCATTATGGATGGCGAGATCGGGTTTTGCGGCAAGGCCGGGTGAGGCTGAGTGAGGGTGCTATGGCGACGCAGGTGGAGTGGAGGAGTCAGCGGAGCGGGGACACGATGCGGGCCACCTATCCTTTTCTTGTTTAGGGATGAGAGTCGTAGTTTAGTCGTTTAATACTTCGTGACTGGTTTACGTGCATGGCATATTACACGTGGCATGAATGTGAGTTTGTTGTAGTTATGCAGATTTCGAGGATAAAGTTCCTTTTAAGGAGGGGGAGAATGTAAAGCCCGAGAAAATTCTAATTTTCTTAAAAAGGGTAAAATGGTCATTTCGGTAAAAATTCAAAATTTTTATAGATGTCGGATGACGAAATGGACTTCACCATTGGAATCATCTTGCGAAATATATCTACCACGTTGAATTTCGTCGAATTCCGAGACAGTAGGAATTTCACGTTTTTCAAGGCACCGGGTGTCGGGTGCAGTAAAACAGCTTGTGAAAGACATGTGATGTGACAAAAGTCACCTATTACATGTACTTATGTGACACATGTTGCATGATTAGAGAGAGGGTGGAGATGAATGGTTTATGTAACACCCCGAAATGTACCCTAGTAGTTTTCGGACTTGTTTAGGGTATATTATAAACTAAATGGAATTTTTCGAGAAATAAAACGAGAAACCCGGAAATTAATATGAGAGAAAAAGAGGTAGATATGTAATTTACCACTTGAGGAAATAAAAGGCATAAATCAAGAAGTTTATATGCCATTATGAGATTTGAGAAAGTTGGAATAGAAATAAGAGAGAGATGGGGGGGACCAAGATGCAATTAGAGAAACTTAAAAGTAAAAATGGGTTTTGACTTGGCCAAACATGGCCTTAACTTAAAAATGGGATTTAAGACCAAATTTTGTCTCATTTTTGGGTAAACAAAAACCGTAGAAGAGAAGGGAGGAGGAAAAGAGAGAAGAAGAGGAAGAGGAAGAGAAGAAGAAGAGAAGAAGAGGTGAAGCCAAGATAAAAGGTATGGAACTTGTATATATTTGTATGGATACTTGTTTGTGGGTTGTGGGTTGTGAGAAACCTAATCCTAAAATGAATTCTTGTATGGAAATCTTCACAAATCCCTTTGATCTCTCTAGGGTTTTTGTTAAATTTCATCATAACCTTCGATTCTTAAAGTGGGGTCGGTAAAGCCCCCCATATGGAACCAAGATAGCATAAGTCCTCCCTTTGGGGTTGGATTCATGGTTAAATGACAGAAATTTAGTTAGGGTTTAGAACAAACCCTAACTAACTCTTGTGTTTGGGTTGTGTATGGGTTATGACCCATATTAGAATGGTTTTGGGAGAAATTCATGGAAAAGTTTTGAATAAAGATATGTAATGAAAGATGAATTGAGTAAAATTGAGATTACAAGATGAATTTGGAGTGGTTTTGACGTGTTTATGGAGTATTGGGTTGAGTTGGGTATCAACATAAGGAAAAATGGAGAAAAACACACGTGCAGGCATTTTCGATTTGTACCGATCTGGCCCTCCCAAGACAAACTTTGTGCTTGGAATACAGTGCGAAGGCTGAGTGCAGTACACCTTTACATTTTGACGATGTTCGTATTTTAGCCATAACTTGCTCATTTCTTATACGATTTGAGTGATTCAAGTGGCTAATTAAAATAGACTTCAAGGAGAACCAAACATCCAGAAATAGGAATCGTCCAATTCTGACTATAAGTGGCCCAGAAATTCACTCAAAGTGGGGCTATGTGCAAGCCAATTCCTGCATCAGTTTCATCATAGAGTAGTCCAAGTTATTTAAGACATAACTCGAGTTTCGGTGCTCCGATTTGGGTAATTCCAGTTGGAGAAGAACCCTTACCACCTTAGCTTCAAAGTAGTACAAAGAACAAGTGTCAAATGTGAAGTTAAGATCCCCGAAAATGACAAAAGACAGCGGTTGTTCCTGCTGCTGCAGGTGCTGTAAGTTGCTGATTTTTGTCACGGCTTGCAACTTGCATAACTCCTTCGTTAGGATATTATGGTATTATTGGACTCTATGGAAACTCATTTCAGTCTAGAATCTAACCTTATGCTATTTGTAGCATTTGGTGCCCACATCTTGTCTGAAAATTGAATTGTTGTAACAAGTGTACTAATCGCTTGGTTAAAGTTAATTAGAATACATGGTAAGAAATGATGTAGATATGAACAAGAAATGTAACATGTATAAATGTGTTCATGAAACATGAATGTGATATGGAAAATGAAAATGAATTGAAACATGAATATGAATATGAAGGGCAATATGTCATGAACACATAATAGATTTAAGTTATATATGATTATTATCACATATAACCAAAAAAGGTAATAAATGATATGAGACGAATGTAATTATGATCGATTATAGATATATTTATGAAATATATATAAGTATATATATATATATATATATATATATTCGTTTAGTGTGTTATTCGAAATGTTTGTCATGCATAAATGACATGAAAGACGAGAATGTCATTTATGATCTGATTTTGAGTTTTTTATTTGTGAAATATACATATGTATATGCATATCAATTTGGATGTATTTATTAGAAATGTTTGTCACACATAACATGTGTGCATGTATTCTGAACTATAAGTGAAATTCTTGCATAAAGTAAATTGATTTGAAATGTATCATTGAATGACCAGGCATGTGGGGATTCACCAACTGAATTAAGTCGTGAAATCGTAAATATTGAATGTAGAGGAAATCACATTTTTTATTGAATGACCCTGACATGGCCAGGATTCCTGCGTAGATTACGTCATGAAGAGTCTTGCATCAATTACTGAATGCAAAATTACATTGCTACTGAATGACAAACAGGACAGGATTCACCAACTGAATCTGTCGTGAATGTGGATTTCTATAGCCATATGTGAGATGGTGATATTGAATGCGAAATCACATTGCTACTGAATGACAAACACAAGCGGGATTCACAGTACCAGATTTATGCGTGAATGTTGATTTCTATAGCCATATGTGAGATGGTGATATTGAATAAATCACATTGCTACTGAATGACTTAAACGAGGACATGATTCACCTGACTAGATCTGCATCGTGAATGTTAACTTCTATAGCCATATGTGTGAGATGGTGATATTATTGAATGCGAAATCACATTGCTCTTGAATGACAAACGGGGCCCGAGTTCACCAAGCGAATGCGTCGTGAATGATGCTTCTATAGCCATATGTGAGATGATGATATTAAATGTGAAAACACATTGCTACAGAATGACAAACAGGACAAGATTCACCAACTGAATCTGTCGTGAATGTCGACTTCTATAGCTATATGTGAAATCACAAACCGAAAAGTGAAAAATGACATTAAAAATTGTATTTGTTTAAGTATCTTTTACATTCTGGAACATTACCATGTAAGTATTATTTTGTAAATGCATTTTGTTAAATGTGAATGTTATGGGTCTTTTGAATTTGTAAATGTTTATGGGATTGCCAGAATGAAGTGCTTCCACGTAATTAAAAAGTCTAAAATGGAATAACACAAACAACATGTTTTGAGAACATAATAATTAGAAAATGCGGAGTAAACAGAGACTCTGGCTTGGATCCCATGGCCAGGTCGAATCAGGATTCGGTCGCGACACTTTTGAAAATGAAAATTTAATAAAGCGATAACTAAAAGAAGAAATTAAGCGGACGTCCGGATCATGAAATGTATTTATAAAGGGATTTGATTAATGGCTTCAGCGTGATAATGATATAGGTAATATGTATCGGTATCGATCCCGGTTGACCATGTATGTATTTGATATGACTTGATTTGTTCGACTTGCATTGTATATGTATAAGTTTGTTTTGAATATGATCTGACATGTCATACATGTAGAAGATATGAATTGAAACTTGTAAAAGACATGACACATGGAAGTAATACGAACAAGATAATGACATGTCACTAAGTGAAAAGGATAAAATCTACATGTATAATATGATATGAGTTAGAAGTCACATAAGAATAGGCTTTGTTATATGCATAAGGAAAAGTAAATGTAAAAAGATTGTGACGTGAATTATTATTTATTAGTTTATTCTTGTCTATATGTTCCCACTAAGTGTAAACAGCACGGGTGTTCAATCGTGCCGTCTTGAAGGAGATAAGGGACCAGGACATTCCCACACCGGCGATTATGGGCCATCGGAGATAGGTACTCTGTGCTGTTCATGATCTCGATGTTTGTATTAGATATGTACATGTATAAGTATTTGTATAAGTAAATGAGACTTAGCATGTGTGTATAGATTTTGTGGATACCCTTTTAGTGTTAGTTCCTTTGTATATGTAAATGATTTTTAGTTATTACAAAAATTGTTTGTATACCCATAGGTATAAGTTCAGCTTTGAGAAAAAAAAAAAAAACAGGTAAAGTGTCCCAGATATATGGTTTCACACCCCGAAACCGATTCGGATCCGCCAATCGGGTCGGACCGGGAATCGCGGCGTGACAGTTTAGATTAAGTCATGTATCAAAAATCAAGACATAAGGACAAGATGGGAATTATTGAAAGAGTTAAATAGAATAGACGAAGAAGAATAGTTTTCTTACTCCATGAAGCTCTCAAAATCGGCGGTGAGGTGTAGGAGGTTGGGTTTTCAAGTTTTAGAGAGAGAGAGAGAGAGATTTGCTTCTCTCTGCAGATTTCCGTAGATTCGAGCTGAGTCGGTTCGTGCCAGACCAAGAAGTAAGCTTGGATTACCCAGCGGCGAGGGCTACGCTTATGGACATAGATTTTGGTGGAGTCAGATATCAAGATGTAGGGATCTTTTCCTACTTGGTTTATTCTTTGGCTAAGGGCCATTTTATGGATGGGGTTTTGTTGAGGCCTGAAGGTGTGATATGGGTCTCAAAGCTTCCAGACAATTGAAGAGATCCCTAATTGTGGCCGTGAATAGTGCTTGACAAGGGTTTCCTTTATTCACGTGATTTTTCAATTGTGATTTTTGTGTTGTTAGGTGATTCAGGAAATGAATTGCTTGTAGTGTTAATTCTTATCTTGACTAATTTTGGTGTTATTGATGTGAATTGCATAACTTGAATTGTGTGAATTAACTATGTTAGTATATACATGTTTTATATATTAGCATGAGTTGTTGGAATTGGCATAATGCATTCCATATGCACTGAGGCACCCTAGAATATTAGAAGTGAGTGCATGACATGAAAGAAAATAAAAAGAAAAATGTTTGTGAAAGGAATTTCGATGGAAGATTTTCCGGAGAATTGTGTTGGGAGATTATCAACAATTGCGTCGAAGGGCCCATGGTTAATTTGGAGGGTTATCAGCGGTCGCCTCGAAGGTTGTCAAATAAATTTTACGGGAAACTTCATTAGTAAGTTTTTGAGAACAAAAGCTTTTGTTTTGGCCAGCATATTTTATACTACTTGCATTTGGCTTAGGCATGTGTGAGGGAGTCGGTGAGGACTCGAGGCATGGGATTGGGCATGTAGACATTCAAGTAAGATCATGTATTTACTTGAGTGTGATTGTTTGTCATGACATGTGCACTTAGGTGGGGAGTAACCCATGTAGGAAATTATCTCTACTGGGCATTGCTCACCTTGTCGAGGGATCACTATTTCAGGTACAGGGAGTGTACAGGAGGACAACGCTCACTAGAGGCCGCATTTTAGAAGAAAGTCGGGTTGTGGCTTTGGTATTCATTTTGTAGAACATGTATTAAAATTTTAAATTTTGATATTTGTTTTGGTTAAGAGTAATGTAATAACTCTTGAACTATGTTATATAGTTGATGTAATTTTGTGAGTATTAATGCATGGGCCCAAGTTTCCATTTTACTCTTATGGACCGTGTGGTCGTTGTTAGTGTTAGGATAGGTTTTGTACCTTGGGTAGAGCTCCCCGTACAAAGGAGACTCTGCTCGATTTTCATGAGTGGTGTCGGGTTACCCGACATCCACAAATATTCTGCAAGTTAACGGGTTGTCAACGAGACACCCCGGATTTGGGGCGTCACAAGGGATCGAGAGGACCCCTGTTTATGTGGGTCTGAGATTTGGGCCATTTTGTTTGTTATTGTTGGAAAATAAACAACATGTTGTTTTGTGTAAAAATCATGTTAATATGTGCTTGCATGATGTATTAACATGGAAATGGTGATGAATAGAAATAATATGAAATATAATTATCCGAAATTTATAAATGTTAAATGTTGCATGTAGCATGACATAGCATGAAATTGCATGATTGCATTTTATATGCACGGTCACATCGCATCGAGTCGGGTATGTGTGCATGGTGTTAGTTTATTCACTTTCATTCTTGGTGATATGTGATGAGCTTCGAAAATGGGACAACGTCCAAAATCGAGACTCATGGTTGTGTAAAACGTAAAACAATAATAATAATAATTTTTGTGTGTTTGGGTGAAGCAAGATGGGGCAAATCCCCTCTAGGGTGAAAGACCAAAATTTTATTCTTGGTTAGACATATACGTCCAATTATGTAAGTTTATGAAAGTGTCGGAAGGCGTGCGTAGCGTGCGGTGAGACCTCGGAAATTCACCACCCACGGAAACACACGGGATTTGATAAATTAAAATTGGAGGGTTATCCAAGGGTTTAATTCATTAGGTGAAACACCAATGACTGGTTTTTCACACTTAGCATTGCAGGTGTGAAATTCGATTCGGGACTCGGGTTGTGGGCATGAGGAGTCATCTCATGCATGACACGGAGGAACATTCCATATAGAGTTGCATTAACATATGGAATATATGATTTGATGTTTTGCCTGCGTCATTGCATGTGCATTTAGGCAGGGAGTAGCCATTGTAGGAAAAAATTTCTACTGGCATTGCTCACCTCGTCGTGGGACTCCTTCGGTCTGAGGGTGTACGAGGGAAACCTTTCCGGCGAACCCGTGATTATGAAGAAGGCCAATGTATGGCCTTGATATTACTTTGTAAAGTATTTTGTATAAGCAATTGTAATTAAATTCTTTTAGGACTTTTGTCTAAATAGTCGGGTATGTAATTATGGTAAGAGGGCCGTGATCGGACTCTTACGGGCTGTAATTAAGTGTTTTGCTTTCATATTTTAAATTTAAACATTAATGAATGGATCCTGGTAAAGGAATGTATTGAGGTGGTGCTAAGTAACTCGGTGTCCACGAGTAGTTGCGATATAGTTGTATATTGGGGATATGGATAGATGGATCCTGTGTGGTCATTACTACTTTTGTTGAGACCCAGGATAGGTTATAGTTGCCTCTGAGTTGTATGTTAAGGTAGAGAGCTCCTCGAACAAATGAGACTTTGCCTGATTTTTTGTGAAAATATGGGTCCTGATAAATGGGATACAACAGTGTGGTATCGAGCCACCCGAAATCCACAAGAATTCCGGGGGTTGACAGATTGTCAACGGACCCCCGGATTTAGGGTGTCACAAGATCAACATAGTATATTTTTCAACTTTATGTTAGATTATTTCTAAAAACAAAAGAATTCATTGATCCAAAAACAATTGATCAATAATCAAAGGATCTAATGAATGCATTAAAAATTGAAACTTTATTAAAACAATGAAGCATATCATTCATAGTGTATAGAAAACATACTTGGCATGAATCCAAAATTATTGACTACCATTTATCTCCAAAGAAATCTGTTGGGGACAAGATCAAAGAGAAGGAGGTGGCTAGGGTTGAGGATGACACTTTCCTTCTCACCATATGTTCTCAACCCTTTAAAAAATTTAATGGGGAAGATCCAAGAGGGTGGCTAGGGTTCCAAGATGACCTTTCCTTCTCCCTTTCATATGTTCTCCAAAACCCTTTAAAAAGTTTTAAGGGTTCCATTTACTTACACACACACACACACACACACACACACATGTGTGTGTGTGTGTGTGTTCAATGTGTGTGTGTGATAATAAATAAATGGGGCATGAAACTTCCCCAAAAGGTTAGAGCCTATGAAAAGGAGAAGAAAGTGTCTGACTCCTAACCATATCTCTTGATCTTAACCCCATTAAATGGAACATATAAATGAAACATATCATTCATAGTGTATAGAAACATACTTGGCATGGATTGAGGTGTGGCTACCATTTATCTCCGAAGGGAAATCTGGCTGAGGACAAGGTCAAGAGAAGGGTGGCTAGGGTTCAGGATGACACTTTCCTTCTCCCTTTCATATGTTCTCTAAAACCCTTTAAAAAGTTTTAAGGGTTCCATTTATTTATACACACACACACACACACATATATATATATAATTAAATCATCCCATAAATGGTCCATAGTTAACATGTATAATTACACAATTAAAATTGTAACATGATTATGCTTGGTCAATAATTTAAAAGTAATCCAACATTCTCCCACTTGGACAACATAATCATAATTAAAATGTTTTCATAATAGATTTACATAGTCATAACTAGCCATACCTGATTAACACTGAGAGGATGCATAAATTGGCCATAATTAGTACCGCTACTAATCAAAATCATAGCACAAATGCTTCAACAAGAGACTTACACTAGCCATAACCAGTATACAATTAACACGGTGAGGGGATGCATAAATCAGCACACTGTCAGGTCCTGCTAATCAATGAAGAATATCATTCATAGTTGTTGTTGGATTGAGAGCCTGAGATTTATTTGTTGGATGCCTTGCGAGAATTTAGTTATGTCTGAAATGGCTTCAAGAAGCTTGTTGCTCGGACCAAAGTTGATACTCTTTTCTTAGTACTAACTACTTAAACTTAAACTTGGCCTCTTCACTGCAGTGCACATGTCCAACAAATGATAAAGTGGATTTTAAGTTCGGATATCCATTCTCATAGGGATCATAAAGGAAATTCATAGATCGAGCTAAGCTGCTCAAGATCATCACTATTTAAACTTCAATTTCAGATTAGAAACTAAATAATCAAAAATAGAATAACAGTACTTTTGTATTCTTTTCTTCAATTGAAAGAAAGTTCAAATCTAAAAAAATTAGAGATTTATCTGAGAATGAGTATAACACTGGGAATGGGATAGTTAATGCGAAAGTTAACTTATAGTTTGTTCAAAAACAACATGATTATGGTTTGAATCCTGGATTTGTCGAGGGTATGTTAGTATAGTCTTGAAAACCTTCAACCACTATCGTTTCGCAATTTAGGCGACCATGAGCCTAAACCCGGGGACAACATGTGTCTAAATAGCTACTTGTAGGATAAAATTCCCTCAATTTGGCTCATTTCCTAAACCGGCGCACTATTGACCAATTCTTAGGACTGAAGTGCTTGCCCCATAGATGAGGTTACAAGCTCTCTCAGATGTAATTGGTGGTATCTCGATCTACAGTTTCGTCAAAATAATCTCTTCCGAAGATAAGACAAATTTATTCCATCAATTGAGATGGAAACCTTTAAATATTAAGCGATAATTCAACAAAGTTATCTTATACCTCGGGAACACATATATTATCGCACAAGGAACCTTGAAGTCGGAGGTTAGAGCAGAAGCTGTGATTGAACAAGTGATATTTGAAGTATATTAGTTATAAATTATCAATTTAACATACCTTTTGAATCTTTGCTCTTTGATCTTAGGAACTCCCTTCTGTTGTCACTAGAAGGTATCCTAAAAAACATAACTCATAATAGCTCTTATGGGTATACTAAACTTATACTTAAAACAACTCACTTATAGAGTACTAATTATATAAATTCAGTCTTCAACCCATAATTTACATTAAGATTATGCAAACATAACAATCATATCACCAACCCCTTCCTAGAGGGAGCTTAGCCTTCCATCACTGGATTACACATATCAACGATTAGTTGTTTAAACAAATTCATTGAAAGTGTAATCAAGAAAATGAAAGAAAATTAGCTTGATGTATTCGACTTCTCTTCAAGTTCAGACAATAATGGAGCTTGATATTCAAAAATCAAAGCTCAATAATGTCAGCTTAGATCTACTGCTCTAACTTAAAATGAAAATTAAAGAAAAAGAAAAAGAAAAAGAAAGAAAAATAAAATGAAAAATTAAATACAAAAAAGCTTCCTTTAATGTCTTCTCCATAACATTTACCACTCTTTGTATCTTTGTATATGCCTTTCTCGCCTATCTCTTTCTATTTATAGTCAAATTGTTGTTGGGCCGGAATTCTAGGTAGATTTCATGGATTTCAATGCAAGCCCACTGGATAGTTTGTCACGACAATTGTTAAAATGTCGCGACAATAGTACAACCATATTTGTCTTCAGCTTGTCATGGTGTTGTCATGACATTTTGTTGTTATTGTTTTCCAAACAACATCTTTGAAATAATTATGCGACAAAATTAAATTTGTCATGACATTTCTTCACCCACCCAATCTTCGAATTTGTCGAGACAAATTCCTCTTAATCATTTAGCTGATCTACAGAAAAAATTCTCAACATAAATGAATTTATGTGACATTCTTCTAAATTTGTGTTTTCAACTTGTTGTCATTAGGTTGTCTTGACAATTCTACTTGGCATTCCCCCTTTTGATAAATGTCCGACAAAATGTTAAATTGTAGCAAACTTATTTTGTCTTCTATGGGTTCTTCTCAATTTTGTCTAGCAGTTTGAATGTCGTGATATTCTAGCATTTGCCTTTTTGTTTTTCGTGACAATTGCTCATCCTTCCTTAGTCTTTTTAGCTTATTTTCTTGCTCTTTTTGCTTCTTTTAATCTTGATTTCTGCAAATCAATCATTTTGGTAAAGATTCCATAATTTTACATTAAAATGAGAATTAAGCTATTAATTATGCACGAAAAATGGACTTAAAACTAGATGAGTTTTAGACTCATCAATAGTGTATAGATAACATACCTTGCATGGATCTAGAATTATTGACTACCATTTATTGCAAAAGAAATTTGCATGAGACAAGATCAAAGAGAAAGGTGGCTAGGGTTCAAGATGGCTCTTTCCTTCTCCCTTTCATGTGTTCTCCAAACCTTGAAATTATAAAAGTTTGAATCTTCGTGATATTTCTTCTACTATTTCCCTTTTGTTTTTCGTGACAATTGCTCTTCCTTCCTTAGTCTTTTCAGTTAGTTTTCTTGCTCTTTTTTTGCTTCACTTTTAATCTTGATTTCTACAAAACAATAATTTTGGTAAAGATTCCATAATTTTGCATTAAAGTAAGAATTAAGCTATTAATTATGCACAAAAAATGGACTTAAAACTAGATGAGTTTTAGACTCATCAATGGTGTATACATGGATCCAGAATTATTGGCTACCATTTATTGCAAAAGAAATTTGGACAGGATCCAAGGAGAAGAGTGGCTAGTTAAAGATAGCTCTGCCTTCTCCCTTTCATGTGTTCTCCAAAACCCCTTAAAATTATAGAGATGTATTTACTTATATATATATATATATATATAGTCAATGGGCGACAATGCAGGAAGATAGAATCATAAGCCTGTAGCAAGTTAAAATTAAACCATCCTATAAATGGCCCATAGTTAACATGTATAATTACACAATTAAAATTGTAACATATTATATTTAGTTCATAATTAATAAATTAATCAACATTCTCAAACTTGGGCGATATAATCATAATTCAAATGCTTTCACAATATATTTAAATAGTGTAGCAGTCATATACAATTAACACCTTTGAGAGGATGCATAAATTGTATATAATTAGGTGCCTACTAATCAAAATCACATAACTCAAATGCTTGACAAGAGACTCGTGATGATAGGCCTCAAACGTGTATATGAAAATATGAATGCTAACTTATGCAAGTACACCGCGTCATGTTCAAGTAATATAATGAGAAATGAAGTATGCCCGAGTTGGTTTATTAACTAATGGTTCTAATTTAGCTTAGGCTATATTTGGATGACACAAATGAAAGATTGAAGATCAAAATAGAAAATCAAGCTATCTAGCATGCAAAGTCCTAAACTAACAACCTAAAAAGCCTTAGGGCAAAGATTTCACCAAATCAATCATATATGAACCTTCTAACTCAATCAATCAATGATTACTTTCATATGAAGATTGTGATTTCATTAATGCTTATGTGAATATCTCTCGAGCATCCGCACACTACCCTTAGAAAAGGTTTTATTGCATCTCTACCTCAAACCCTCATAACTAAGAGTGCAATGAACCTTAGAAACCCAATAGCACACCTAATTTCATTTATATCTCTATCTCATGATAATTAGATAACATTTCATGTAACACCCTGAAATATACCCTAACAGTTTTTGACATGCTTAGGGTATTTTGTAAGCATAATTTGAATGTTTAGTGATTTAAATGCGAAACATGGAAATTGAGAAACCTGGAAATTTTACAAGACACAAGGACAAATTTGTAATTTGGAAAAAAGGATATGGAATTCATAAGAGAATAAGAGTGTGGGCTAAATTAGAATACAACATAAGTTGATTTGCAAAGAAGGAATTTGAGGGCCTATGTGCAAAAAAATAGATCTTGATGGGTTCCAAACCTAGGGTTTAGTTAAAGATTGATTCTAACCACAGATTTAATATGAGAAATTGAGTTGAAAAACTCTAGCTTGGTTAAAATAAGCATGAAATCCGCCTTAATTCTATTTTTTTTGTATGAATGGTGGACTTTAGTATGGAGTTCTAACTTGGACTTTTACCTAGGGTTTGGGTATGAAGTTCTAAACCACCATAGAGATAGATATGGAGTAGTTTTGAGGTGTGTATTGAGTAGTGAGTTAGTTTGGGTGAAATATGGACAAATGGGAGAAAAACCACCATTTCTGGGCATTTTTGGGGGTTGGTACCGGTACCATATTGGTTCTGGTCGACTGATACCGGTACCAAATTTTCGGTACCGGTACCTAATGTTCTGTTTTGGACCAGTGTTCGTATTTTGGCCATAACTTGGACATTTCTTATCCAATTGTAGTGATTCAAGTTGTTGGTTAAACTAGACTTCAAGGAGAACAAACACCCTAAAATAGGTACCTTCAAATTCTGACTCTATGTGGCCCAGAAATTCACTCAAAGAGGGGCTATGTTCAAGCCAATTTCTGGTTCGGTTTTGATCATAGAGTAGTCCGAGTTGTTTAGGACATAACTTGAGTTTCGGTGCTCCGATTTGGGTGATTCTGGTTGGAGAAGAACCTTTAGCACCTTAGCTTCAAAGGAGTACAAAGAACCAGTGTCAAATATGGAGTTAAGACCCCTAAAAATGGGTATTTCAAAATGTCCCTAGTGTAATATGGGCAAAATGACTAGTTTGGCATGAAAATGCCATAACTTGAGTTTGGAAGATTCAATTGGAATGATTCCAATTTCTAAGTAAAGTATATTCATAGAGGAACAAGAATACATGAATAATGTGTGAATACATAGGCATCATACTGTACAAGTATATGAAATGCCATATGTAATAGGCATGAAACAAGAAAAATATAGGAAATGCAATATGTATAGATGTGTTCATGAAACATAAAATATGATATGAATCATGAAAGCAGTAAAACATGAACATGAACATGAAGACAATATGTCATGAACACATAATGTGGTTAAGTTATATATGATTATTATCACATATAACTTGAAAAGATAACAAATGATACGAAAAGCAGATGAGCAGTGATAGCGATTAAAGAATTTATGAATAGATAAAAACACGGTCGATCACATAAATGATATGAAGACGAGTGTGATTAAGATGAGTTCTGAGTTCTTAAAGACATATGATAGTGATATGACGACCTAGTTAGAATGAATGAGTGGACGTTACGTCGGTGCTCTGCCTCCTGGTAGTGCTACGACATACATTGCGATGGCGAACTGCGTTCTGATCTATTCTATGCGAAATCACATGCTGCAGATAGCCAAACGGGGCTGATTCACTGGCCGAGATCTATCGTGAATGTCGACTCCTATAGCCATATGTGAGATTGCAACATTGAATGTGAGATCACATTTACCCTTTCTTGAATGACAGCGAAGGCGGATTCAACGGCCGAATGCATGGAAGTGGTCGACTTCTATAATGTATGTGAGATTGCAATAATATTGAATGTGAGATCACATTGCTCTTGGATGACAAACAAGGCGAGGATTCAACAAGCTGAATCTGTCGTGAAATGTCGAACTTCTATAACCATATGTGAAATCCCTGGCAGAGCACGAAAAGAAAAAGAAAAATGATTTCGAGAAGAGTATTTGAGCGAGTATAAGATCTGATGCAGTGAAACTACAGTAGTACCTACGGGTACTTCCGTATCGGTAATATAAGTATAAGTTTTGTAATATAAGTATAAGATTCGAAATACAAGAATAAGTTTCGGAATACAAGTATAAGATAATACAATCTGAATAAGTTACGGGATCTGATTATGAATCTAAAATACAGAATAAGCTTAATTGCCTGATATAAGATCTGAAATCTGAAATAAGCTCTGTAATACAAGTATAAGATCCGAGAAGTACAGAATAAGCTACGTAATACAAGTATAAGATCAGTAAAACAAGGATATGTAAGTAATACAAGTATAAGATGAAAATATAAGTATAAGTTGCGTGCCAAATGCCTCGGTAAAGGTCTAAGCTCTTGTAACTCCTACGAAGTCACGGATAAGAAGTATCAGTCGACGGAGTGGTTCAAGTAAATGTCCTTTAGAAGAACTGAATAATTATAAGTCTAAGACAAGTATAAGAATAAGTCTGATATATATGTCCTTTGGGAGATTTGAATATGTATAAGTCTGATACAAGTACAAGTATGTGCCTTTTGGGAGAGTTGAACAAGTAAGTACTTCTTGGTGCCCGGGTATAAGAATAAGTTCCATATTATACCGGTATAAGTTCCGTATCTGAAAAAATAATCTCTATAGTACCTACTAGTCACTCCCAGAACAAGTGTAAACTCATTAGTATATTATATGCCTATAGTACCATTATAAGCTTTGTAGTACCTAAAGTGCCTCTGTTTAAGTATAGTTATGTGAACTCTGGAGATAAGTATAAGTATGTGTCCTATGGGAGATCGGAATAAGAATAAGTCTGCCATAAGTGTAAGATTTGAGTAAGTATAAGTTGCTCTAAGTATAAGTTCAGTACCGTAGACGAGAGATCTGAACAAGCATAAGTTTGTTACAAGGATAATTATGTATGTAAATATGTTATATGAATTCATGAAGATTTTGAGATCTATTACTGTTATATGTTATTTGTGATTCAGTATAAATGCATGTGTACCAGTTTAAGTTATAAGATATGTTTCCCACTAAGCGTAAAGCTTAGCAAGGTTTTCAGTCGTGTAGGTATAAGAGACTGATCTTGCATCTGGTGGGTGGCTTTGTAGGGAGGGGGTTCATCATTAGGTTCTCGCTACGAATATGCTAAAAATGTAAAGTATCGGTTTGTATATACCATAAGTAGGACTGGGGCCCCTTGTGCATATGATGTTTGGGTCTGATATAAGACTTGGGCCCACCAATGTCTGAAAAAGTAAGTAAAGAGTCTCAGTATATAGTCTCGCGCCCCGAACTTGGTTTAGATCCACCTTTCGAGATTCGGCGGGAGCTCGGGGTGTGACACCTCATCCATCAGTGGTCTGAAGCAGTGTCCCTTCTTAGTCTCAGTCAGTACGAATCATGAAATATTGGCCCGAATGCCTATGACACTAAGACTAAAATGAAATACTCAACACATATGTAGAAAATAATACATCAATCAGAAATTAGGCAAAATCTGTACATTCAAGTGTTAACACATCTAAGCCACTAAGAAAACTAACTAAAACATCTTTGCAAAGAAATACACCATCAAAAGAAAAAACATAGAGAGGAAAACCAAAAGGTTGGGTGGCCCTTATCTTCTTCCTTTTTCTCCTTCCTCAATCCAAGAAAACTTCCTCATTTTCTTCAAAAAAAAGCCTTGCCCTAGGGTGTTTCCACCCAAAGGGACTTGTTCTCTCGTAAAAAGCTTCTTTCTAATGCCCTAGAATGATCCTTTTATGGTACTCCTCAAGTTTGAGCTCAAAATGGGCAAAAAACCAACAAATCTATGTGTTGGGCCCGACATCCACCTTTATGCGTGGACTTTATTCACGACACCTGAACTTACGATGCCATAACTTTCTGCATTCAGGGCTTAATTGAGCACAATCTTGATGGTGGAAAGATTGAGGAGTCTAGAATATAGATGTGACCAGATAGAAAACTTTAGAGCTGATAGTAAAGACTTAATCAATAAAGTGTTCCAACTGGTTAGATTTTTAGCACTCTTCTCTTCTTTGCTTCATCTAAAGTCATAGCAGTCATTTAAAGTCCAAATTAGTGAATGAAACTATTTGGAAATATTATAAAATCCCATATGCCTCATCCATAGCAAAAAAAGGAGCCATTTGTGATCATCTTACAATTGAAAAGATTGAAATACAATAGCTCTTTGCATGTTATGTGAAGTGCATTTGATTTTAGGCTTTTGGCTTTTTGCAAATATAGCCATTCAATGATTTATTAAAATCTAGAAATGAACATATACGGCATTAGAACACTTATTTATATGAAAAAAAAACACAAAAACACACAAAACATAGGGATAAAATGAGTACAAAATATACTCATCAACTTACATAGACATAACCAATCATATACAATTAACCTGATAAGGGGATGCAAATGTAATAATTAGGTGCTAGTAATCAAGAAGTATTATAATGACAAGAGTATTGATTCCAATGAAATGGAAAACATCATTCTAACATTCATCTGTTAAATGACACCAAAAATCCACGAGATAATGACAAACATCAGTATGCGTTTAATAGCAGAAAAGGTAAGTCTTTGGGTTAATGGGTTTTCAGCATCTTTAGTTGTAGGTGTGTGCTCAACAAAAATAAGGGACTTTGAAACTTTCTCTTTGACAAAGAAGAACTTCACATCAATGTGCTATGAGCGAGAAGTGTTCCTAGTGTTTATAAAGAGATACGAGTTGCTGGGTATGCAAACAATTTAAGTAGTTTGGAAATGGAGTGAACAACCCCCAATGAAATGAAGTTCTACAGCCATATTTCATGACAAATGTAGCCTTATAAACAGCTACATGCTCTTATTTAGAATAGAAGAGTTGTAAGTGACTTAACACTTTTCCATGAAAACAATTTCTTCAACATCAAATGTAACAAGAAGTGGACTTCTTATAATACGGAGCCTTCATAATCATAATCAAGAAACCAACCAATTTTAAGAGTATCGATACGCCTAATATGTCTACATGATCCTGGCACTGGCCTCAAAATTTTCTAGCCCTTCTAAGGCCTTGACTGTGATACTTAAATACCTACCCAACACGCCGAAAACAAAAGCAATGTCGAGGAGGTATGATCAGTACATCAAGCCAATCAACCACCAAAGAATAAGGCTACTTCAGCTGATCTCTGAACACTTACCTGAGGACATCATGCTGCAACATGTCACTTTTTACAATTGTTGCCTCTTTAACAATAATAGTAAACATCATGACAGACATCAACCTTTTCAAACGTCTCAATATACGTCCGCTGGCGCAACCCAACGTCATCGGCAGACAGTAGCATTCGTATTCTAAACATAAGATGCCTGATGAGCGCCATCTACCAAACACATCTGAAGACAGATGCAATTAGAGTGTTTACTTATAAACAAGTGTTCTAATGCTATGTTTTTCCCATACTTTACTATAGGTACAATCCAAGGCATATGAGCATTGCGATGGTACTTGGCGGCTGGAAGCTGAACCGGCGTGCATGGAGGAATAAGAAACGTGGCCAACGTCACAATCGCGCTATGGCCATCAAGCCCTGTGAGCCACGACGTGGCCAAGACTTCAAGCCAAAGACAACCCGCACTTGCGACGTCTAAGCCACCACGTCATGACGTGAGACCCATCTACAACCAAGTTCAACTCATACATGCCATTGTTCGAGGAACCTATTTAAGGAACAAATTAGGGTTTAGGAAAAGAGGTTTGGTTCTCATCTACAGAGGCAGAGTGTAAGACCCGAGAAAAACCTAGAAATTTGCACCTTTTCAGAAGCGGAAATAAAATTTAATTCTTTCTAGATCTTACGATCTAAATGACTTCAATCGTTGAATCGTCTCACGAAATCTAGTCAATACCCAGAGAATTTCGTTGAATTCTCGAGATAGTCACTCACGCATTTTGAGGCGACTTCCAGACGAGGACTTCAGCGAGATTTAAAACTCAAAATGTCAAATATTTGAAGAATTTCATTTAGATGATTCAATCCAAACTGATCGAAATAACTGCTTCTCAAGGAACTGGACCAAAGAAGGTGATGACAAGGACGTGATATGTGTCCACACCATAAGAGTCAAAATATCTATAATGCCAAAAGATCTCATTGCTTTAAGAGAAACGGATAGAGAGAGAGAGAGAAAGAGAGAGAGAGAGAGAGAGAGAGAGAGAGAGAGGAGAGAGAGAGAGAGGAGAGAGAGAGAGAGAGAGAGAGAAAGAAAAGCAAACTTTTTCATATTTCACGGGTTTTTCCGATCTAACTCAAGACGAGAGTTAAAGCATCACGTAGACAGAGCTACAAGCCAAAATCAACCAAGATTTCATCAGATCCAGGTTCGAAGCCATGGAAACCGAGAAAAGGCTGCGGTCCCGAAATCACGCTAATTGAGGTAGGGTTTCTAATCCACTCGCTTTAATTTCTATCTAAGGGCATGTAAAGGTAGGTCAAATAGAATGGTCCGCTTTTTTCCTCCGAATTCTATGACCGTGTTTTGGCCATAACTTGGCCATCCTCATCCGAATTGGACTGATTCCACTTCGAATAAATTAGATTGACAGAAAGATATCTCCTGAAATAAGTCTATCCAAATTCCCATCTTTAGACTCATAAATGTATTCCAAAGGTTATGTCAGCAATTTTCCTATTCTGTTTTGAGGCCCCATGAATGTGCTCAGCCATAATCTCGCCATCCCCGATCTAATTGGTTATCAATTTATATTAACATATTTACAGAAAACATATCTCCTCGAGATAGGTCTATCCAATTTCAACCCTTCGACTACAAATGGATTCAAATGAGCTATGTTCAAAGCAAGCCTGCTTTATTTTATGATATGGATCCAGTTTTCATTATAATTGGTTCACCTATCCAATTGAGTGTTTCTAATTTATGGGCAAACTAGACTTATAGAGAACATATTTCCTTGAAATAGGTCTATCCAAATTCACCCATTCGACTCAAAAATGCATCAAATGGTTATGTTCAAACAATTTTGGTTCTGGCTTTTGAAAGCTAAGTAACCCTGATTGTTTAGGACATACTGAAGCCTGCATCCACTTGGTGATTCCGCTTGAGAGAACCTTGCAGAACCGTATCTTCAAACAGAGTACAAATAAAAAGTGTCAAATTATGGATTAAGACCCCGAAATCGGTATCATGCATCATTTCTGGGCAGGGGCAGAGTAAATCAATCCGCTTTTGAATGATATGCCATGAGTCTGTCTAACTCGCTTTAAAAACTCGACCTGGTGGAAAGCCTGGCTGAGTCAATAACCTAGACATATGATCGTGAGGTAATTCAAGAATCAAACCAATAAAGCTATGTTTGAAACAAGTAGGCACATGTGGGTCATTTCTCGCTTTGTTTGCCTCCAACTTTAGACGACCATATCTGGTCCAAACTCCGCTAGTGGTGTTCTTATACTCTATGGCGCCCATTGAGTCAAGATTCTTCATGATTATGGAAGGCAGTGGGGTGTCCACAACCTTGCTAAAAATCTATGTCTTGCGGTATTATTCAATAGGCCGATGTGAATAGCTGTGTTTTGACATGACTATCAGATGGCATGTCAGAGGGCTATTATATTGGCAGAGACTTCATTGAGTTAATCTGCATGGAAGGCTATGACATTACTTGTTTAGTCATGTATCGATGAATGCTAATATGCATGATACTACAATATCTATAAAGACTTATTATGAAATTTATGGGTCCATGAGAAGCTAAGGATATGATGCGCTTACCGGTACTGACATGAAGTACGACATTGAATGTTCATATGAATTCATATGTACATGAAAATTTGTGATTACATTGTACGGGTGAGTGATAAACATACTAGGTGTGTGTGCATGGGATATGTATTCATCATCGGGCTAAGGATTAACGGGTATTAGCTCATACTGATGACTAATGGATGGTCTCATTAAAACATAAAATAAATATAAATAATGTACACGGAGCAAGAAGGGGGACCGCACCCCCTAGGTGAAAAGCCCCGGAACATGGGTAAAGATCACTATAGATCCGAAAAGTTCACATTTCAAAGAAGACACACGATCATGGTTATCACATAGACTTCGAAACAGGTGGATAGATTTGTGATCACTGTAGATTATACTCACTGCACTTGCATTTTCGGGAATCTATTTTGCAGAGGTTTGAAGAGAGGTGTGTTGTACCACTAGTGACGCGTCACACTTGGATAGCTATGAGGGAGTCATGTAAAGTGACTCGAGATATGGGCATGAAGACATGAGTATGCATGACATACGCACATTCCATGTAGACATTTTCACTTGGATGAGTATTGGTTGGTTTGATCATTGTACGAGCACTTAGGTGGGGAGTAACCCTCAGGGTGATTATCACTACCTGCTTTGACACAATTTCGTCGTAAAACCCTTCAGCAAGCCGTGTCAAGTCCAGCTACGACCCGCATTAGGGACCGCACATATGAAGAAAGCCGGATGTGGCTTTAGACCATATTTTGTATATGTATATTAGAACAATCAGTTTTAATATCTCATTTTGTATAAGAGTGTATAATTGAACTCTTGTAAACATATCACTACATAGTTGCATGTATAGTATTCAGGGTATGGTTAAATGGGGCCGAGTGCTAATTCATGCCATGCACTCACACCCGTTTCACGCGATGTCCCCGTGCATATGCAATGTAGAAATGCCAATGCATGTTCTTTCATGTTACATGTATAATGAGAGGTACATGCAACACTTACAATTCATAGATAATTATATCTACTGCATATAATTCACATCCATCATATAACCCATGTCAATACATCAAGCAAGCATATATCAACATGATTTTCATACAACCTGCATGTCATTCAATCAAGCAACAACACACAAACTGGATCTTCATACTCCGACCCAAAAACAACTTATACAGTTCAGCATGTCATTTCATATCTAGCAATGACACACCACAAAATCATTACACTCAAATTCCATATTTTCCGGGAACACTACCCGATCCAGAATCGCAATTCCCAGGTGAACAAGGACCTAAAATCGCGCCTTATAAATCATCAATACTTGATCACAACTCATTTCAAACTAGTCCCACCGTTGGTGGTTATACCATGGCCATTGAATGGCCCCTGTTAGAGAATAACCAAAGTAGAAGAGAACCCCTACCTCTTGGAGTGCAAACCAACTCACTTCCTGACCCGGCCAAACCTCTCAAGTTCGCACATCGGGAGACTAGTGTAGGCTGTGCCTCCCTTCCTCCCCTTTCCTTTATTTTTCTTCTTCTCTTCTTTCATTTTCCTCTCTCTTCCTCTCCCCACAAACTCATTTTAGTCTAGGTGCAGAACACCTTCTCAATCATCTCGACACGGCAATCACCATGCCAATGTGTTCCCTTATGCTACTTATTCCCCCATCATTTGATGATGACACACTGGCTTCCATGCGCCAAGTGTTCATTCATTCGCGCCACATGGCACGCGGTCCTCGTGCCATGTGTTTCCATGTCAATCGCCCAGATTTCTCCTCGAATACGTGAAATCTCGACTATCCCTTAATTCTGAATGCACTCACCGCGCAACTAGATTTCATAAGACAACCAACCTGTGTAATCATGTCACATCCGAGATCTGTAGGTTCCTGTGCTTGCAACTCAGGATCAGAATCTGGTGAATCTACTGTTTTACTTTACTCTGATTCTCACACTTACTATTTTAAAATCTTGCAACCTCAAAGGCACTCATCTATATCTAGCTGAGAGAACTATGGTGTCTTTAGTGTCATATATCTATCTTTATCCATCTATGGATAGATCTTTACCTGCTGTGTATCCACTTTTAAACTCTCATAGAGATGTTTTTAAGGAAAATCAATGCTTTTACATGATCCTGTAGGGATGCTTGATTCCCTTCTTTGATGGCAACTCTAAGATTCATTACATCAAGATGTATCTCAGCATCTAGGGTCCAAGATAGGTAGTTCCTTCCCGCACGTCATGCCACAAAACTCATCAGATATTTGACATTGCCGACAATCTTTGATATATGACATAGTACTAAAATTGATTTTGACAAATAGCAATATAAATTTTGACTTATAAGCAAAACCAAGTAAAATTATAAATATACAAAATCGAAATAACTTCAAGATAGGATTAGGTGGTTTACCTTCAGAGCGAACTCGTGTTGTGAATAATATTATAAAATGCAAACTTTAGTTTGAATATATTCTTCTCTTTGTTTATGTATCAAATGAGAAGAAAGAATAAGAGAATTGAAAAAGAAATAAACTAAGAGGAAAGATAGACAAAGAGACAAAGGGAGAGATAGATATCGATAGTCAAAGACAGAAGCAGGGAAATCCTTTTATAAGCTTTCCTATATAACCTTCAATTACTCCTCTCTATGGTAAGTAATGAAGGTAATTACACAATACACAATACGTGAATGTGCCCATTGATCACCATAACTTGCATAAACTACAGTGAGACATTTATGGTGAATTACATGTCCCATGTAACATGACTATTCACAACAGTAATATTTGGTTTGGCAGCACCTTAATATTTTACATATATATATTTCCTCTTTTGTCTTCCGTTTAAGATATAAAGTCAATTGTGTAACAAACCTATTAAAACAAACTTAAGTGATGACAACATCTCATTAGCAAAATCAATATCAATAATTTGTGGACATTCTAATCAAGCCACATCCCGATTCCCGGCCCAACTATCTTAATGGAACGGCTTGCAAGGGCAGACTAGTATATTAGACTCTTACTTACTTTTTCAAACATTGGTGGGCCCAAGTCTTATAACATAATTAAAATATCATATACATACAGTCCTGAGTCCCATTTACATATGTATATACAAAAACTGTACTTTCACATTTACAAATCAGAGCGTGGAACCTACATGTAGTGAACCCTTACTAGCCGCCTCAACAGACGCAAAAAGCCTTTCTGACGCCTTCTCACCTACAGGATTAAACTCATGCTAAGCTTTACGCTTAGTGGGAAACATATCTTATAACTTATACTAGTACACATGCATTTATACTGAATCACAATAAACATCTAACAGTAACAGATATCAGAATCTTCATGAATTCATATAACACATTTACACACATAATTATCCTTGTAACAAACTTATGCTTATTCAGATCTCTCGTATAAGGTAATGACTTATACTTATAGCTAACTTATACTTACTCAGAACTTACACTTATGGCGTAATTTATTCTTATTCGGACCTCCTAGACCCATAATTATACTTATCTCCGTAGACACATACCGGTTCAAATTTATCAAAGACATATATAGATCTTAATTTTATCCTAATACTTGTCTTACTTGATCTTATACTCTAAAATAAAGCAAATATATTTTATATATCTATCTATGAAATTGGTGATATTGAGTTTAATCTTTATCAACTCTGCACTGTATTATTAACTAATTGTATTTATCTGTAATTAATCAAATTATTCTTTGTATTTCGCATCTATACTTCTGTAGTATCTCTAATCATTCTTCATTTATCTTATACTTGTATTACGTAACTTATTCTTGTATTTCAGATCTTATACTTTTATTACTTTAACCTATTCTTATATTCTCATCATATTCTTGCATTTCTGATCATATACTTGCATTATGAAATGTTTATTCTTATATTACGTAACTTATACTTATATTACCATTTTTAAAATCTGTGAGGTATTATAAAAGAATTTTACTTGTACAAAAGTACCCGTAGGTACTCATGTAACTATATTAGTATCAGATTCTTATACTTGCTCAAATACTTTTCTCCAATCATTTCTTCTTTTTCTTTCATATTTTGCTCATTGGTGATTTCACATATGGCTATAGAAGTCGACATTCACGACAGATTCAGTTGTTGAATCCTGGTCTGTCATTGGTCTCAAGAGCTGCACATGATATCACATTCAATATTACAATTTTACATATTACTATAGTAGGGTCGACATTCACGATGGGATCTGAATATTTAACTGCTGAAGATACAGAGAAGGTGGACTATGCATTTATATTGCGAACACAGCACCTGCTGTGTGTCACACTCACCTCATATAAGATTTTGTCACTGCACCTCATTTTATTTATTACTTCACATGTCTGTATAATCATCACTTAACATGAAACTCATCAGAACAACTGAGAACATGACTTGATTTATGTATTCATTTCACAACCCATTATTAACAAGAGCATTATGATTTATAGTTAGATTTGAACGTATTCACATAACGTAAGTGTCGTGAGCACTAGCAAGAGTGCCAGCATCGATTAAACGCGTGCACTCATTCATTCATGTATTTCATATCATTCGTTATCTTTTCCGATTATATGTGATAATAATCATATATAACTAACCATTACTATGTGTTCATGACATATTGCCTTTCATGTTCATGTTCATGTTTCAGTTCGTTTTCATATTTCATATCCTATTCAGGTTTCATGAACACATCTATACATATTGCATTTCCTATACTTTTCTTGTTTCATGCCTATTACATATGGCATTTCATATATTTGTACAGTATGATGCCTATGTATTCACACATCATTCATGTATTCTTGTTCCTCTATGAATCTACTTTACTTAGAAATTGAAATCATTGCAATTGAATCATCCAAACTAAAGTTATGGCATTTTCATGCCAAACTAGTCAGTTTATCGATATTACACTAGGGATAGTTTGTAATACTCATTTTTAAGGGGTCTTAACTCCATATTTGACACCGGTTCTTTACACTTCTTTGAAGCTAAGGTGCTAAGGATTCTTCTCCAACTGGAATCACTCAAATCGGAGCACCGAAACTCATGATATGTCCCAAACAACAAAGACTACTCTATGTTCAAAGCGTGAACTAATTGGCTTTTGAATATGTAATCTACTTCTTGCTCGAATTTTTGGAACACATAGAGTGAGAATTTGAAGGTTCCTATTTCAAGGTGTTTTTGCTCTCCTTGAAGTCTAGTTTAACCAACCAATTTGAATAACTTCAAATCGGATAAGAAACTAATTGCCATGGACAAAATACTAACATCGGTCCAAATTACAAATGGGTACCAAGATCGGCATCTACTGATTAAAACACTTATGGTACCGGTACCATTTATTCGTACCGATACCACCCGAAATTTCTCAAAAGGCATTTTTCTCCCCTTTTTCCATATTTTGCAACCCAAATCAACTCAATAATCAATACACACATCAAAACCCCTCCAAATTCATCTTGTAACTTCTATTCTACTCAAATCATCTTTCAATACTTATCTTACTTCAAAAACCTTTCATGAATTACTCCCAAAACAACTCTAATACTGTCATAACCCATACATAACCCATTACATAAATATTAGTTAGGTCTGTTCTAACCCCAACTTCATTTACTCAACTTAAAACCATGAATCCAACCTCAAAGTAGATTTTATACTGGATCCCATATTCTCTGATTCCATATCACACCATTCTGGCCAGTTTCTTACAACCCACAACCCACAAACACGTATCCATTACAAGAACCAAGAATCCATACTAAATGCTAGATTCCATACAAAAAAATCCAAAGATCCATATCTTATATCTCTCTTGCAAACACTTCTTTCTTTCTTCTTCTTCTTCTTTCTCTTCTCTTCTCTTCTTTTCTCTTACGCTTGTTCTAACTCTCCTCTTCAGCGAGAAAATATCTTCTTAAGATACCAATTTGGTCTCATCTTATCCACTTCCTTTAGCGCTGATGCTGGTGCCATTTTTACTTTATTTTCCCATTTTTTGCTATTTAGCCCTTCCATTTCTATTTGCATCACACTCCATCCTATATTCTAATATAAATTTCATCAACTTTTAACTTTACGACTACATCCTTCTTTTTACAATTCTACTTTTACCCTTTCCTCTCAGACAATTTGGCTTATCGCTTTTTCATATTATTCTTTAATTTCCGAATAAGACAAACTTAACTTATATTATATCCTCTAAATACGTCGAAATGATCAGCAGGATTTTTTGTGCAAGTGTTACACTAATTCCTTATATATTCTTACCACATCAACATAATATATTTTTCACTCGCCTCCCATTTAAAATACAATGCTAATCGTGTAATGGATCCATTATAACTTTTTTTGACAGATTCATTCATTGTAACATATCAAGTTAGTAAGCTATTCCTTCACAAATGTGTCTCTACTAATACTCAAACCCTGTACCTCTTTCCTCCGTCTGAGCTTTGCACCACATGAACTAGGACTTATTGACGGATACATTATTACTTAAGTAATAAACAATGAAAGCATCTCGCTAGCAAAATCAATGTCAAAAATTATGTGCAACAGATCCATTGAAGTATAATTTATTAATATTAACATTATAATATTTATTTTATTATTAAATTATTTTCAAAATTGTCATTTTTTGAGAAATTAAAGGCTTTCCATCAAATAAACTTATAACGTAAAATATTGAAGTGGTTAAAATTTTGTTTTTTATAATTTAATTCTTTAATTATTTTACTTATTACAATTTATTAATATTTAATATTAAATTTTATTTCATTATCATATTAATACCATAAACATCATGTTTTTAATACTAATTAACATTATAAATACTTATATTTGAAAATTTTGAAATTTTCAAGTCCAAACTCCCTTAATTTAATTTTTACTTTAAAATGTCCTTTCAATAATTTATTATTATTTTTAACATTATAAAATTTATTTTTACCCTTCTTTTTCCAAAATAATTTTCATCTACCAAATCATCTCATTGTGTAATGGAGGAAGTGTTTTTCAATTTTTATTTAAAATATTCTTCAATTTACGTTTTAATTTAAAAAAATAAATATTTATTTATTACAATTCATTAGTATTTAATGTAAAATTTTATTTTATTGCCATATTAGTATTACAGACATCATCCTGTTTTTATTGACATCATAAACATCATCATGTTATATTATAAAATACTTAAATTTTGAAATTTTGAAAACTTTTCATATTCGAGTTCCATAACTTACTTTTAAATTTAATAATATCATTTCAAAATTTAATAATATTTAACGTTACAATATTTAGTTCCAAAATTATCCTTCATTTTTCAAAAAAAAACCTTTTATTTTATGTTAATTTTTTTTTCTCAAAGTTTTTAATTAATTTTAAGATGACTTGTTTTATGGTTAAAGTTTAATATTTGTTAAACTATTATATTAGCTGTATAGTTTTAAATTTGTACAGTTTAATTTTTGTGTATAGTTTTTCATTTGTACATGGCTTTCATGCATTTCTTATCTCTTGAGTAAAATAAATATAAAATAATTAATTTTAATCACATGAAAATTTTATTAGTATACTTAAATATGGATTGGTATGTAGAGTAACTTGAGTTCTAACATTTTAGTTAGCTCGATTGATCTTGAAAGTAATTTTTCTGTAGACGAATGACCATTTGAAGGAATATTCCCAATACAACTTTACATCTTTACATTTCTGGATTGTAGTTGTGACAATTTCTATCTCGGTGCCTGGCCGACAACCCGTCAACTTACGAACCTATATATCGGGTGTCCCGATATCACACTCAATTGTCTCATATATCGGCACTCTTCCCGTATATTTAATTCACAAACATACAAAAATATGTGATAAACTATTTAACTACTGGGATTCATTTAAATATCCTTTATACAACAAAACGTATACACGCTCGGCCAATATAATACATGAGAAAAACAAAACAAAACAAAACAAAGCCTCATTCGGCTCTCATCTCGCATGCGGTCTCATATGTTGCCGACGCTAAAGCACTCGCACTGAAGTGTCCCATAACAGTTGAAAGCCTCGCAGTAACGACCACAAGAGCCTTACTCCCATCTAAGTGCACACTTAAATTGTCGCACATCAAACACACATCCAAGAAACGCTCACGAATGTTTACGCTGGCCACGCATGAAATGTCATCACGCCCATATCCCAAGTCACCACCGAGTCAATTACCATTACGCGTATGCCGCGTGAAAACCCGTCACTAAGATTACCAATGACCCATGTATCAGCCTCATCTACCCGCACTCCAATGGCGCCAATGGCAACCAATCTCGAAATAATCCCGACTCTATCACACAACCTAAGTCTACGCGATAAACACGATCGTGCTGCCTCTCTTTCGTGGCTGAATGTAACTTTTCTGACTGGCCAATTCACTGCCCTACACTCCACGCTCCGTGCTTTTCACCCGAGTGCATAACAGCCCCCTTCAAGCACACCTAACACACCTTATTTATATTTCTTTTTACGCTTTAAAACCGCTAGTCATTTATCGACGTCAGTCTCAAAGATTTGTACCTCACTACCCATTCATCACGATGACGGGCTGACCACGACCCATACACATAATCACAACACAATGCGATGTCCATGCATACGCAATTTAATGCCACTGCATGTTCTCATGTTACATGTACGACGCACACTATATTTTTAACATTCTTACCTAATCAAATGTATTCTCATAAGCATCACGAAACATGTTATATCTACATCTATTACGTTAATACATTTAAATACACATATATTAACATATGTTACACATATTCAACATGTTATTAAATTACCAACAATAACACACAAAAAACATTTCACATAAAATAGCCATTCCCTACTAAATTCTACTATTATCACTTTAAAAAATCTAGACTTAATCCAAAAATTTTAGTCTCTATTTTAACGGCTAAAAATTTAGCCACAAACTCAAATTAAAATGTCACGAGTGCGCTTCACTATAAAATCCATAACAGCCTGGTTCGGGTCCCTGATGATCACCCATGGCTACGCCCAACACCGGAATATTTTTTTACCACCTACTAGCTCCTAATAACAACCCCTAATCAAACCAATCTCAAAACCCGTCATTCACGGTCCGAAAACCGGCCACAACAAAGTCCAATATGCATTTTCTAGCGCCCCAAACTAGAACCCGCCCTGATATCGACCAAAACTCCATCTCTGGATCGTTTGGAAAAAACAAATTTTTGCACTAAAAACTCAATCCCGTGGTCCACACTGTCATTTACAATTCTAAACGAAATGAACCCGGAAGAGTATAAACCCTACCCTTGAAATAGTTAAACACCAAATCCTTCCGTCTAAGACCTACCAGAGCCTCGTCGCATCAGACTAACTTTAATTCCTTGACCACGAACTCCGTCGTAGGGAACACCGTAAAAAAATTTGGACAACTTTGTTTTTTTTTTCTTTTTCTTCTTCTTTCTCCACGCACCCTTTGTTCCTTATTTCTTTTCCTTTATAATGTTTTCGCTTCCAACGAATTGTCATTTCCCAAGCATATTTTCTTCAAATATCTTAACTCAGACACTTGTCACAATGTGGTGGCTCACATACGTGGACAAGTGCTCACATGCTTGTGGCCCTCGTGGCTTCTCCCCACACCACTCATGTGGTGATCCTCCATATACATGCGGTACCACTTCACGCTGCCACGCGCATCATGCCAATCGCCACTCGACACCTCAAGGCTCGGTGCCGCTGAAAGCCGACCGTTCCCGAATCCGACAACATTCGATGCAGAAATGCATTTCTCGAGACGATTCCAACACAAAGCTCCATTTCATCATCCGAGATTTAAAATTTACAAAGCTTTTAAATTGCATTTATTTCGTATAAAATTACCGCTTCATGGTTTTTCTCGTAAAAAAAAAAAACGAATTTTCTCTGGCTTACAAAGAAGATTTCAAGTTAAAAACATACCACTTTGTCATTCCTCTAAATACCGACCAGTACTAAATAATCGTATCTATCAGTTGTTTCATATGATGATGCATGGAAACCCAGGCGCCCATGGTACACTTTATGCTTGTGGAGACAAAACAACCCAAGAACAATACACACCTGGTAAAAAGTATGATGAGAGAAGGATCATGGACTAATTAAGAGTCCAATTCTTAAAAAAAATTGGAAGAAAAATGAAATAGACAAGAGAGTTGAACTAGGCATATATAATTTGATTTTCTGTGTCACAACTTATTTAAAGACACTTGATTCGAATGTCAAGTTGGGAGTAGACTTCAATAATTTAGGATATGGTTTTGGGTTTTATTTTTTCCATAATTTTCACTAGCATAAAAATATTCATGGTTTTCAAATTCCATTAAGAACTAAGAACAAGAAGTTACATAAACTCACCCTTTGCCTATAAAAAAAAAAAAAAAAAAAAATCTCGTATTTGTCTCATTGTTTAGTGTCCTAAAGTCTTAACAGGAATTTAGACTATAATGAAAAAGCTGGCAAATGGATAGGAAAGATATTTTCTATCTAATAGAAAATTAGAAATACAACATATTCTAACTAGATCCTTCTCACGAGTGGCCGCTAAAATCTCTGCCTCAGTGTCCTGGAAGCCTCCTTCCATGATTTCCCCTTCCTTGGTCTTAGTTGCGGAGAATCCTTGAAAGAATTCGATCAACATGCTTGCAGAAACATCTCCTCCATCTATTGCAAAACACCAGAGGCCAAATCACGATGCCTAACCCTGTCACAAATCCAATTTCTGGAGCCAAGTACTCCATCCGGGAACCTGAATGCCTGCCTTCTAACGCCGGTACTGGTGGTGTAGCATCTTCCCAGCTGCTTGATTTCATGGGGAAGCCCCATAATCCTTTGTTCCCCAGGAAGGAATTTCTGAAAATGTTTGCAATTGATTACTTGTAGGGATCCTTCCCACCAATTGATTGAATGAGAGGTTCAGGACTGAAAGGAAATTTAGTCTCGCTAGCTGTGTGGGGATCTCAGCCGCTCAGCTTGTTCTTTGAGAGATCTACCGATTCAAGCTGTCGGAGCTGTCCTAGCGATGATGGGATGTGCCCTGTGAACCCATTACCAGATAAGTTGAGGACATATAGTAATGTCAAGTCTCCGATTGCTTCTGGTATCTCCCCTTCGAAATCGTTGCATGACAAGTCAATAGAGGTGAAGAGCGTTAGGATCTTTATTAACTCCATTTCTTGACCTTTGCTGATAACTGTTACAGCATCCTGATAGTACAATTGATCGAAATGTAGGACCTTAAATTCCAGGTATTTATGCTTGGCTTCGACTTCATCTTCACCAGCCATCATTGCTCTCCAGGTCGAGAGGAATTTTGCTGGTAACTCACCACTCAGATTGTTGTGACCTAGGTCCATAATTTGAAGCATTGGCCAGGTGGAATTGTTGTTAAGACATCCAATGGGACCACGGAATTTGTTGCCTCGCAGAACAAGAACACGCAAACTGCTTATGTTCTTCAACCAGCAAGGAAAGATATCATCCATCCGATTGTTCCCAAGGTTTAAAACCTCCAATGCTGCGCAATTGGAGAGAGACACTGGAATTTTTCCTTCTAAAAGGTTCCCATTCAGATCTAATGTCTGCAAATCACAGATGCCTGGAAATTCGGTGGATATAATGTCACTAAACTTGTTTCTCCCTAGATTCAGCACTGCGAGTGTCCCGATCTCAATTATGCATGAGGGTATTTTGCCACTCAAAGCATTGTCAGATAAGTCCAGAATTTTTATGTAACTGGCATTGCATATCGACTCAGGAATGCTTCCAGTTATGTTATTCTTCGAAAGAGAGAAGACAATACTGGCGGAGATGTAAGTACCAATATCATCTGGTATGAAAGAGGTGAAACTGTTGTTTGAGTAATCCATGTATAAGGAAAATGGGGGTGGAATGGGAATTTGCCCATGGAGCTGATTAGAGTGTAGGTCAAGGAGTTTTAGATTAGTAGAAAGAATGGATGAGGCTCCTTGCAGATCCTTCAGTAAATTATGAGAGACATTCAAATGGACAAGAGAACCATTGCCAACCTTCCAGATCCAATAAGGTACTTCCCCCTGAATTTGGTTTTCAGAAAGGTCTAAATATGACAATCTTGACTGGCTGCTAAGATCAGGTAATGTCCCCAGCTTGCAAGAAGCCAATCTTAAAGTGGTAAACTTGGGTAGTTTTGAAGGGATGAAATCACTGCCACTTGCAATTACCCGCAAATTGTTGTACGAAAGAGTTAGAGAGGTAAGATTCCCAAGTTTTTGAAACTCGATGAGCTCCAATGTTCCATTGAATTTGTTGGAAGATAGATCAAGGACGTTAAGATGCCCAAGTTCAAAAACAGACTCTGGTATGGGGCCTTCCAAATTGTTGCTACTCAAATCAATTGTGTGCAACATAGAAGAAGATGCATTAGGAAAAATATTGAACTCACCGGAAAATTTGTTGTTGGCTAGTCTTATCCTCTGCAGTGATGGAAAGGAAAACAGTGATGGCAGGAGTCTCCCTGTTAATGAGTTGTATCCCAAGTCGAGATTCACTAAGTTCAGCAGTTGCTCCCAGTGGAAAGGAATTGAACCCTCAAAATTATTGTAAGAAAGGCTTATGTCCGTAAGGTTCTTGGACAAACTAAAAGATGGGATTGGACCAGTGAACCGATTTTCAGATAAGTCCATGTAAACCAGCTGAGTGAGATCTGCCATGGAGTTTGGGATTGGCCCAGTGAAATTACACAGTGAAAGGTCTATCCTGATCAGTGTCTTGAGATTGCCTATTGAGTCAGGTATTTTCCCTGAAAAGTTTGTTTCTGAGAGGATCAAGGTTTCTAGAGCTCCATCCAGAGGAAATTCTGGCAAACATCCCTCAAGTAACATGTTGTTTGAGACATCAACAATCCGGAGACTTGGTAACTGAAAATCTTTTTCGAAATAACCCATATAAAACCACAAGAACAGAGCCGCAAGCAAGTCAAATGTTGAAAATCGGCAAGGAAATCTGGAACTGGAGAATAAAAATAATTGTTATCCAGATGTATTGTTGACAAATACTGAAGCTTCGCCAAAGAATAATCAATAGGGCCTGAAAGTGAACAGCCGGACAAGCTCAGCGCTTGGAGCTTAGGCACTGAAGATGATAATGGCTGGCACCATCCCTTTCCCTCGGCCGAAATGTTTACACCACTAAGATTATGCCCCTTAAGCTCCTTTGAGGTTCCAATTAGCGTTGTCAGATTTGCCCTGAAGTTTCAGTGTAGGCAGTCCAAGGAAGTAAAAGATAGAGAAATCAATAGTAACCAACCTTGTCAAGTAGGAAACCCTGCTAATAGAATCTGCCCAGAAAAGCCAGCGTTGGACAAGTTGAGGTAAGTCAAATTACCAAGCTTGTCGAATCCGGATGGAATTTCAGAAGAGTTGAAGTTGTTGTAAGCCAAATTCAAGCTCCGAAGATGTTGTAGGCTGAAAATGCTACTGGAGTTACTGAATCCCCCATAAATTAATTGGCTGCTGAGATCAAGAGCAACAACATGACCAGTGGCATCCCACGTTACACCTCCCCAAGAACAGCAATCCGTGGTTTGATTCCAGGAAACTAGTTTATTTGATGCAGAAGCATTGAATTTGAGGGTGTTCTTCAGTTGCAGTAACAAAGACATGTCATATTCCAGGCATACCATACGATCACTAAGACATTCACCAGAGACCAAAGCAATACGGATGTCAACGAAGATTGAGCATAAGGACATGAACAAAAGCAACGAAAAGAGTAGAATCCTCATTGAAAATATATAGCTGCGAGATGCTGCTAAGCTAGATGTGTTTAAACTTTTATATATTGCTGCTGTCCCTCATATGTGAAGATGGGATACAGAAAAATAGATGGAAAATCTACCTGTTTGTATTGCTGTTTCCTCTTCTTTTTTTTACACTGTTTCCTCTGTTATTAATTATGTTTTAGTGAACTATGTTATTGTTTGATGGGGGTTGGTGCCCCAAGAAATGGGTTTCAGGCCCATTTCAGTGGAAATGGATGAATTCCCCTCCACCTTGCGTTCCTGAGTAGCTCTCTGAAACAGGAGACTTTGACTCTTCCTAGTCGAGTCCTTGTGAAAGAGACAGACCAATTGAAGAGGGCGCCCATGGAATTCTTTACAAGCTGTCCTTTCAGTTTCAATTCTAGTTGTTAAAAATTCTTTTGTATCCGTAGACTGATTTCTTTTTTCTTTTTTCTATTTCTTTTAATGTGATCATTGTTGACCATAGAATACTCCTTGGCGCCACGCTTCACAATTTTAGATTCCCAAAGGCTTCTTTTTAAAACCCAAAAAGTACTAGAAAAAGTAAATAGAGATGAAAAGTAAAAGGGAAAAAAAGTTGGAGGAAAATAAATAATAGGTTTAAACTTGATAAAATAATTTTGTATGTTTATTGAAACTCATTTTATACGTTTCTCTATTATATAAGGATTAAGAAATTTAAAAATATGTAAAATTATGATAAATTTTGATTATATTTTATTTTCTTTTATATTTTTCATAATGAAATCAAACATGAAAAATTCTTTGTTCTTAGTATTTTTTTTCTTTTCAATTATTTTTTGGACTCCAAACGGAGTCTAAGTCTATAATTTAGGTTGGATTAAAACAGAAGTATCAATCAGAGATAAGTTTGGATATTGGGAGCTACAACGGAAAAGTAGGTCTAGGCGAATCTTGATTATGTATTTCTGCAAATTTTATAATTCCTAATTTAAACAATTTAATTATAATATCTATGTTGATCATTTAAAGATTTTTTTTTTTTTCAAACTGTGATGTGTTGTTTGGACTATTAACTATGAATTTTAAATTTCTTTTTACGACATTTAGGAAAAATATTCTTAATTGTAATATCTAAATTAAAAATTGTTTGGAAGTATTTTTTTTATATCATCTTATATGATGACCTTTTACTTTTGTCTTTGTTGCAAAATAGTTAGCAAATAGAAAGAAAATAAACATGAAAAATAATAAGAATACATATATTCAGGTGGTTCGATCAATCTAACGGACATCCATGGATAGAGAGAGTATTTTATTGATTGCGGCTTCCAAGTACATAGCATAAAATCCTAAACACACATAATATATATATATATATATATATATATAAACCCTATATCAAGCGAGGTCACTCGAGTCCATACCATGAGAGATTAGATTTGCCTGTGCTTGCAGTTAATGTTGGGCCTCAGAACTGGGCCAGCACGGCCCTCACCCTTCGATCTCCACCACATATCTGCAAAAATCGCTGAGCTCGAACTCCCGAAAATATTTGAGTCAGGTCATGGTTGGCTGCTTCCACAAAATTATAGTCATTTACTAATTCTCCACCTTGACTAGAATTTTCCAAAGCTATCAATATAAAAAACAACATGTCATCCATGCCCCGAAGGGCTTCATGCTATGCGAACATTCACCTAGTTCAAGCTATGCTTGAAGCCCCAGGAAGCTATCAAACAGCGACCCGATTAACATATCAACTAGATTATGCAATTATGGCTATCTTCTACATCTGAAAACATTACCCTCAACGATATTTATAATGAAGTTCAACTTGACATCGTAATAACTGATCTTTGCTTGATAAAGCTGGATTTTTATGAAGCTCAATGCACTAATTGACTGTCACAAAAAATGATAGGTTTTTGCTCATCTAAACCCAAACTATCAATAAGACCATGCAACCAAATACCTTCTTTGACTCCTTCTATCAATTACATATATTCAAATTTAGTTGTAGACTAAGCAATTGTAGAAATACATAACACATCAATGATCTTCTTCTCAAGAGATCTTCACCATAATCAAAATATGTATAATGACCCGTACTATTTAGAACCACTAGAACCAAAAACCAAGCAAGTTACTACGTGCATGCAGTATCGCATAATCCATTAAACAACTCCCTAGTGTACATCGTAGCATACATCAAACTCCCAAGTACACTAGAGCAAGGTACTTGACTCATGTAATCTTTGTCTTCTTCTGTACTTGGTATAACACTAGCATCAAATTTAAAGTGTGTGGCCAAAGGAGTGCTAACAAGATTTGACTTCTCTATTTGAAAAGATTGCACACTTTTTTAATGTATTTATGTTGTGATAAATATGATAGGCTTGCTTTCCGGTCTCTCCAAATCTCCATGCCCAAGATTTTCTTGGCTGCACCTAAATCCTCTATCTCAAACTCACTGCTCAACAAAGTCTTCATATTGTCAATTTCAGCTTTACTACTAGTTGCAATCAACATATCATCAACATACAACAGCAAATATACAAAGGATCCATCATTTTTTTTCGAGTAAACATAGTTATCATACTGATTGCAAACATAGTCATGAGAAATCATAAATGCATCAAACCTTTTATACCACTGCCTTGGTGACTATTTCAAACCATACAAAGATTTCTTCAACAAACACACATAATCTTCTTTTCCAAAATCAAGAAAACCTTATGATTGATACACATAAATCTGCTCCTCTAGATTTTCATGCAAGAAAGTAATTTTTACATCAAGCTGCTCCAACTCAAGGTCAAATGCACTTACCATGGCTAACAAAACTCGAATGGTCTTATGTTTCACAACTAGAGAAAGTACTTTATGATATTCAACTCCCTCCTTTTGTGAGAACCCTTGTACCACATGAAGTGCCTTGAACCTAGTAGATTCAACCCCATGAATACCTTCTTTCTTCTTAAAGACTCATTTGCATCCCACTGACTTCACACCCTTTGGTAATGGGTACAAGCTCCCAAGTCTTATTCTTAAAAAGGGACAACATCTCCTCATTCATTGAAATTAGCCATTCAACTACTTCTTTACTCTTAACTACCCTTTATATGATCGAGGTTCCTCAAAATCTATGCTTTGACCTTGCGATGCATAAGCAAATGAATTAGACAACACTCAAATAATTTTATGTCGGCAAGCACATGATTTCCCACTTTCATTTCCTTGTTAATATAGACTATGAATCATCATCTTGTACATCTATGGGCTAAGTTTCATGTTTTTCCAACATCTTGTTTGAAGTTTCAATTTCAAACTCCACCTTATAGTCAACATTGTGATCAATTTTACCTACAAATTCATCAAGATCATTTTTTTAGCCAAACATAGGCAACTCATCAAAAGTAACATCTCACGCTATTAATAAAATCTTAAGTCTGTCATTTCGGTACACCTGATATACCTTTTCCTTGATGGTATAACTTTAGAAATATGCATTGCAACCACCTGATATAGTTTCATCATTAACATGAGCATAAGCAAAACAACCAAATATACATAAGCTAGAATAATAAGAGAAAGTATTGTACCATACCTCTTGAGGAGTCTTAAAATCAATTGCAATTGATGGGGATCTATTCACATGATAACTAAGAGCATTTATTGCCTCAGCCCAAAACTCCTTAAGGAGACCAACATATAACCGCATGCATCGCTCAAGCTGCAAAAGTGTTTGGTTTATGAGTTATGCAACTCTATTCTGTTGTGGTATATGCCATACAATGTGTAGCCTCACTAAACCTTCTTTCTTGTAGAACTCATCAAATGGTGCATTTATGAACTCTATATATGTTCCAAAAATGTCTTGACACATTTCCTAATGCATTTTTCAACCATGGTCTTCCACCCCTTGAACCTCCTAAACGCTTCATCCTTTGATTTAAAAAGAAAAAGAAAAAACACTCAAACCTTTCTAGAGTAGTCATCAATGAAAGTAACAAAATAGCTACAACCACTATGAGATTTAACCCGAGTAAGACCCCACAAATCTGAATGAATATACTCAAGGATACCCATAGAATTGTGCTTACCCGAACTAAACTTGACCTTAAGTTGCTTGCCCATGACATAAGACTCATAGAATTTTAGCTTTCCAATTTCAGCACCTTTCAAGAATCCCCTTTTAGTCAACACTGTTAGCCTCTACTCACTCATGTGATCCAATCTGCAATGCCATAACTTTATACAATCATTATCATGCTTTAAAGTATATGAGACATCCAATGTTCCCATCATTGTGTTCTGATAAAGTCTGATATATGTATGATTTTATCCTTCATCATAGCCATATCAACCTTCAATATTTTAATTTGCACATTGATTATTGCCCAAATAGTGCTATTTTACACCCTTATTAATATAAGGTTTGAGCACTTATTAGGTAGTAATCAGTCTAATTAACCCCGGTTGACATGTGGGAATCTACTTACTCTTGATCGCGTTTTGTAAATTTTGTAGTTTTCACAAACGATCAGCGCCGTTTTTTGAATCAATAATCATGGAGAATCCAGTTCAACTCATAGTTACCGTCAGAAAGCATAAGAAGAAGCGACGGAGAACTTGTTCTGCAGTTTTGACTTTGACTTTTATAACGCATTTCATTTTTCTGAATTGTCCCTCATGTAATAGTGGCCGATTGTACTCTTTAATAATTTTACTTGGCTTTGGGGCGTATAATATGAGTCCAGGCATCCTGTGTAAAAGGGATATCTTGATCATTAATAAAGTTTTGGGCGCGGCTTTGTGATTCACCGCCGCCTGTTTCTGGCTTTCTGCCGTTTTACCGCCCAGAAACTTGACCTACGAGAATGACAACTCAAAGGATGAGTAGCTAAATCCCTTTTTTCCTTGAAGTAAAAGGCTACTAGGCAAAGGATATAAAGGTTCTTAGGGTCTCTCATGTTTTTAACGCATGTATTTATTGATGTTTATGTGTCTCCCTTCAACCCTAGGTTCAAATCCCTTATATACACCTTGAATGACCTGTAGTTGGCAATCTTTTAGGGTTCGTGGATGCTTATTGTTTGAATCCCGAGATTCGGTAGTTTACCGTTTATTAGTCGTTGAGGTAGATTCGGTGCATCTTTAATGCACGAGACCATTAACGTTCGATCAATGCTATTTTCAAGGATAATTACTAAGAGGTGAGTTGTATAGCTAAATGGAAGCGAGTTTCGGAGATGACTATAGGTCATCACCTCCCAGCCTTGAAAGAATAGGGCTTGAGGATCCCTGAGTTCCGCTAGGGCGCTCAAATCAGGTAGCACGATACTTGAGGAGTTTTCTTCTATTTTTCTTCAGTTTATTTTCAGTTTTCAATCATTACACCACTGTTTTTACAAAACCCCAAAATCCAAAACAAATTCACCACTTTAAACTTCATTGTAAGTCATTTACGCAAAGAAAACCCATCCACATTGGACGATCTATTTGTTATCTTGCGTTCCTTCTGACGGATTAGGAGGTATTAGGTATAAATTTTGTTGATTTGGGACACCTCGGTGACCTTGAATCGAGTAAGCGCATGGCTAGAGGATGGTGCCTTAGTGTAAATGATGAATTGCTAAACACTTGTGATCCTCATCACAAGCACTAATGAAGTTCTTTTCTTTTATCATTCTTTATAGCAGTTTATTGCTAGGTTGATTAATTTCAATTTACTGTCTACATATTTTTTTTACTAACATTAACCCCTTTTGGTAGAGTTGTTTTTGTTTCTTATTGGTGTTGTCATGTTTTCCATGTAGGAGTTTATGTTTCGATTAAGGATAGGAATACAACAGGGCGAATTAGAGAAATTAATATTCCTGAGGGAACCGAGTTTGTGAGAAGTGGGCTTGGTCGATCAAATGGAACCCCCACATGAAGAAGCGACAAAGTCCTTGAGTGAAGGAACCTCAGTAGCATAAAATTACATGAGGAACCATATACACCCTCCACGATTGAGTGCACCCTCCTAAATTGTGCCCCTAATGAAGGAAATGGTTGTTAGACCTTACCTAGTGCCACTTCTCCTTACTTTTCATGGTATGGAGGGTGAAAATGGTGCTCACATATCGAAATTTGAGGAAGTTTCTGAACATTCAAGGAGGATACCCGACCAATGGACTGATGAGGCTCAGCTCTTTCCCTTCACCTTTGAAGGACAAAAACAAATTTAGCTTAACTCCTAGGTGAGAAGCATTAAAGCTGAATGCAGAAATGCGAGGGCGAGAGTTTTAAAAGTTCTTTTCCACCAGAGCCAACACACTTTGTGAAGAGCGAATCTCCACATTTTCAGCTAATGAAAATGAGAGATTTTATCAATGTTGGGAAAGATACATGGAAGCGCAATGCACGCCCCATAATGGATTCGACACTTGGGCGCTGGTAAGCTATTTTTATGATGGGATTTCTCGGAGCATGAAGCGGTTGTAGAAACCATGTGTGGAGGGACTTTTATGAATCAGGAGGGCCTTTGACTTCCTGAATTATGTAGTCGAAGCTTCAAAGGGCTGGGATGAGCCTAATCCAAGGGAAATGGAGAGATTGAGGCCTGCAACCAGTTCCAGGGAGGCATGTATCCCCTTCCTGAGCATATGGAAGTGAAGGCAAAACTTTCAACCCTAACCAGAAGGTTGGAGGAGCTAGAAATGAGATATAAGCATGAGGTATGAGTACGTGGTAAGGACTCCTATCTTGATAAGCCTTGTTTTCATCTATCGATCGTGAGCATCCCGGAGAGCAATGCCCATTGTTCAACAATGAAATCTTGGCGAAGCGAAGCTAATGTTGTGGGTCGATTCAAGCCACAATCGATACTCCGTATGGTAGCACATACTGTGATTAGAGAACCACCTAAATCTCTCATGGAAGCCAAAGCCTCCACAGTATGCACCTCCTGCTACACAATCTCAACATGGTTCCTCATCTCAGACACAACCACCACCATCAACATCTCCTGTTGAGCAAGCTATATTAAACTTGAGCAAAGTGGTGGGTAATTTGGTAGAAAAGCAGAAAACAGTAAATGCCCAAATAAACCAGAAAATTGAGAAGTGGAGAGCACTTTGAACAGGAAGATTGAAAGCCTGCAATCTGAAATTGCTCAAAACGTTGACAACCTACAGTACTCAATTTCTAGGTTGACTAATCAACAACAGGTGCAGGAAAAGGGTAAGTTCCCTTCCCAGACATAGCCTAATCCTAGGGGGGTCCATGAGATAGCTTCAACCAGTGACCCTGCCCCTAAGATAGATGAAGTAAAGGCGGCTATCACTCTGAGGAGTGGTAAACAAGTAGATCAACCAATGCCTACTCCTCTTGAAAAGACCAAAGAGAAAAAGGAAGCAGAGTAAAAAAGAATTTTAATCAAAGAAGATACAGCGAAGAAGAGCACACCCCCTCATTTTCCTCAAGCATTAAAAGGCAAGAAGAAAGCCATCAACCAAACTAAAATTCTAGAAATGCTCAGACAAGTAAAGGTTAACATCCCTCTTTTGGACATGATCAAACAAAGTCCTACGTATGCTAGAAGCAAGGACTTGTGCCTTATAAAAGAAGGGTTGAACATTGACGAAAGCATTCACTTACATAGCGGTCGGTGCCATTATCGATAAAACTCGATCAAATCTGAATCCGGGCTATCCCACCATCTCGGTGAATATAGGAGGGACTTGTGTGGAGAAAGCTCCCCATTGGTTGGGAGCCCAGATGTCGACCTGGCATACATTCGATTATCTGAACAATTGGAAATTTGGGGTGAAGCCTACCACCATCGCACTATCCTTAGCAGACAGATCCATAAAAATTCCAAAGGGCACTATTGAAGATGTCTTGGTGCAGGTTGATAAATTCTACTACCCAGTGGACTTTCTTGTCCTGGACACTGAACCGGATGCTTTGGGGCCTAATTTTGTGCCCATCATCCTTGGGAGGCCATTCTTGGCTACATCTAATGCAATCATCAATTGTCGGAATGGAGTAATGCAATTAACATTTGGGAATATGACACTGGAACTTAATATTTTCCATTTGAGCAAAAAGCACATGTCCTCAATGGAAGATCAAGAACAAGTTTTTCAATTTAATGCCATTCTGGGTGAACAGTATCAGTTGTAGCACATACAAGAGGAGTTGACAGAGGAACCAGGAGAAGTTGCTGATGAGTTACAGGATGTTGCAGACTCATGTGCAGTGCATGGACCTTAGAGAAAAAAAGAAGAAATCCTTCCTTTGTTGACCAAAGAGGGTAGTAACAGTGGAGACAGCATAGAACCTCAACAACTTGACCTCAAACTGCTTCCTGCAGAGCTAAAACATGCATTCTTGGATGAGGATAACCATTGCCTAGTGGTGATTTCTTCACTACTAAATACCCTACAGGAGCAAAATTTTCTGGAAACCCTCAGGAGGTGCAAGCATGTCGTTGGATGGAAAATTTCCGATCCAAAAGGGATTAATCCTTTGGTTTGCACTCATCATATATACACGGAGAAGGAAGCTAAGCCAGTGAGACAACCGTAGAAGCGACTAAATCTACATATGCAAGAAGTAGTGCACTCTGAAGTTCTCAAGGTTCTGCAGGCTGGCATCATTTACCCCATTTCTGATAGTACCTAGGTAAGTCCAACTCAGGTTGTACCAAAGAAATCAGGGGTGACCTGATTAGTGCCCAAAAAGTGCTATTTTGAGTCCTATTCAAGATAGGTTTGAGTACTTTGCTTACTAATCATATAATTGTGATTGTCATGTGCATGTCGCTTAGTGCTTAGGTTGTTTCGAGATTGTTTCGATAGTTTTTGCGGAGTTCTTCGAGTTAACGAGCTTGGCTTCCTATTGGTCTTTGAATGTGAGAATCTTCGATGATTTCTGGCGAGGGTTGAAATGTCAGATACGTGAAGAATTGAAGACAAAGTGATGAATAAAAAGTGCAGGAAGGGATGCAGTAGCAAAACAGAGAAGCAAGAGCAAACCAAGGATTTTCACTAAGATTGCGAAAATTTCGCTAGGATTGCGAAAATTTCGCTACAGGACTATGAAAATTTATGTCGTAATGAAATTTCATGACTTGCGCGAGCTATAAGCCCAGCAAATTTACTATTGCTGAAAATTTTTCAATTTCGTATCTTTGTAGAATTTAAATGAGCTAACCAAATTAAATAGCATAGCGAGTAACTCAGCTTTAATGATTTTGTATTTTGGTTCTAAGCGACCCCGTTTGATTAATTACCATTTGTCCCTTATGTAATTTCATATTTTAGGCATTTTTGTATTTTCACACTTTGGGATTAGGTTATATAAGCCTACAACTTTGTAACGAAGTAACTTTTCATTTATCTACAGTTCACATGGAGGCTTTTTGTTCTGGGGTTTTATTTTTGTCTCTTCTCTGTCATCTTATAATTTCATTGTGAACACACCTTGGAGGATGGCGACTGAGGGATGCTTAACTAAGCCTCATAACCTTAGAATGAGGGTTGCTAGCTGGTTTTGAGACTCTTGCATGTTGTCACATGCTTTGAATGTTACAGTCTTGCATTTATGGTTCCCAACTTTCCAAACTAGGGTTTAATGCCATTTAATGTCTTTTCATTTAATTGATACTTGCTATGCTTTAGGGTTAGTGCATTCTTAATGGTAGATGCTGTGATATCACTAGATGTCATTCTGAAACCATTAAAGAGGTTAAATGCTAGGGTTTCAAGCGAATGGGACTTTGAATGCTTGAGTACTTGGTTTGACTCAATTAGGAGTGGTTCTAGGGTTAGGTTTCATAGTTAAAAACAAGATCGGGTTTGGCTTTGACTAAATGTCATTTACCTTACAATGCGAGAAATAACTTAGGAACCTTTGTAATACCCCCGTGTTATCAGTACAGTGACCCGAGCCTAAGGTTATCATTTCACACTTTCATTTAAGCTATTACTTGTGAACAGTGAGCAGAGAGCCACTTCCCTGTTTTAAACAAATCGAAAATCCAAACAAAAGCCTCACCATTTTCAGAAGCACTAATGCAAAATCATTCGGTAGGATGAAAACCACGTCCGTGTTCGACCTGAACCCATTTATCTTGCGGTAGCTTGACTACGCGGTGGGAGGGCTATAGGAAACAAATTTTATTGATTAGATCACCCTCTGCTTGCGAATCAAATGGCATCGTTCTTGCAGGGGATGGTCTTGAGCGCTTCGTATGATGAGTTGATGTGTACTTGTAATCCGCGTTACAAGTGTTGGTGACCTTTAATCCTTTTTAATTTCATTTGCTTTGTAGCTGGGGACTTTCCTTACTTGGCGATTCACTTGCCACTTTTCTGTCAGTTTTGTTTTTGGCTAACAACGACCTTTCTTTGGCAAGCTTTGTTTGTGTTCTTTGTTTTGTTTCATTTTGTGTAACGGTGTTTATCTGTTTCTTGGGATAACGGTGAATTCTGAAAAGTGAGTGCAGTTGAACAAGGTTGTGAAATCGGTGTACCACGATGATCAAAATGGATCCTCTGCACGAGGAACGGTAGAGTCAACGGTACTCTATGAATCCAGCGATATGCAGTGCATGAGGGATCATATGCACCCAGGGTGAGTGCACGCTTCACACGTCATACCACCAGTGCGATGATGTGGTGGTAAGGCCTGTTGGTACCCTGCTCCCCACGTTCCATGGAATGGAGAATGAGAATCCTTATGCTCATATCAGGGATTAGAGTATGCCTGACTTTTAAGGGAAGGAGTGTCCGACCTTGGATTTACTGTGGCTTATTCCGACAACTTTGAAAGATAAGGCGAAATATGGCTCATTCATTGAGGCCCGAGGACAATTAGGAGTGGGCCGAGACTCAGTAGAGTTTTGAAGAAATTCTTCAGTACAACAAAGACCAACAGTTTGAAGAAACGGATCTACACCTACTCATTGCCAATGATGAAGTTTTATCGGTGTTGGGAAGATTCATGAGACCATCAATGCATGCCCACACCATGGTTTTGATACATGGATGCTAGTGAATCATTTTTATGATGGTATGTCTCCAGCCATGAAGCAACTATTGGAAACCATGTGTGGAGGTAACTTTTTGAGCAAAAACCCGGATGAGGCCATGGACTTTTTGAACTATGTGGCTGAAACCTCAAAGGCATGGGATGAAGCCGGCGAATCGAGGAGCCCAGAAAGATCAAGGCCTTTGAACCACCGGAGGGGGCATTTATGCACTTTCAGAAGACACGAGAGAGATAAAGCAAAGCCGACCACTTTGACTCGAAGGGTTGGAGAAAATTTGGAAATGAGAAGCGACCACTGCAATCTGACGATAGCAGAGTTTTGCATCTCATCCATCTTGTTTTGATTGTCGGACAAATGGTCATCTACAGGGAACCTTTGGCTGAGCATGCCATGTGCGAATCAAAAATAAGCCACCCTTCAAATGCTCCATATGGCAGCTTTATAACCCCAATTGGAGGGAAATCATCGAGCACGTCATGGAAAGCGAAACCCCACATATATTCCTCACGAGAACACGTGGCCAGTTTGGCTCCCTTATTTAACGGCGGTAGGCTCCACCTTCTTCTCCTGTTGGCGAATCCGAATTTAAGTAAAGTGGTAGGCACGTTTGTAGAAGAAACCGAAGGTGTTGAATGTGCGGAGCCATCGAGAAGAAATTGGCGTCCAGCTCGCCGGCAGGCGGGCAAGTGCCATGCGGTTTGAATTTCGGTTGTGCGACGGCGCGACAGGTTACGAAGGAGAATTTCCTTCGATCGGCAACATCGGAGAAGGGAATGCATGAAATAAGGCTGACGATGATCCGAATGTAAGGAGTGATGAGTCAAAGGCCGGTGGTGACATTAAAGTGGTAAGAAGCGGGAGCCGGCAATCCCGACTCCCCAATTAAGTCGGCCCTACCGGTAGCTAACCCGCCAAAACGGAGTCAACAAATAGGGAAGAGGTGAAGGCCCGGTGTACCCCCTCCATTCCCACGGGCTCTCGAAAAAGAAAAGATTCAGTTAACGAACAGAAATGCTAGAGGTTTTCTGATAGTGAAGTTAATATTCCTCTCCTTGCTTGACATGATCAAAGCAGATTATAGTGCAGGTGCTGGGGACATGCCGGTAAAGAGGTCAATGTAAATAAAAAGGCTTTTTGTTGACAGTGAGTGTATCATTAGTCTGAACCAGTGAAATATAAAGACCGGGATGTCCTGATCGGTCGATATTGGAGGCATTAGTGTGGAGCTTTCAACTGATGAACTTGGGAGCTAGTGTGAACAGCACACACGCAGGTATTCCATGTACGAAGCAACTTGGTTTGAAGTGACTGAAACCCCCCGTCCATCCTGCTGTCACTAAGCCCAGGTAGATCTATTAAAATGTAGAAGGGGGACCGTGAGGATGTTTTTGTCACAGTGGACTTGATTTTACTATCCAGTAGATTTTGTCGTACTTGACACAAAGCCGGTTGCGACGAGGAGCGATCATGTGGGTTCTTATCATATTGGGAGGCCATTATTGACTGCCGAATGCCATAATAGAAATGGGAATGGGGTTATGCAACTCACATTTGGGAATATGACAGCAGAACTCAATATCTTTCATTTGAGTAAAGGCATATGCACTGAAGGAAGATGACGTGAAGAAGTGCGTATAATAGATGCGATTCTTGAAGAAACAGGCTGTGAGCCGGCCCGGGAGGCAAGATGTATTAACCCGAGTTATCCCGAGATGCCTCGGAGAGCAGAGAAGAACCTCGATGCATGAGCTTAGGGCGGGGAGTCTTGGGGAGAAAAAATAAGTTCTACCTACATTGACTAGTGATGAACGAAGGAACCTCAACAGTTAGAGCTCAAAACCCTCCCAATTGAGTTAAAGTATGCATTTCTGGAAGAAAATAGGCAATGCCCAATTGTGATATCATCACTGCTAACCACTTCACAGGAGCATAACACCAACGCCTTCTCAAAAGGAACAACTGACATTGGGGTGGAAAATTTCGATTTAAAAGGCATAAACCCATCAATCTGTACCCATCATTTACACAGAAGAGGGTCACAGGCTGTTGGCGACCACGGCGGGAGTTGAACCCCCACTTGCGGGAAGTAGTTCGCATTGAAGTCTAAAATTGCTCCCAGTAGGTATCATTCACCCATTTACGATGCTTGCAGGTAAGCCCGACCAGTGGTGCCCAAGAAGTCGGGAGTTACAATATGAAAAATGAAAAGGGTGAAGAATTGTCTACGGAGCTTACCAGGGTGGAGGGTGTGCATAGACTATAGGAGGCTCATTGAGGTAATGAAAAGATCACTTCCCGTTGCATTCATTGATCGGCTCCTTGAAAGTTCTGGCGCCAGTTCTGGCCTTTTTGGATGGTTATTCGGGGTACTGGATAGACATTGCGGAAGGGGATCGGGAAAAGACCACTTTACTTGTCCATTTTGGCGTATGCTTATAGGAGAATGTAGCTTTTGGTCTTTGCAATGCCGAGCCACTTTTTTGAAGATGTATGCTTAGTATGTTTAGCGATATGGTGGAGCATAATGGAAGTATACATGGATGATATCAACGCGTATATGGAGGCGATTTTGAAGAATGTCACGATTAATGCAGGCCATCCTGTGAGAGGTGCATGAAGAACACAGTGCTCAAGCGGAGAAGTGCATTTGTAGTTAACCAAGGAATTATCTTGGGGCACATTATTTCCAAAACGAGGGAATGAAGTTGACAAAGCAAAAATTGAACTTATTTCAGCTACTGAGTCCCAACTGAATGTTAAGCAGGTTAGGCAATTCTTGGTCATGCGAGGCTTCTATAGAAGATTCATTAAAGACTTCTCGAAGATTGCTAAACCCACATGCAAGCTCTAGAAGATGCCAAATTTGTTTGGGAGAAGAATGCGGAGAGCTTTGAAGAGTGAAGTCCCATTTGACTCTTTGCCCAGATAGTATGAGCACCTGGCGCGGTTGCCTTTGAAGTGATGTGTGATGCAAGTGATCTTGCTATCGGACGATGCCTAAAGGCCAAAGAGAGGATGGGAAGCCTCATGTAGTCTACTATGTAAGCAAAACCTTGAATGAAGCCTGAAAATTATCTTTACTACAGAGAAGGGGTATTGCGGTAGTCGCCTTAGACAAGTTTCGAGCATACTTGGTCGGGTTTGATATCAGGCGTATTTCTGAGACCATTCCTTTGAAATATCTCCTAGCAAAGCAAAATGCCAAAGCAAAGGCTTATCAGATGGGTTCTTCTACTTGAGAGTTTAACACGAATTAAAGACGAGAAAGGGTAGAGAATGTTGTGGCAGATCATCTTTCAGTTCAACGATAACAGATGTTGCTCATGGCCACCATGTGTGATCAGTTCTGAAGAATCTGCAGTGGTGGGAAAAACCACAGGCATGCTCACCATTTACCATTGATTCTCATGACAGGAGAAGCCCATTGATTGGAAGGAACAAGGATAGAAAAAATATTTCTTTGCGAGAAGGTCCACTCCTATTATTAGGAAGAGCCTTCTTGTTTAAATACTATCTGGATCGGATAATCGAGAAATGTGTGCTGATGAAGAGCGGCGGGGATTACGAGCCCGCGCCACGAGTGCTGTGGTGGTCACTTTAGCCAGCGGCAGTAAGAAGTGCTGCAGTCTGGTTTCTATTGGCCTTCATTATTTAAAGAAGCACACCAATGTGCCGTGTGTGTGATAGATTCCAAAGACTCGGGTGATTGTCTCGCCGTCATATGATGCCCCTAAACACAATTTTAGTGGTCGAGCTTTTCGATGTTTGGGGCATCGATTTCATGGGACCTTTCCCCACATCCTATGGTCACACATACATATTGGTGGGAGTGGACTATGTGTCCAAATGGGTTGAAGCAATCCCTACTTGAGCCAATTACCACGAGGGTGGTGTAAATTCTTGGCCGAACATCTTTCCTGAGTTCGAGTCGAGAAGCCATTATTAGTGATGGAGTTCACATTTACCGTAACAAACCTTTTGAAAACCTCATGGCTAAATACGGTGTGAAACATAGAGTGGCCACCCCTTACCATCCTCAAACAAATTAATTGAGTAGAACTTGCTAACGGAGATCGAACCATTTTTAATGAAGATGGTAAATAGCGGCGAGGAAAAGGCGGTCCGTATTTGCTTGATTCATTTGTGGGCTATCGACGGCTTCAGACAATCCTTGGAATGTCCCCTTATCGGTTGGTCTATGGTAAGGCATGTCACCTTCAGTGGAGATCGAATACAAGGCATGGTGGAAGCGATCGAAGGCGAACATGGATCTAAGTGAAGTAGGGTCAAAATTCTTGATCTCGATGAGTTGGAAGAAATCTAATGGTGACACTTGAATTGAAGATTGCAAAGGAAAGATCAAAACAATGGCATGTTCAAATGATAAGCGGAAGAAATTCAACAGAGGACCAAGTCCTCTGCGCGACTCGAACTCCATGTTCCCGGGCAAGCTCAGATCGCGTGGGCGGGTCCATTCATTAATTGACGGCATACTGATGGTTCGGTGGACCTACTCAATCCAAATGATAACAAGGTGATCAAAGTCAATGGACGAGAGGAGGTAAAGCCTATGTTGTGCAACAGAACCGTCAAGGAGGAAATTCTCATACGGACTCACACAATCCTGAGTCCACACGTTGAGGTGGCTCCTTCTTAGTCCCAAAGCCATTGATTTTATTGTTTAGTTTTGATTAAATTTCTTTTTGTTTAAAATTTTTGCCAGATTTCCATACTATCTTAAAACCAAAGCTACTGTCACCATAACAATGGAAATGACCCTTCCAACCACCATGTTTGAGGTACAGTTCCATCCGCTGGTTTTCTGTTCCCATGCTAAGCCGGTTAAGTGAATTTTCATATTTTGAATTTAGTTTCTTGTTGTAATACATGTCTACGAGTGGCCAAATTCGTTTCTCTTTAATTTTTAAATTGTATTTTGTGTATCTTCTCTTGCCTTTATTTGAAAATTTGAAACCCTGTATGTTACCTTAATGTTAGAAAAATTCCATGCATGATTTAGTTTTTGGTCAATTGAGGTTTCAACATATTTAACCTTGAACATTCCCCCTTTAGCTAATTCACACACTGCACCCCAGCTTGTACCAATAGGTTGAGAAGCTATATACCTCTTTCCACTTTGTAAAGCCGGCCTTAAATTTGTTGACGACCCATAATAGGTTTGTGTTACCATGTATGAAGACCAATGTAGTCTTCCAAATGAAAAGAAAGAAAAGCAAAAGAAAAAGAAAAAGAAAATAAGAAAAGAAATAAAGTCGTGATGCTTTGCCTTGAAACAGAACACGGTCAGGGGTATATGGCGAAAGCCTTTAAAGCCGATGCCTAAACCTTAATTGGTTGGGAGTCATCGACTTAGTGTCGCTACACGGGTAGATGGGTAGAGTTTAGGCGTGTTATAGGTGCTTAATTCTGAAATCGTTGGATGCAGGGTGAAGCTGCCCCGAGTTTGTGGTCAAGTGATCCTTTTGACGATGCCCTAAACCTTAATTGGTTAGGAGTCATCGGTGGACCCCCATTACACGGACTTTGGTGAAGTCGAGTTTTTAGCATTGCACCCTACATTGCAATCAAGGAAGAAATAAGAGTGTAGCTAATCCTATTTAGGTTGGTCAACAGTTTAAGGCCATGGCAGTAGCTAGGTTGGGGGGAGGGAATAGCTTTGCATTTTATTAGCTCAAGCTGGTTACCTTATGAACAATTAGATTTTGGTGGAAATTCAGGTTGACTTCCTTGGAACAGATGTAGCCCTAAAACTTGTTCTTATATGGTTTTTGTTCTTTCATGCCGGTTTTCATACAGGGTGTAAATTGTTCATACTAAAGGTAAAGCTTACCTGTACATATACTTTTTGAACCATAAACACTTTTTGTAAAAACACAGCATGCATACCTTTATTTTTTTGCATTGCTAAGGGACTAGCAACGTGTCGGTTGGGGGGTGTGATTAGTGCCCAGAAAGTGCTATTTTGATCTATTCAGATATAGTTTTGAGTGCTTTTTGCACTAATCATAGGAATTAAGCCAATTGTCATGTGCATGTCGTAGTGCTCGATTTGTTTCGAGATTGTTTTGGATAGTTTTACGAGGTTCTTGATTCGCGAGCTTGGCTTCCTATTGGTGCTGAATGTAGAATCTTCGATGGTTTCGCAGTGAGCGTTGAAATATCAAGATCTGGTGAAGAATTGAAGACAAAGTGATGAATAAAAAGTGCAGGAAGGGATGCAGTAGCAAAATAGAGAAGCAGGAGCAAACTAAGTTTTAAGCTAAGATTGCGAAAGTTGTAATCATGTGAATTGCTTAAGCCCTAAGCAATTTCGCTGGCTAAATTCTTGTTGCTAGCGAAAATTTTCAATTTCGCTATCTTTGTGAAATTTCGCTAGGCTAGCGAAATTTCGCTAGCATAGCGAAATTTTCGCTATACTTGAGAATTTACTACATAAGCGAAATTGCTTTCATTTGTGATTTTGGTATTTTTGGTTCTAAACTACCACGTTTTGATTAATTACCATTTTGTCCCTTATGTAATTTCATATTTTAGGCATTTTTGTATTTTCACACTTTGGGATTGCCTATATAAGCCCCTACAACTTTGTAACCACAAATGCTTTCATTTTAATACGAGTTTCCCTTGACTTTTCATTCTAGGGTTTATTTTGCTCTCTTCTCTCTCCCTCTTTCCCTCATTTTCATTTGCCAGGCTACACCACTTGAGGATGACAGCTCAGGGATGCTTAGCTAAGCCTCCTGTATGAAGATGAGGGTTGCTGGCTGGTTTGGGGCTCTTTGCATGTTGTCCTCATGCTTTGAATGTTACAGTCTTTGCATTTATGGTTCCTGACTTTCGAACTAGGGTTTAATGCCATTTAATGTCTTTCGGCTGGTCAATACTTGCTATGCTTTAGGGTTCGATTGCATTCTTAATAGGTAGATGCACTAATATCCTTTAGATGTCATTCTGAGCCATTAAAAGAGGTTAAATGCTAGGGTTCAAGCTGAATGGGACTTTGAATGCTTAGTACTTGAAGTTTTGACTCAATTAGGAATTAGTTACAGGTTAGGTTTCATAGTTAAACGAATCAGGTTTTATTTTGACTAAATGTCATTTTGCCTAATCACGAGAAATAACTTGAGGACAACGTAATACCCCATGTTATCAAGCTAGTGACCCGAGCCTTTAAGGTTATCATTTCACACTTTCATTTAAGCAATTAATGTATTAACATTGAACAAGCGACTTCCCACATTTTTAAACAAATCCGAAAATCAAGCAAAGCCTCATAATTTTCAAGCACTAATGCGGAATCATTAGGTAGGATGAAAACCCATCCACGATGTTCTACCCTAGACGCTATCTTTGCGTTAGCTTGACTACGGCGGTAGGAGAACATAGGAAACAAATTTTGTTGATTAAGTCCGCCTATAGTGGCACGAATCAAACCTTTGTGCGAGAATGAAAAAAGGGGAGAAGATGTGTCAGCTCGCCTTACCACGAGGTTGGAGGGTATGCATTGACTCTGGGAGGTTGGATAGTATTAAAAATACCATTTCCTTTATCATTGATCAACTTCTTGAGAGAGTTCAGAGCACCCATTCTCTTTGCTTCTTAGATGGTTTGTGGATACTTTCAAATTGAGATTGATCACGAGAGGAACCAGGAAAACACGCTACTGCCACATTTGAGTGCGTATCCCTACGGCGAAGTCCCCTTTGGCCTTTGCAATGCTGGCACTTTCAAAGTGTAATGCTTAGCATTTTCAGCTATTTGGTGGAGCGCATTATATGGAGACCTATGGATGATATCACCTTATATGGAGATGCACGAGAATGTTTGACCCGACCTTGAAGCTGTGCTCCGATGATGCATTAGAAAAACTTGATGTTCAAGCTTCGGAGAAATGCCATTTTATGGTAAATCAAGGGATTGTCTTGGGGCATGTTATCTCCAACAAGGGGATTGAAGTGGACAAGGCCAAAGTCGAGTTGATTACTAAGTTGCCACCTCCCATAAGTGTAAAGGCAGTGAGACAGTTCCTTAGGCATCCAGGTTTCTACAAGAGGTTCATCAAGGATTTTTCAAAAATTTCCAAACCTCTATATGAGTTACTGGAAAAGGATGCTAAATTTGTGTGGAGTGAATCCTTCCAAAAGAGCTTTGAAGAGCTTAAATCTCCTTGACCCACTTTGCTCTATGGTGAGAGCACGGCCAGCGGCTCCTTTTGAGGTCATGTGTGATGCCAGTGATCTTGCTATTGGGGCAGTCCTTGGCGAAGTGAGGATGATCAGAAGCCTTGTGGTGTATTATGCAAGCGAGACTACGAAAAAGCTGAAAAATTACACCACACAAGGAAGGAGCCTTACAGTGGTCTATGCCTTAGACAAATTTCAAGCATACTTGGTAGGGTCAGACATTGTCATCTTCATAGAGCCGATACGCGTTGGAGGTACCTCCTAACCCAGCGAGATGCAAAAACAAGGCTCATCGGATGGGTTCTCCTACTCCGGGGAATTCAATCTCTGAGATCAAGAGACGAAGGGGGTAGAGAATGTTGTAGCGGATCCACCTCTCGGGCTAACCACAGCTCCTGACACACATAGCCCCGATCCATGATGAGTTTCACGAGGAATCTCTGGCTGTGATATAGGAAAAGCACTCCACACATTATGCCCACATTGTAACACCCGAAATACCTAGTTTAAGGTGTTTAGGGTATATTATAAGGCTAAATAGGAATTTTAGGAAATAAAACGAGAGACCGAAATGAATATTAGAGACAAAGGTAAATTAGTCATTTACCATGAGGACATAAAAGGCATAAATCGAAGTTTATATGCCATTATGAGATTTGAAAAGTTGGAATAGGAAATAAGAGAGAAATGGGGGACAGATGCAATTAGAAACTTAAAAAAGCAAAAATGGGTTTTGACTTGTGAGCATGGCCTTAACTTAAATTGGATTTAAGACAATTTAGTCTCAAATTAGGAAGGAAACAAGCCCAGTAAAAAGAGAAGAAGAGAAGAGGAGAAGTTCAAGCGAGGCAGGTATGGAACTACATGGGCTTTAAAGCTTTGAATGGTTTTTCCATGCAATTGTATGGTTATTAAGTTTTGTCTCCAAACTTAGGGTTTGTTAGGATTTCATCCCCAACCAAAGTATTGAAATTAGAGTTGGTAAAACTCTAAATGGCACAAAAGATGGTTATAGAATCCTCCACTTTGAGGATGGATTAAAACAGATTAAATTGTATGGAGTTAGGGTTTAGAACAAACCCTAACAAATCTCTATGTTTGGATCATGTAGGTTGTAATTCCATATTAGAGTGTTTTGGAAGGATTTCATGATATGTTTTGAAATAAGATAAGTATTGAAAAGGAATTGAGTAGAAAAAGAAGGATTCTGAGAAATATGGAATGATTTTGATGTGTGTGTAGGAAGTATGGAGTTGATTGGGTGAAAATATGGAAAAAATGGGAGAAAACACACATTAAGGGCATTTCGGGGACATGTGCAGTACACCTTGAACATGGGGTACATGTCAGCCAGGAATCGAACATGTCTCGTCTGGTCGGACTGTGTCTTAGGTACCTTATCTTTCTATTTTGACCGGTTTTATTATTTTAGTATAAACACTTTCGTTTCTTATCCGATTTGAGTAATTTCAAGTGGATAATTAAACTAGACTTAAGGAGAACCAAACATCCAGAAATAGATGCCTTCAAATTCTGATTTTATGTAGCCCAAAATTCCCACTCAAATTGGGGCCATGTTCAAGCAATTTACCAGTTCTGTTTTAAACATAGAGGAAATTAGTCGGGTTGTTTTTAGGACATAACTCGAGTTTCGGTGCTCCGATTTGGGTGATTCTAATTGGAGAAGAACCCTTAGCACCTTAGCTTTAAATCATTACAAAGAACAAGTGTCAAATATGGAGTCAAGACACTAGAAAATGAGTATTACAAACTGTCCCAAGTGTAATATCGGTAAATTGACTAGTTTGGCATGAAAATGCCATAACTTTAGTTTGGATGATCCGATTTGAATGATTCGATTTCTAGGAAGTAAAGTAGGTCGTAGAGAGGAATAAGAACACATGAATGAGTGTGATTTCATAAACATCATACTTTACAAGTATATGAAGTGCCATGTGTAATAGGCATGAAACAAAGGAAAATATAGAAAATCAAACATGTATAAATGTGTTCATGAAACATGAATGTGATATGGAAAATGAAGCAGCTGAAAGTATGAATACTGAATATGATAAGGTAAATTTTCATAGACACATAATATAGTTCAAATTTATATATGATTATTATCATATAGCAGAATGATAACAAATGATAGAAATAATATGAGATGAGTATACGTGAATGAATATATGAATGAGTATACGTGAATGAGTATACATGAATGTGTATACGTGAATGAGTATATGAACAAGTATACGTAAATGAGTATATGAATGAGTATACGTGAATGAGTATATGAAATAAGTACATAGATTGAGTATATCTTTGAAAAGATAATACGAAAGTGAAATTGGAATTGAAATGTGATTATGATCGGTTATGAATGCTATTTGTGAAATATATAAGTATATATATATATTGATTTGAATTATTTTTATTAGAAATGTTTGTCAAATAAGTATATGTGTGCGTGTATTTGAGCTATAAGTAGAAATTATTACATAAAAGTAAAGCGATAATTCAGAGTATGCCACATCAGTGGAATGACCGACACTGTGGGATTCACAGGCGGGTCGTCATGAAGGTAATCGCAAATATGGAATGCGAAATCACATTTTTATTATTGAATGACCAACATGGCTGGGGATTCGCAGCTGGGTCGTCATGGTCGCAATGGTGTTAAATGCGGAAATCACATTTGCTGCGAATGACGGACGGCGGGATTCCCAGTGAATCATTAGTGAATGTCGATTTCTATAGCCATATGTGAGGCGGTATTAATTGAATGCGAAATCATGTACTCTTGAATGACGGATGAGGCGGGATTTAGAAGTGAATCATCGTGAATGTCGACTTCTATAGCCATATGTGAGGCGGTAATAATTGAATGCGAAATCCACATAGCTGCGAGATGACAGCCAGGCAGGCGGGGATTCCCCGAGTGAATGCGCCGTGAGATGTCGACTTCTACTAGCCATATGTGAGACGGTAATAATTGAATGCGAAGAATCACATTTACTCTTTTGAATGACGACAGAGGCGAAGGATTCCCCAGTGAATATATCGTGAATATGGCTTCTATAATATATGAAGCGAAAGAACAATCAATGATCATGAAATCACATTATCTTTGAATGTGACAGGCGGGATTCACACAGTGAATGCATGGAAACGAATGTAAATTTCTATAACCATATGTGAGGCGGTAATAATTGAATGTGAAACCACATTGCTCTTGAATGTGAGCAAGGCAGGATTCACCAAATGAATGCGTCACGAATGTCGACTTCTATAGTTATATGTGAAATCACGATCAAAAAGTGAAAAAACAACACAATATAAAAAATTTGTTTAAGTATGCATTTACATTACATAGACATAGTAAAAGGCATTATTTTGTAAATGCATTTGGATAGAAATGTAAATGTTTATGGTTATACAGAAATGAAGTGCCATGTGACAAAGATCCAAAATGAATATTCTGATAGAAAGTACTTTGGAAATGTTTGATATCGGAGTAAGCGGGCTCGACGGATCATGTGTGGTCGAGTAGGGGATTGGTGCTGACACACAGAAAATAGAAAATTAAATAAAATGATAACTAAAAATTAAGCGGGCATCCCGGATCATGAATTGTAATTGCTAGAGGAGTTGATTAATGGCCGGTAGTGATAATGATAAGAGTCTAATATGTATCGGTATCAATTTGATTTGACCCTGTATGTATTTGATATGTTCCGATTTGCCATTGTAGATGTATAAGTTTATTTTGAATATGATATGACATGCCATACGTAGAAGATATGAATTGAAACTTGTAAAAGACATGACACGGGGAAATGTCTGAACAAGATAATGATATGGAATCAGAAAGATAAAATCTATATGTATAATAATATGATATAGGTTAGAAGTCACATAAGAATAAGTTTGAATTATATTCATAAGGAAAAGTAAATGTAAAAGATAGTGGCGATTATTGTTGGTGGTCGTTGCATCTGTATGTTCATGGCGTAGAAACATACGGGTGTTGTCAGTGCCGTTGCAGAAGAGAGATAAAGAGGACGGGGACATTTCCACACCGGCACTACGGGCCGACTCGGAGATAGGTGCTCACATGCTATTTTGATCTGATGTTTTATGATGATATCATACATATGAAATGTTGTATAAGTAGTGGGACTTAGCATATGTGTAGAGATTTTAATGGATACCACTCAGGTGAAATGATTCTTTGTATATGTAAATAATTTTGGTTATTACAAAAATTATTTGTATACCCACAGGTATAAGTTAAGCTCTAGAAAAAAAAAAAAAAAAAAACAGGTAAAGAGTATCAGATATAGTCTCTCGCTCCCCAAAACCGGTTCTGATCCGCCAATCGGGTCGGATAGGGAATCGAGGCGTGACACACATTGCCAATTTTTTAGCAACAGGGGAGATCCCTACTAAATGGAAGGCACAGGACAAGAAATACTTCACTTCTTTGAGAATCCATTTATTTTTATTGGGGCTTCATTTAAGTCGAATGTTGTGCGACCAGTATAATTAGAAGATGTGTGCCTGGAGGATAACAGTAGGGGATTCTCAGCCATTGCCATGAAAATGCTTGTGGTGGCCATTTTGCTTCACAGAAAACAACCATGAAAGTGCTTCAATCCGGATTCTACTAGCCTTCCTCTTCAAAGATGCTCACAACATATGTCGAGGGTGTGATAGATGCTAAAGACTTGGGAAGCTTTCTCGCCGTCACATGATTCCCTTGAACCCAATCCTTATAGTGGACTTATTTGATATTTGGGGTATTGATTTCATGGGACCATTAAATCATTTCCCAGGTTTTTAGTATATCTTGATGGGGTGTATGTATCAGTGGGTGGAAGCGATTGCTGCAAGTATGACCACGGGGTGGTGCGAGTTTTGAAAGAAAACATCTTCTCCAGATTTAGGTTCACATTTTTGCAACAAACCCTTTGAACCCCTCCTAGCTAAGTATGAAGTGAAACACAAAGTGGCCACCCCTTACCATCCTCAAACTAGTGGACAAGTGGAGCTTGCCAATAAAGAAATCAAAACCATTATGATGAAAGTGGTGAACACCAACAAGAAGGACTAGTTCCTCAAGCGCTAGACCTTATGGGCACATAAAATGACCTTGAAGACAATTCTCGAATGTCCCCTTATGCTTTGGTTTAAGTAAACGTACCCTCCTGTGGAATCGTCTAGGCATGGGTGGGCGTCGAAAACTAAACCTAGATTTGGGAAGAGCCGGCCTCAAAAGGTTCCTCGACATCAATGAGTTGGAGGAATTGCGAAATGATGCCTATGTGAACTCAAAAATTGCAAAAGACAGGTTGAAAAAGTGGCATGACCAGATGGTGGTTCAGAAGAATTTCGAAAAAGGGGGCCAAGTGTTGCTCTATGATTCCAAACTGCATCTTTTTCCAGGCAAACTCAAATCAAGGTGGACTAGTCCCTTCACTATCATGAAGTCTACACCAATGGACAATAAAGTTTTCAAAGTGAATGGCTAGAGGCTTAAACCATATGTAGCCCCTTTCACACCAGACAAGAAGGAACTCCCCCTCCTTGAACCCCCAGAAGTTTGAAAAGCTACGCTAAGTGGGCTCGGTCTCTACAAAGACTCAAAAAGGTCACTTCCTTTTGTTGGATTTTGTTTCTTTCAGTTTAATTTTTATATTTGTTCCTGCATGCTTTCTTTAGTTTTAGCCTAATTCTAATCTAGTTTTCACACTTCTGTGCTCTTATTCTTTTTTTGTGATGTCTTGTTTTGTAAGAGTTGTCAGCTAAAGGGAAGAAGATTTCAGCAGGTTGAAGGCCAAATTTCACAAGGTTTGCGAATTTTCGTAATATAGCTTCATGGTCCTGAAAAATCAGCAAAAACTAAAAAAATAAAATTTCTAACAAAATTAAAACTAGAACATCAAACACAAAAAATTTAACAAAATTAATCTAACTATAAATTTTAAAATTCGGCAGGTTGCCTCCAAATAACTGATTAATGTCTGCATGAACATTTCTTTGCGAGAATGTTTTCATTTAAGCAAAACTCTTTTCCCTCTTCAAAATGGATCTCAGCTTCATTTTAAATTTTCCTCGATTCACTCGTCCTCTTACGAATCAGTATTCAATCAACCAGTTCTTCCTTGTGTCACTTGGGAATGCATCCTTGGGCTAATTCTGCATGGATAGGGCTAGCTGCCCTACCTAAGTCTCTAGATTCTTCAAATAGGCATTGGTATTGGCCTGAAACGCAGTTGTGTTTGCCTGGAATGCTGCTAGCTTAGTAAATTTCTGCTCATGTATGTTCCTTATTTCCTCCCATGAAAGCAAGCATCTGGTCCTCAAAGGAATTAGATCTCCTCTGCCCCTGATTTTCTACCCTTTGTCCTGCTAGCTTCTGCTGCTACTATTGTTGTTGGAACCCAGGTGAGGCATGATATTGCTACAGATTCTATCCAGGTCTTTGACCTTGCTATGCTCCTCCCCCATATGAGAAGTTCTAATGGTTCACCGATCTTGGTGTGTAGTTGGTAGAGCCAGGGTGAGGTTGGGCTTAAAAGTGTAACTCTGGTTGGCATTGAGAATCTTGTGCCTCCTCAACAATGGACCCTCTGGTTTGATCCCTCTTGGTACTCTTCTTCAAAGTTCTCTTCATCTCTTTGTCCCCCACTTCAAATTACGGCATGGCTCATATAATTGTTTAGAGCTTGCTCATTAATCAAACTTTAGCTATTGTGATCATTCAATTAAAGCTCGATTACCACTCCCTTCGATCTGCTGCTTTTGCTCCACACGATGCTTGGATGGAGCTTTGTAGTTGCATTTGTAGTCTTATCAATACCTTGCCTCCTGCGCACTTCTTCTTTTGAGCCACATAGCGGTACGCTGTCCAGTTATACCCTTTAGGCATAATTCATGGAATGTGTTAGAAGATTTCCATCCCGGAGTGGTCGAGATCATTCATGCATCGAGCATCTTTTTAGCAGTCTTTTTTAACTTTCCCATGCATTGTAGAGATTTTCATCCTCCACCGCCCAGAGATATGTTTCTCCTCTTCTTTGAAGTAGGGGGCTAGGAGGGGGGAGAATCTGCCCCATATAAGCCTCCACCGGTTCTTCCCGATTTACGTGGTCCAATGAGTAGTGACTCGAATCAGGTGCTACCACATCTCTCTGATGAGAACGGAAAGAGCTGCACCTTGATCACTTCTAGTTTCACCTCGGCTGGCAAGCGCCATTGGTCATCTCCTTAGATCTTCATATGCTCATTAGGGTCTTTAGAAGGATGACCCCGATGAAAACATTAACTCTTTGCCATAGTGATCAAAGTGGTTTCGATTCAAAATTGTTGGCTTAACCAGTGGTTAATACGCATTAGAATGTCGTCTTGAAAGAAGGCCTCCAAAAGTCTTCCATAGTCATTTGTCTTTAAGGTTTATCTGTTTCTGCTTCTTTTGGAATAGCTTCCAATATTTCTCTTTGATTTTCCATACTTTTAGATTCTGCACTTGTACTCTTCCTCAAATTCCTCAGTGTTATTTCTATTTCTATATCCACGGGTAGTAGATCGCTGCGGTTTTGTGCATCACACTCTCTTCTTGAAATAAACACATTGAGAAGTATCAAAATAAATCTGTGGAAAGCGATTACTACAGTTTGGCTCATAAAATATTTTTAGTAGCTTATTAAGCTACTGCAGTTAAAAACTATTTTTGTGTTTTTCATTTATCTATGATAAAATAAAGAAAAATGTCCAAATTAGAAATTCTCTCTTTGGTTAGAATATTGATCTTTAAATTCATTAATCTACCGGCATGCTTATGAAAAACTTGTTAACCCTTTTTTTCATATATAGACCGGGTTCAATGGATGAGATCATATGTTTACAAATTTAAGAAACTGTTACCAAGGACTATTATCTAATCCCCGGCAATGGAGCCAAAAACTTGTTCAAACCTGATTGTGCATACTAAGTTATGACTCTGCCACCTAAGGACTATTATCTAATTCCCGACAAAGGAGCCAAAAACTTGTTTAAACCTGCTTTGATGAAAATATATGTTTGTCCTTTTTGTAAACTAGATTCATTAAAAAATTTGATTTTGTCTAAATCACTGCAAGTGCCACTGGAATCTTAAGTAATAAAAAGGATTTTCATTAGAATCTCTCAATATCGTTCACGAGGATTGATGATGAATCATAAAACTGACTACTGACTACCGAGATCCATCTTATTTAAACTGCAATATTAAAAGGTGATTAGAATGAATAAAATAACACTAAAGTAATTTCACTAGTATACATAAAAAATATTAATAAGAATGGAATTGAGAGTTCACTAAGACAACACTGGGAAATAGACCAATGAATTATAGCTAAGCCATAAGTTGGAAAGTTGAATTTTTCAAAGATGCATTGTGGTATGGTTTAGATTTCTCCCTTAACCATACCTTTCACTAGTTAAAAATTCATGTTTCTTTCGTAATCATGGGTCTAATTAGTTAGTTGTAATATATAATCCTCTTTCTAAGATGTGGTATTTTTTCTTTTCGATACTTATGCCAAATCTTAGAATTTAAGGAATTTTTCCCCTTTATAGATAGGATTTGCAAGCCTTCTTCAACTTGGTTGGCACCTCATCCTTCAATGCTGATGAAATTCTCCATCTCCTTGATTAGATCTTTGCCAACATGGGATCAGAATCCTTTCATCATAAAAGAGGAAACCTGCGAGTGATTAAAGCGATGCCATCAAACCATCCTCAAACATGAGTAAGTTAGTGATTTATACGAGTAATCTTCGAGTTCGGTAGTTAAAGTATTAGTCTCTCATACCCGCAAAAGAACTACTCTATCTGTTTCAAGGGATTAACTTCATCGTGTCACGAGGCCTCCTGGAAATAAGAGCAAGATACAATACTTTGTTTGGGTACACGGTACTAGTACTTGGAACAAAAAAGTTTAAAAATAATACCAATCAAATAAATTTAAAAATTCTAACTACGGCGTTCTTCCAATTTGTGTAGAAAATAACAATCATCATCGACCCATTCCCAGAGGGAGCTCAACCTTTCAAAACTAGTTCACTTATATCAGTTACTAACTTATCAGGAAAATTCACTGAAAGTGTAAACGAACTTAAATAAATGAACTCCATAAATTTTTCAAACTCCATTTCATTCAAAACAGTAATGAAAGAGAAAATTTTATAAGAAATTCCAGCTCGAAGCTGCACATCAATTCATTACTCAACTCCAAAAAAATCAAAAGAAAACTAACTTAAAACTACACTCTAACTAAATCTACTAAAAAGGAAATAAAAGAAAAATAATATGCAAAGAGTCTTCAACTACCTAGAAGTCTTGGAATTGTGGAAGTTGCGCACAGTACCCTAGATGAGTCCATTTATAGACTATCCATTGTTGGGCCTCACTTCAAGACGGTATTGTGGATCCCCAAATTTCTGGCCCAATTTGGTCGCTCTGTTGCAACATAGAAAGTTTTGTCGCGACACAGTCTTCAATCTTTGTCGCTGGCTTCTGTCGCATCATTCAGTTTTCTGTTGCAACCTATTCTCTGAGCATTTTCTTGGATTTTGTCACGACAGACTTTGATAATGTCGCGACATAGTTTTGATCCAACAGTCTTATTCTTGTCGCTATAGGAATGTCTTGTGTCGCGACACAAAATTTGTTGCCCCTAGCTCTTTATACACTTATGCCTCTGGAAACTGTCGTAACATAATTTTCTTTATCGCAACAAGCATTTTCTCTTCAACTTGTCTACTCTGTCACACCAGAGTTTTCTATGTCGCGACAGTATTTCTTTGGTTCCTTAACAATCTCTGTCGTGACAAAATTTTCTTTTATCGCGACAGACTTTTCTTCTCTGGTCTTTATCAATGGCTAAGCTGTTTGTTGCGACATAGAAATCTTTGTTGCGATGAACTTGACTTGGCTAATCTCAGTTCTCTTCAATTTTTGTCGCGACCAAATCTTCTTTTGTCGCGACAAAATTCTATCATTCCGTAGCTTTTATTATCACGACAGAAAACTTCTTTGTCGCGACAGAGATTCTGCGTTCAATTCTTCACTATGTCGCAACATGAATTTTTTTGTCGTCATTCCTCTTATATTGCTCTTCAGGTTCTTGTTACGACAGAATTCACCTCAACCTTATGTTTCATTTATCCCAACAGAAAATATTTTTGTTGTGACAAAGTCTTGTTGCTCTTTGTTGTGAACTCTGAATGTTATGTCGCGACAAAGTTTTCTTTATCTGATAGAATTCTTCCTTAAATTTGGTTCACTTGTTTGAAAACTTTGTATGACATAAAAACACTTTTCTCCCGATTGACTTGTGTTATATCCTTGCCATTTCTATTCTGCGGCCAGTTGATACGCTGTCTTGACGCTTTTATGTTACTGGCGGAAGAACTGTTGCGACAAAGTTCCTTTATCATTTGCCTTGATCATTGCCGCAACAGAGTTAAGAGTGTCGTGACAGTCTTCTTTACATTCTTCTTCGGTAATGTCACGACAAAAATTCTTTGTCCCGATAGAGATTCTATTTCTGCCTTGAGTTCAGCTTGGACTTTGTTGCGACATATAGCTGCTGGCTGTGACATATTTCTTCTAGCTTGCTTGAAATTCTATCGCGACTGAGAATGCTGCATTTGCCACTTTTTTCTTCTTTTCTATTGGAATTATCTCATTTTTCAATTAAAACCTGCAAAACACAAAGTTGGTAATCATATCATAATTTGGCATTAAAATAGATCTAAAACTGCTAAAAATATGCCAGAAAAATGAATTAAATATAGATGAGTTTAGGACTTATCACATTTTTACTTAGATTATGAGGAACTGTCAAGTGAACCAAGAAACCTTTTTTCGTCTTATTAGAAGTGTGATTTTAATTTTCTTAATTTGGAAGCAACTTTGCAATTTCTGGCACGCTAAGTGTATTCGTTCTAATTATTATTATGTATGTTAGTGAAATACCAAAAAATCACCAACATGTTCCTTCTTAAACATATTTAGAGTAATATATATTAGCTTATAGCAGAGAATAATTATAAACATAATTTAATACAACTTTCTAAATTAACTAAAGAAAAACTTTTCTTGAAAACAATATTTGGAAAAGTTATTTAAAATTTTCTGAAAATAAAATAGACTTTTCAAGAAGTAATTATTAAGAAGAATTTATTTTAATAATAAAATCTCAAAGTTGCAAAAAAGAATAATTAAAGAATTTTAATTCTGTTTTAAAAGGATTTTGTTCTTACCGTATCTAAAAACATAACATATATGTTATAAACCTTTTTAGACTTACTTTTGACAATTTGATTAAATGAATAATAACCTCAAATTTGTAATGGGAACTAAGTCATTGAAGGAACAAAATTATCAGTAAATAAAATATAGAACTCAATGTCCCAATATTGTATATGTTTAAATGCTACAAAATTTTCAGGTTCAAATTATTTTCTCAAAATAATACAAAAGTCGTAGTTAGCATGTTTTCTACGAACAAAAATTTCGAACATAAATAAATATTTTTTTTCAAAAGATGTTAAGAAAACCTTAATTAATTTATATTACAGACCAGCATTACATGAACCAGGAAACAAACAAACGGAAAGAAAAAAGAGCATATGAAAATGGCTGGAAAATGGCGGTTGACCGAGAAGGAAACGGGGTTTATTCAATATTTTTCCATTCATCATATAGTTATTAGGGATAAGGTACACAAAGTCCTTGAGTTTTGTGTGTATATCCTATTTTGCCCCAAACTTTATTTCGGTCATAAGATACATTTAACATTTATTTTCGTAGTCACCCGTATTCATCCTGTTAAAAAAAGTTATAACCATAGTATAAACTTTGTCGCATGTGAGTATTTAAAAAGGATTTTAGCTGGTGTTTGTTCATCTATATCTTAGCGGGGGCATGGCTGAGTTATGGAAGTACGTATCAAGGTATCTTGGAATCAAAAAAAGTTATTCATTTCGTTAAAAAAAAAAAATTACAGCCAGGCTAGAAACTCTGAAACGTATGAGGTATGTAATGGGGATTTTAACGAGTGTTCGTCCGTCTGTATCCTTTTATAATGGCAGAGGCGTGATTAAGTTACGGATGGGACCATAAAAAATAGGGGATGGGAAGAAGAGAAGATGATATGGATGTTGTTTATGTGTACTTAAAAACTTTTTCTCCTAGTGGAATATCCATAAAAGTAGAGTTTGAGCATGTGGGCTTAGCGTTATTTCCCAGCTTATTCCAATGGGAATTCGGCTCTTTTCATGGATTATCTTCATGCTCTTATGCTCAAGCTTTTTTGGTACGCGTACTGCTTTCGTGTCCGGCGAGTGTCTGGGTGATGGGAGGGTATGCCTGGAAGATGAAACGAAGATGTTGCTGAAACTGAAGAGCACTTTCAAATTCAATTTTAATGGATCAAATAAACTAGTTTCCTGGAACCAAGGCACGGACTGCTGCTCTTGGCGCGGTGTGACCTGGGATGCCACGGGTCATGTTGTCTCTCTTGATCTCAGTAACGAATTCATTTCTGGTGGATTCAATAGCTCCAGTAGCGTTTTCAGTCTACAGTATCTCCAGAGTTTGAATTTGGCTAATAACAGCTTCTACAATTCTCAAATCCCATCTGGATTTGACAAGCTTGGTAATTTGACTTACCTGAATTTGTCCAAATCTGGCTTTTCTGGGCAAATTCCAAATGATATTCACCTTGACAAGGTTAGTTACCATCGATCTCTCTGGCTTTAATTACCTCTTTTGGAATCCCTGCACTGAAGCAGGCAGCCAAATCTGAGAATGCTGGTTCCAGAACCTGAAAGAGCTTAGAAACTCCTTCTTAATGGGCCTTATAGACATATCCATGCAAGGGAAGGACTGGTGCCGGGCGTTATCATCTTCTGTACCTCATCTCCGAGTTCTGAGCTTGTCCAAGTGTTCTCTTTCAGGCCCTATTGATTCTTCCCTTTCGAAGCTTCACTCTCTGTCAGTTATTGATCTGAATTATAACAATTTCACAGCTCCAGTTCCTGAATTTCTTGCAAATTTCTCAAATTTGACTTCCTTGAGACTCAGTTGTTCCGGACTGTCTGGAACATTTCCAGAAAGTATCTTTCAGGTACCAACCTTGCAAATTCTTGACTTGTCTAACAGTCAGTTACTTTGGGGTTCTTTGCCGGAATTTCCTCAAGGGTGGATATCTGGACCCTGGTGCTCAGTGAAATTTCAAGGCATTTGCCAGATTCCATTGGTAAACTTGAGATGCTGTCCTGGATAGAAGTAGCACGTTGCAATTTCAGCGGACCGATCCCCAGCTCCATAGCAAATCTTACTCGATTGCTTCACTTGGACATATCCTCAAATGGCTTTACAGGTTCAATTCCACCCTTCTGTGCTTCAAAGAATCTGACCCATATAAACCTTTCTCGTAACTATTTGACTGGTCAGATAATTTCCCATGACTGGGAAGGCTTTTTGAATCTTGTGAATCTGGACTTGCATCACAATTTTCTATATGGAGATCTTCCATCGTCCCTGTTTTCTCTTCCATCGTTGCAGAGGTTACGGCTTAACATTAACCAATTTTCTGGTCAAATTGATGAAATTTCGGTTGTCGTCTTCTTATGTACTGGAGGTCCTTGATTTGAGTAGCAACAATTTAGAAGGGGCGATTCCCAACTCTGTCTTTGATCTCCGTGGCCTTCACATCCTTGAACTTTCTTTCAACAAACTCAATGGCACCCTAGAGCTAAGCAAATTTCAAAAACTAGGCAACCTGACTACATTGAGTCTTTCATACAACAAGTTGTCAGTCAATTTGGATGGTTTCAATTCCACCTTTTCTAAATTCCCCCAGTTCACCACATTAGAATTGGCGTCTTGCAACCTGAGAAGATTCCCTGATATCAGGAATCACTCAAAGTTTTTGGCATATTTAGACCTTTCAGAAAACCAAATTCAAGGGGAAATACCTAACTGGATTTGGATGATAGGCGATGACTTTCTTGTGCATTTGAATCTCTCTCATAATTGGCTGGTGGACCTCCAAGAACCCATTTCTCTTCCTCCTTATCTGTTTACCCTTGACCTACATTCCAACCTGCTCCAAGGACGAATCCCCATTCCACCTAAAATCTCCACCTATGTCGATTACTCAGACAACAGCTTCATTTCTTCCATCCCTGAAGATATTGGCTCTTACATCTCTTCCGCTATTTTCTTCTCTGTTTCAAAGAATAACATCTCTGGAGTCATTACTGCATCAATCTGCAATGCAAGTTACCTCGAAGTTCTTGACTTGTCTGACAATGCTTTAACTGGTGAAATACCTTCATGTTTGATTGAGAACAAGGTTCTTGCAGTTCTGGATCTACGGAGAAACATGTTTAGCGGCATTATATCAGGGAACTTTCCTGGACTCTGCACTTTACAGACGCTAGATCTCAGTGGAAATCTTTTAGAAGGGAAAATTCCAAAATCTGTAGCCAATTGCATACAGCTGAAGGTTTTAAACCTTGGGAATAATCACATAGATGATAACTTCCCTTGTTGGTTGAAGAACATAAGCAGTTTGCGCGTCCTTGTTCTACGAGCCAACAGATTCCATGGACCCATTCTATGTCCAACTAGCAGTTCCACCTGGCCAATGCTTCAAATCATTGACCTAGCTCACAACAATTTTAGTGGTGAATTGCCCGCAAAAGTCTTCTTGACCTGGAAATCAATGATGACTAGTGAAGATGGGATCCAATCGAAGCTAAATCACATGCAATTTAAGGTCCTAGAATTCAGTGAACTGTACTATCAGGATGCTGTGATAGTCACCAGCAAAAATCAAGAAATGGAGCTTGTGAAACTCCTAACTCTCTTCACTTCTATTGACTTCTCCTCCAACAATTTTGAAGGCCAGATACCAGATGAGATGGGAAACCTCACATCCCTATATGTCCTCAACTTATCTGGTAACGGTTTCACAGGTCAAATCCCATCATCAATAGGGCATCTGAGACAGCTCGAGTCATTAGAACTCTCACGCAACCGCCTGAGCGGGAATATCCCCACAGAGCTTGTGAGCTTAACTTTCCTTTCAGTCCTGGACCTCTCCTTCAATCAGTTAGTGGGGTCAATCCCAGGAGGTAATCAATTTTCTACATTTTCAGAAGCTTCTTTCCAGGGGAACAAAGGATTGTGTGGGCAACCTCTGAATCTAAGTTGTGAAGATGGTACACCACCTCCAACGTTTGATGATCATAGGCACTCAACTTCCAGAATGGAGATTAAGTGGGAACACTTAGCTCCCGAAATTGGATTCGTGACAGGCTTGGGAATCGTGATTTGGCCTCTAACGTTGAGCAGAAAATGGAGGAAATGCTATTACCAACATGTTGATGAAATTCTATCAATGATTCTCTGCAATCAAGACCAAGGAAGAGCAAGCGATGGAAGAAGGGCTCACAGGATTCAAAGGCGGAGAATGTCGCAGTGGTGAGGCCAGATGTGGTTACTAGTTAAATGTTGAAGAATGATTCAAAGAGCTATACTAGTAGCATTTTTCACATTTGCAAACGGTACATAATATTTAGTAGGCTTATTTAATTATTTATCTAGTTGTTTATTAAATTATTTATTAGTTAGGGGGACAGATACGTTTTTAGTGGTTTAATAGTGCTAAATGGGTGGAAAAGTGGGGTTAGTTAGTTATTTTTTGCAAGCCTATTTATAGGCACTTTTAATGTTTGGAATGATAAAGAGTTGTACATTTTTTCTACTTCTATTTTTGTTTCTTTTCTCATGTAAATTCGACATGGTATCGAGTCGTATAGGTCTTGAAGTGCGTGAGTGATTCCAGTAATGACGAATAATTTTTCTACTCTCCTATTCCTACTCTCACGAGAGAAAATTATCACATATAGGCTATTAAAATGAAGGCTTATCTAAAATGTCTGAGTTTGTGGGAGGTTGTTGAAAATAATGTTGATCCTACTGCTTTTTCATCAAATCCAACACTAATGCAGGTGAAAAAGTATGAAGAAAATTTGGCAAAGAAAACAAAAACACTCACTTATATACATTGAGGCAGAGTATGCGATGCAATTTTCACGGGCGTAATGGTTGTAGATCACCGAAGCGTGGGGATAGCTCCGGAGATGGATTTTAATGGTAACAATCAAACAAGGTTGATGCAAATCTTAAATCTCAAAAGAATTTGAGGGTGCGAAGTGTGAAGGAGTAGCGGCAAACATTAATCATTGTCCAGCAGGATCAAATTACTTGGTAAAGACTTTCATACTTAGAGAATTATGGAAAAGCTTTTTGTAAGCTTACCTGAAAGGTATGAATCCAAAATTTCTTCTCTTTAAGACTAAGGATCTATCAAAAATTAGTTTTGCAACATTAATCAATGCAATTCAAGTTGTAGACCAAAGAATAACTATGAGGCAAGAAGAAACTATGAGGTAAGAAGAAACTAAACGGGTGGTTAATGTAGCATATTTAGCCAAAGAGTCAAAGGGAAAATGAAAAATTTCTCGGTGTGATCATTGCATAAAACCTAGACATGAAAAGAAAAATGTTGGCACAAGGGAAAGCCTCAATGCTTCAAGTGCAGAAGATTTGGACATTTACAAAATGATTGTAGAACAAAAATAGAACAAGTAAATATGGTGAAAGAGGTTGAAGAAACTCTCCTTTGAATTAATTGGTGAGAAGTGCACCAAGAAGAATTTTTAGAGAAAAGTGCTTTAACAACAAGTGAAGATTGATGGAAAAGTGCATTAACAAGATGGTGAGAAGTGTATCATGAGGTGACGAGAAGTGCTTTACAAATTTGAAAATGTGGAGAAGAGTACTCCATGAAAATTAAATATTTCTACAACTTTGAATCAAGGGGGAATGTTGAATAATGATTGAAGCTACATGCCATGTTTCACGTTTCAAATGGTACTGTTATTTGAAACATTTAATTAATTTTACAGTTGTTTGTGCTTATTTATTAGTTAGAGCGTCTATTTCACTCTCTATTTCTTCTCTTTTAACCATTTATTTGGTCGAGCCTAAAATTAAACCCGGCTCTACCATTCACTCTCTGTTCCTAGTTAATACGAATGGTTCGTAAATGTGGAGTAATTTGAGCTCTCCTAAATTCTCTCTCTGCCTTTTTTTTTCTCTCTATCTCTCACATATATATGTTTTCTTTTTTTAGAATTATTGGAAGTTAGTGAGAATTGGTGTGTAAAATAGAGTGTGGTTGGAGTGAATTTTAAAAAGTTGCTAGCTAAAATAGTGAATTTAGAGCATCTCCAACCCACTCTGTTCTTATAACCCCAGTATTTAATTTGTAAACATGAAAAATTCTCGGCCTCTCTATTCTCTATACATTTTACAGTTCTTTGTCATTTCATAAAATGTAGAGAGTCGTTTAATTTCTCTAAATTCTCTCATTTTTTATATACTATCTCTACCTATATATGTTTGAGCTTTTAAATTATTGGAAGTTAGGTGTAAAATAGAGTGTGGTTGGAAGTGTATTTTAAAGTTGTAGCTCAGGAAATAATTAGAATTTAATATTTAAATATATTTTGAGTAGCTATTTTGTTAAGTGTGGTTGGAGATGCTCTTAATATTTAAATATATTTTGAGTAGCTAATTTGTTGAGTGTGGTTGGAGATGCTCTTAGTGGGACAACCACGATTTTAATGGATTATTTATTTGATTTTCTATTAATTGTTAGTGGACGTATTGTTAAATGGATGGAGAAGCATAATTAGTTAGTTATTTTTTGTAAGTATATATATATATATATATATATATATATATATATATATATATATATATATATCAATGATTTATTTTATTTTATTTATATTTTAATATATAATAATAAATAAATAAAAATTGAATGCTTTTTAATAAATTAAGTAATAAAAATATAATATTTTATTTATTTCTAAAATATATTAATTTTAATATAATAAAAAAGTAAAACAAATATCAAAATTAAATTATAATTAAAAATTAAATTGGACAGGTATAGGAATTTCTCATTCTTACCAAATACATCCCATCTCGTTATAAATGAGGCATGGGTGCAAAATGGTTTAAGTAAATAGGATGGGCTTAGGATGGGGTCATCCTGTCTTCAACCCGCCCTGTTGCCATTTCTAAGGGATCATAAGAGATTGATTTTTGTAATGATGTTACTGGCAACTCTTGGAAATACAAGCATGAAGGCGGTTCTTGTGTATTAATGGATTATCATACATGTAACAATCACAAGACCCGATATACCATACATGGTTAACAAGCTTGGTCAATTCCTACAATGTCTAACAAAGATACATTAGAAAGCTTGTAAAATAGTGCTAAGATATCTTGTAGTTTACATTTCAAGCCAACACAATTTGTGGGATTCACGGGGGCAGATTGGGCTAGTTGTCCAAAGGATAGAAGGTCAAACATTGGGAATTCAATTTTAATTATGAAAAATTCATATTCAGGAGGCTGTGAAACCTTGGAGATACCAAATATGTTTCTAAATCCAAGTATTTTAGTCTTATTATTTTTTTGATTTTGAGTTGTTTTATTTTAGAAAGATTTGTTCTCCAAATCAAAATAGTAGTTGTTTTATTTAATTTAGAAAATTTGTTTTCTTAGTCAAAGTATGAGTTTTTATTTCTTTTTATGAATTATTTTATTTAAATTAGAAAGTCTTTTATTTCCTAGTTAAAGTAGAAGTTTTTTTATTGGATTTAGAAAGTATGGGGCTATATATACTCCCCTAATGTAGTCTTTTGACAATCCATTCAAATTTTAATAAAGTTTCAGATTTGTCTTTTAAGAGTTATCTCTTGCTCTGTAGGTGGATTCACTTGGAAGCGAGTTTGTGGCCTTAACATACAAGAGTAGGATCTTTGGTGAAGTCTTTTTGTCCGAACTATCGATCGTAAGTAGCATTGATTGTGGCGCCTTGATGATAAATATCTTTGTGTGGATCTTTGATATGATAAATGCCTTCTTCTTGTGCATTCTCTTTCTCATATGTTTACTTTTAACAAACTTTCCATGTCAGATTTTCAGCCTCAACCCAAAACTTTTCAAATCTTATTCCATACTCTTTAAACCTTCTAAATAACCTATTTTTTCTTATATACCATAAATACACCATCCTAATTTGAAAATCTCCAAAATTAGATCCATAACCTATTTTGGCCCGCAGAAAGCTAAGGCAGAAGTGACTTTGGCTTATCTAGCTTGAGGTCATCTATCACGATCCCAACCTTGCATCAAAACCCTAACCTTTTCGAGTTACTTGTCTCTTAATCAACCAAACCCTTGCCTTATAGGGTTTTTTGTCTCTTAAAAAACCAAATCCTTGCCTAATAGGGTTTATTGTCTCTTAAAAAGCCAAACTCTTGCCTTATAGGGTTTATTGTCTCTTAAGAAACAAAAATCTTGCCTTATAGGGTTTCTTGCCTCTTAAAGAATTAGTTAATGAACTCTATCACTACTTAGCTAGCCTAGGGTCCAACAGCTCATTGATAAGTTTTGGCTCATGATCAACGACTCAAATTGCTTCTAGAGCATAAATCCAACATGAAAATCAAGAGCTGCCTCACTAGCTACCACTCTTATTTATCATGCTAAAACTAAGCATCGATGTATACTTTGTTCGTGATAAAATTCTCCAAGGAGAGTTGGATATACAGTTTGTACCCTAAATTGATCAAATAGCCGATTTGTTCACAAAACCTCTTTCAATTGCTAGATTCCTGAAACTTAGGACAAACTTCAGAGGAAGAATCCCCTTTGTTTGAGGGGGTGTGTGAAGGATAACAGAAGAGCACTTCCAGAAGCTTCAGTCCTGCATGTGAAGAATAACATAGCTGCACTTCCAGAAGCTTCAGCCGTGCCAACACATCCAGAAACGTCTTCCACATTAGCAAGCTTAGATCTTAAAATCTGTTAGACTGGTTGTTCAGTTGTAACAAACGAGCATTCTATTTTCATGTAAAACCGAGCACCTGTTCTCTACTATGAAAAAGGGAATATGACCCTGCTCTTGTGTGCCTTTGAAATGAAAAAGTCCTTATTCTCAGTTTCTTTTGGCTCCACCATTCTCCCCCTTGCCTCAGTTATCATACAAATTTTTTCTTGACACAAAGCACCTGACTAACCTTAAAGAGTGCCTATGGAGTATTTAGGCATCCTAGCAGTATACTAAGACGATAAAATGTCTCAAGCCAGAACCTTAACCAGCTACAAAACAAGTTAATATAATGAAATATCATACTACAGTGGCGTAAGGGTTACCAATTTAGAAGCAACCTTTGATGTCAATAGTTGGCAAAATAAGTTGCAATAGTAGGAATTCGTGTCACACACCTTAATCATAATGCAAAGTTTTCCATAGAAGATGGGTAACGCCATATTAGTAGTGAGAAATTTTATTTATACCCATCCTAGGAGGAAAAAGTCTTTTATTAATGTAGATTTATTATTATTTTATTAATATGTAAACTCTTTTATTTCAACATTTAATTATTTATAGTCCATTATGTTTACCTGAAGTGGTAAAACTTTCAACGCTTCAAATAAACAAAGGGCATAAAGAGGGAGTCACAGGTTCGAATCCCAGTGGAAACAGTTTATTATCTTGAAAGTGCATTCAAATATATATGATATTAAAAATTATTTAAATTTATTATCAAGACACATAAATATGAATTTACTAATATTTGTATTATTTAAATAAATAAAGTGACAATTTAAAAAATAGAAATTTATATTTTTATTATTCAACCTTCATAGAAATTTTTTTAATTATAAAATATATGGATATGATTTCATTTATCAATATTAATATAGAGAAAGGGTTGCTCCTTCAATATAAACTTTTTTGTTTAATTGTTTTTTCTTTCAACTCTCGCGCAGCATAGTCAGATTGGGGCTAGAACTAGATACTTGTCAAGTCCTCCATTAGGCCAAAACATCAAGCTCTCATAAGCAGTGATTTATTAAGAAAATCGAAACCATTGACGGACGTGTTGTTTGGGCTGTAGAAAAGTAGGCAAAGAAATTAATAAAATGGAAGCTTCAATCTTCATGTCAGATTGGGACCCCAATTGAATTCGAATTTCCGACTATCTTGTGACTTATTTGTTGAAACTTAAATGAATTAGTTCTATCATTATATTTATTTTGATATTTTGTTGGTGGAATGAAATTGCATATATAGATGTTGCATATTAGCAATCTTTGTTGCTTTGTGCTTTAAAACTACATTTTATCGGATTACTTCTCGACTAAGTCTCAATGTTTGGTAGCTATAAGTTAATTAGTCAATTATCATGATTATTTTGAATTGATTAATAGTAACTCGAGCTTGGACGCTTAAAGTGTTGGGTGTGCTTCCAAAGTCTCACTATATCCCACATCGATTAGGGATGAGAAGGCTTATGAGTTTATATATATGGATAATATCTAATTGATATGAAACCTTTTGAGGAAAAAAAACCCAAAAACAAAATCATAAAGCCTTAGGCCCACAATGGATAATATCATACCAATATCATGAGTTTTCTCAACAAGTGGTATTAGAGCCGGGTTCAAGAAGCAACTATTGGGGTGGGTAGGAACAAAAATGATGTGTGGTGGGCGCAGTAGATGGTCTTGGCGTGGCGTGTGCGAGCCTTGATGAAAGAAATGCTTGGTTTGAGAGGAGGTACCGATGGAACTTTTTGTTCGAGGTGAAGATTTTTGGGTGTCGCCCAAAGTCCTGATATCTACATCGGTTCAGTGCGTTCGTCCTACATAGGTGGTTGTTTTAATTGACAACGGGGAAGCACAAAATTTTAAAATACCTAAAACCTACCCCGGGTAGCCCACAGCTATTGTAGGTATATTGACTCTAGAGTCGTCCACTGGGATGGGTTTTCTTCCCTTTGGTGAGTATTCTTATAACCGAATCTAATTATTTAATTACTTTGAAAACAGAAAATAAAGCAAAGGAAATTAAAGTTCTGATTTTTATGGATTTGGAAGATGTGTGTTTGCTGATTTTTAGAGAAAAATATGTAACTAAGGTCTCGGGGCTTTGGTTTCACTAAATTCGGCCTCACTATGGGATGCAAAGGGAGTTTCTAATTGTCCTGGTCGTTTGCCCAAAAGTACAACCTATAGTTGGACCCCTGAACTCCGCCTAGGTGCCTCTTTCATTATTTTTATTAAGCATAAATTCTAGGTGTACAATAGAGTAGATCTTATCGGTGTTTATAGGTGTCTGATAGGTTCTCAACTCGACCCTTTGGTGGATTCCAAGCAACAAACAATCTCTTCTGCATGCTAGGTCAAAGGTGCGATGTCTAAGCACCTTTGACCCAGCATGGGTAATTCAATTAGTTTCCTCCTTGATTTGATTCTCCTATCCCTATTTAAAGTGCTTATCTAGAGGTTTCTTAGAGTCCAATAACAATTAGTTTCCTAATCTGAGTCATATCATAGAGATTAGAATCAAACTTTCTATTTTTATGACTTTTCGATGAAATTTTTGCGAAATGCTCGGAGCATTGTGTGAAATTTCACAATGCTACACTAGTAATAAATGCAGTAAACCAAAAAGCAGTACTAATTGTGAAATCGCTTTGATGCATTGCAAAATTGTCGGAAGCGTAAAAAGCGCTGTTTCTCATGATCATTCCATCATAGCTCCCGACTCATATGGTGCTTCCCACGGGCTTCCAAGCCTGCACTAAAGGTTCTAGATTTCCTTGTTTCTTGTCTTAATGATTCCAAAGAGTCGTAATAATTGCCTAAAATGACCAATATGCATACATGTACTCAATAAAATCATTAATAGTGGGGTTTGGGGGCTAACAACGCACAAAACCAGTAAAGTATGGGCTTCCATCAAGAAAATGTTTATTTATTGAAAATTAAGTAGTTAAAATGTACTTTTCTAGCGGTTATCACACCTCCTTACCAGCTTGTTGCTAGTCCCTTAGCAATGAATAAGCATTAACAAGAATAAGGTTGATCAAAACAATTCTAAAAACTAAAAGTGTGGGAAATAAACATCTGAAGCAAAAATAAAATAATTAAGATAGCATAGGTGAGATAATTTTGCTAATATTATTAGAGAGGTATTGATAAGAATCTAACAAATCAGCGGAGTTATGTTGGGAGTATAGCATATAATTTCAAGAATAAAAGGTTTATAAGGTATAGGCATCTAGGCGTCGTACTTTAGTACTCAATTGACTTTTCCTTGAAGACCTTAGTCTGAGTGATGTTTTTAGATCTCAATTACGAGACTAAGTTTTCAATACCACCATCAACCAAATTCAACTCTTCTTTTGAAACAAATAAGATCAGTAAGAATTTGAGAATGCACCTTTTTATTTCATACTTCTCTTTCCTTTATTTTTCATGTAGGTGTGCAATACCAAAGATGTTTGAGTGGATGCCCATGTAGCAAAGATTCATTGATGGCGACCAGTTGGCTTAGAATTGGGTATCGGGAATTCAATTCCCCTCGGACTTCACTCGACAAACCATTTCAAACAACAAGGTACCTACCTCTGAGGTGAGATTATTTCATCACTCTATCCCATGAAACAGCGTCGGCAACTCCCAACCAGTTAATTTAGGGGACTAAGCCTTAAATTCCCCTCAAACTATGCTCAGGATTCCAATTAGAGCAACTTACAATTTTTTTTGTCTTTTTCTATTTTCTTTTTTCTTTTTCTTTTTTTTTTTCTTTTTTTCATAGGTGTGGCTTATTGGCCCTCTTTTGAAGGTGTCTCATCACTAATAAAATCAATTTAGCTTCTCAAAGTAAGTGGCACTTGAGATGAAGGAGCAAGGACTCAAAGTGTATAAAAGAAATCTGTGTGTGTGATTTTGAGTTCCAAAAATAAATGGTTTTTTTTTTTAAAACAAGGGGTTTGATCAAGTCATGTCCCCCATAACCAATATATTCCTCAAATCCAAGATTTCACAAACACAAAGGTTTTTCAACAAAGTTAACCGGTTATCAAGACTAATGTCAATACTAAATAGAATAATAGTTTGTACCTTCCATCTCATGTGACACACAATCATGCATAAAATTAAAGACTAAAAGCAAGTTTAAAACTTCAAAATTTTGGTTGTAAAAAATTGTCTTTTCAAAAAGTCTCTCCCCAACCAAGGTTAGACTTACCCTTTTCATTAAGTGCAAAAATAAAAAAGTAGGGTAAGAATTACCTCAATTGAAGAAGGGTGCTATATGTGAGACTTACTCCATTGCACTAATTTTGATGTGAAAGGCACTATATGATTCCTTATGTGTGATCAATTCCACATCTACATTGTTTTACGCTATTGACTTGAAGTTTTAAAGTGTGTTGACATCATTCCTTGAGTTCAGAATATGCACAATTAAGAAGAAAAATCTGCAAAGCTTAGGAGAATGACAAAAATTCCTTCCAAAAGAAGGGATTAAAACAGAAAATAAAAACAATTACCTAAGAAAGCAAATAAAAATCCTAAACTACTTTATTTTGGGCTAGTTAGTCTCAAGCTAGAGACTAAGCCCAACATGGTCAAGTTTCTTATGCTCATTCAGGATCAATGTGATTTATTCCCTCGTAATTGAATTTTAGTGGATAACTCTCTTTGCCCTCACAATAAGAAATTAATAGTTTACCTACAACACATTTTTGTAGGTAATAATTGAAATTTTGTAGGTAATTCAGTTTACCTACTAATTTCCTACAGAACACAGTTGTAGGTAATATTTCTATCGATTAAAAATAATTACCTACAAAAAGTGAAATAGTAGATAATTACCTACGGACTTATAGTTTATAAATGATAGGTAATTTTTATGTAATATTTTGTCGGGAAACTGACTTACCTACTGTTTTTGTTGTTGGTAATTTTGTACGTAAATTTAACGATTACAGTATTGTCGGTAAATTTTGTAGGTAATTTATATGCTTTTATCGCTATATTGTCAATAAGGGGCTACCACAACTTGCAAATTTAGTAGTGTCATGGAGTAAATTGGTTGGTGGTTTATGATCAATGATATTTGTTTGCTTGCTTTAATAAAAATCTTCCAACCTTGGTGTCTTATGCCTCCAAAAGAGGCATGTACAAACAAATATGCAACACTTAATAGATTCAAATTCATGTATTTTCAAAATAAATAAATAAAAATAAATTCATTACGAAATTTTTCATTAATAATGATATATGAATATAAATTTATAATTTATTGATATATAAACTCTTTATTTCAATGAATTTACCAATATCCTCTATATTAAATAAGTATCTATATTATTTAAATAAAGAAGAGCAATAAATTTAGAATAGAATTATATTTTTTTTATGGTTCAATATTCATAGGAAAATCATTTATATATAACATATGTGAATAGATTTCATTTATCATCAATTATATATGAATATACTTTCGATCACTCATTTTTCTCTCAACTTTTCTCTCTTAGCCTCGTTTAACTTTAAGTAGGAGACCAGATTTTTGTCATTATTGGCTTAAAATCGCGCCTGCACCTCTTTTAAATCCTTTTCTTTACCGATAAAGTGGTTATTAAAAATGCAATCTGAGTTTTTATTTGTTTTTTCGTGATTTAGTCGTAATTTAGTCTTCGCTTTGGTTTGCGTGTGATTGTCGTCGCTTTCGTGCACATATGGTTATCGTCGTCTTGATGCAACAAGTGGTTGTGTTGTTTTGATCTGGCGTTTTGGTTTCGTCATTAGTGCGGTATTTATTTGTGTTTGGGTGTTTTGAAACTAATGAAGTATACGATCGAGCCGTCGTCGAATAAATGGTCGTGATATCTTCTTGGTAGAACCATATGTGATACAGTCACAATGAAGTATTGTGTCAGTGTATAGGCTAGTTATCAGATGTATAAGGCTATGAGTCGATTTATTATCTGATAGCGCGGATATTGTTTCGTCGCTTTATGGTTTTCGCGATTTTGATTTTATTATTTATTATTCTTTAGTTTGAATGAATAAGTATTTTTATAACGAAAAATTATATATGAATATAAATTTATTAATATGGAGAGTTACTCCTTTAATATAATTATTTTTGTTTATTTCCTTTTTTAATTCTCTTGCCAACGTGAACCAGATTGAGGCTAGAACAAGATGTCAGTTAAGTCCTCCATAGGACCAAAACATCAAGCTGTGAGGCCGTGTTTTTTGACTCTCATGAGCAATGATTTATTAAAGAAAATTGAAACCCCATGGAAAGGAGGGGTGAGAAAATGTTGATATGAATAAAAGGGAAAGAAAAATGGCAAGATTGTTGTTAAAAGTTTTGACCATTGATGGACCAGTTGTTTGGGATAACGGTGCCAAAATTCAATAGTTTACTGTCGTCAACCATCCAAGTACAAGTCAATGCATTCATGTATAACAATGTCAGGGCTTAGCGGTATCTCCCTGCAGCCTATTCCGATGAGAAATCTACTATTTTCATGGATTTTCCAACGCTGATGCCCTTATGCCCCGTCTTTTGGGTTCGCATATTTCTCTAGTGTCCGGCAAATGTCCTAGTGATGGGAGAGTATGCCTGGAAGATGAGATGATGTTTGTTGCTGCAACTGAAGAGCACCCTCAAATTTGCTGCTGCATCTCATAAACTGGTTTCCTGGAATCAGCCTGGAGTGCTGTTCTTGAGAGTGTAATCTGGGATTCTGGTCATGTTGTCTCTCTTGATCTCAGTAGCGAACTAATTTCTGGTGGACTCAATAGCTCCAGTAGCATTTTCAGTCTAAAATATCTCCAGAGCTTGAATTTGGCTGACAACAGCTTCTCTTCTTCGCAAATTCCCGCAGGAATATTCCACAAGCTTGGCAATTAAATTTACCTGAATTTGTCCAACGCTGGCTTTTCTGGGCAGATTCCAATTGAGATTTCACTCTTGAGGAGGTTGGTAACCATTGATTTCTCTTTCCTTTACTTCCTTGGACCTCCTATGCTGAAACTTGAGAACCCAAATCTGAGAATGATGATTCAGAACCTGACTGAGCTTAGAGAACTCTATCTTGATGGTGTAAACATTTCGGCACAAGGGAATGAATGGTGCCGGGCATTATCATCTTCAGTGCCTAATCTCCAAGTTCTGAGCTTATCAAGCTGTTACCTTTCTGGCCCTCTTGATTCTTCTCTGCTGAAGCTTCGGTCTCTCTCAAGCATCCGCCTGGACAGTAACAACTTCTCTGCTCCTGTTCCTGACTTCCTAGCAAATTTCACAAATTTGACTCAATTGCGACTCAGTTGTGGAGGATTATATGGAACATTTCCAGAAAAGATATTTCAGGTACGAACCCTCCAGATTCTTGATTTTTCATACAACAAGTTACTTCAGGGTTCTTTTCCAAAAATTCCCTCATTGAGTGGATCCTCCTGCAAACCTTGAGAGGAATCATCTGAGTTTTCGGAAATTACCAACTCCATTTGGCAATCTCAGAGAGGTTGACTAGAATAGAGCTTCGGGAGTGTGATTTCAGTGGAGCAATACCGAACTCGATGGCAGACCTTACACAACTGGTTTACTTGGACTTCTCTAACAATAATTTCTCTGGTCCAATCCCCTCTTTGAGTTTGTCCAAAGGCCTCACCCGAATAGACCTTTCTCATAATAATTTTACAGGTCAGATTCCTTCCTCTCACTGGGATGGCCTTGTGAATCTAGAGAATATTGACTTGCGTTATAACTCTCTGTATGGAAGTCTCCCGATGTCCCTGTTTTCCCTCCCGTCACTGCAGAGGATACAACTTAACAACAACCAGTTTTCTGGTCCTTTCTGTGAATTTAGAGTTGTGCCTTTTTCTGTATTGGGCATCCTTGATTTGAGTAGCAACAATCTGGAAGGGCCAATACCTGTATCTCTCTTTGATCTCCACCATCTAAATATCCTTGACCTTTCGTCCAACAAACTCGTAGCTCTGCCAGACTAAGCAGCTTTCAGAAACTTGGAAATCTTACCACTCTTAGTCTCTCGTACAACAACTTGTCCATCATCTCAAGTGTTGGTAAGTCAACTTTGCCTCTACTGCCAAATTTGACCAGATTGAACTTGGCTTCTTGCAATCTGGGGACATTTCCTGATCTTAGCACCCAGTCAAGATTGGCATGTTTAGACCTTTCCGACAACCAAATTAGTGGGAATATACCAAATTGGATTTGGAAGATTGGTAATGGCGATCTTTCCCATTTGAATCTCTCTCATAATTTACTAGAGGGTTTGCAGAAACCTTTGTCCATTCTTCCTCCTCTTCTGTCTATCCTTGACCTTCATTCCAACCAGCTCCGTGGGCCAATTCCCACTCCCCCACTATTTTCCGGCTATGTGGATTACTCAAACAACAGGTTCACCTCTTCCATCCCACATGATATTGGTATTTACATTTTCTATACTACTGTCTTCTCCCTGTCGAACAATAACATCACTGGAATCATTCCTGAATCAATATGCAATGCCAGTTACCTGCAAGTTCTTGACTTCTCTGAGAATGCTTTTAGGGGCACAATCCCCTTATGTTTGATTCAGAATGAGGCTCTTGCAGTGTTGAATCTGGGGAGGAACAAGTTTATTGGCAATATACCTGCAGGGGAATTAGGGCACATGTGTTCTTTGCAGACGCTAGATCTCAATGATGTCTTTAGAAGAAACATTCCAGAATCTCTCGCCAATTGCAGAGATTTAGAGATTTTAAACCTTGGGAACAACCGGATTGATGACATCTTTCCTTGCTGGTTGAAGAACCTAACCAAATTGCGTGTCCTTGTTCTTAGAGGTAACCAATTGTATGGACCCATTGGATGTCCTGTGAGCAATTCCACCTGGGAAATGCTTCAGATTATGGACCTAGCTCTGAACAACTTTAGCGGTAAGTTGGCAGAAGAAAGGTTCTCAACATGGACAGCAATGATGGCCGGTGAAATACAAATCCAACCAAAGCTGAAACACCTGCAATATAAAATGCTACAATTCAGTCAATTGTACTATCAGGATGCTGTAACGATTACCATCAAAGGTCAGGAGCCAGGAATTAGTGAGATCTCGCTATCTTACTCCATTGACTTGTCGTGCAACAATTTCGAAGGGGAGATACCAGAAGTGATGGGGAACTTCACATCCCTTTATTTTCTCAACTTATCTGGTAATGGTTTCACAGGCCAAATCCCAACGTCAATAGGGAATCTGCGACAGCTTGAGTCATTAGACCTCTCGCGAAACATGCTGAGTGGAGAGATACCTTCACAGCTTGCGAAGCTAAATTTCCTTTCCAGTCCTAGACCTCTCATTTAATCTGATATTGGTGGGAAGGGTCCTAAAAGGTAATCAATTGCAAACATTTACAGAAACATCATATGAAGGGAATGCAGGACTCTGTGGGTGGCCTCTGAATCGAAATTGCACCGATGCTACACCACCGATGTTTGATGGGAGATGCTCAGGTTCCAGGAAGGAGATTCATTGGGAATACGTAGCTTCTGAAATTGGATTCGTTACAGGGTTGGGAATCGTGATATGGCCTCTAGTGCTGAGCAGGAGATGGAGGAGATGCTACTGCAAACATGTTGATAGAATTCTTTCAAGGATTCTCAATCACCGAAACCAAGAAAGAGCATGTGGTGGAAGAAGATCTCACAGAATTGGGAGGCGGAGAATGTAGCAATGATAAAGAGGTATGTGGCTTCTCTTGTGCAGGCTGGTTGTTTGAATGAGAAGATGAACCACAGCAGCAGTAGAAATCTGGAGGCACAGGTTATAGAAACAAATTAAGTAACTAGGCATGTTTTTGTAGAACATTATCCTTAGTAATTTTATTCCTCAAGATTCAATAGTCTTTAGAAGTGCCTCTGAGACCGAGGAACATCAGAGAGAGAGTAATTCAGAGAGGGAGAGAAAAGATGTGTTCTGCAACATCTGCAAAGGTCTCAATTTATAGGAAAACAATTATGTAACAGTTTGGTTTGAGGTTTGAAATTTGAAAATTAGCTATTGGCCATTAAGGCTGAAATTTAAAGCAAAATGGCTGTTAGGAATTGAATTCATAAAAATAGCTGTTACGAATTGAATTAGAAAAATAGTTGTTCAAGAACCTGCTTTGAATTTACTGAGAATTTAAGACCTCAAACATTTTAATTTTTCAATAGTCAAAAAGCAAGGTTTTCATATAAGCAAAACAAACAAAAAAACTTTTTGGAGCAAAACCAAGTGTGACTCGTGATAATCACGCGCATGGGAGGGGGGGAAATCCATTGATTTGCATTGAAATCAGGCTTTCGACTCATTTCTTGTACACGCGACCTCCCCTCTTCTCAAGCCTTATACAAGCCCATAGATGAGTTTTAGTATATAAACCCAAAAAATCTCGTCTCTTTTTCATGTGGGACAAGTTCTTTTTTAAAGAGACTACTTTTTACTAACAATCCCCCACATTTTTAAAAAAAATATTTTAATTTAAAACATTTTGCTTAGGTTATGGAAGAAAGTGTAAGCGCCTTAAATTTGGTGTTCAATAAACTATGAACCAAACATATATGAATACGATTTAATTTACAGAGTATTGGTAAAACATAGTTTAATAATAGGCAAAGTACTTTTAATCGTAGAGTGAGACCTTATCATCGACATCTACGTCACAGTGCTTTGCTTGTTCGAAGCCGTTGTGTGTGATTAGGTATACGTGTGTGCAGTCGTTTCATAAGTGCTTTCACATAAATTTTGTAAAACATTTCATGAGGCGAACTCTCTTCCCGCATTGCAACTACATGGGTGATTTCATCAAGTCATATTGCATTTATATATCTCTGCCATAAGGGATATGAAATCATTAAGAGAGTATCACTCAACCTACTCAAAATATCATTCCTAAGCGCCATAACCACGCCATAGGAAGGGGATAATTTCTGCGGTGCTATCGGGATTAATAAGTGACTTGTTATTACCCATATGCACATTCTTCTGGATCTCAATCACAGCGGTTGGGTTCCACATGCCTAATTCTAATTAGGCTTAAGTCGATTAAACTCGATGTTTCCAAAATCAACTTCCTTCCCAAGGGTTTAGTTAGAGGATCGGTCAAATATGGTTATTCCCTCATAATTGAATTTTAGTGGATAACTCTCTTTGCCCTCACAACAAGAAATTAATAGTTTACCTACAGAACATTTTTGTAGGTAATAATTGAAATTTTGTAGGTAATTCAGTTTACCTACTAATTTCCTACATAACAATTTGTAGGTAATATTTCTATCGATTAAAAAAAATTACCTACAAAAAGTGAAATAGTAGATAATTACATACAAACTTATAGTCGATAAATGATAGGTAATTTTTATGTCATATTTTGTTGGGAAAATGACCTACTGTTTTTGTTGTCGGTAATTTTGTACGTAAATTTAATGATTACAGTATTGTCGGTAAATTTTGTAGGTAATTTATATGTTTTTATTGCTATATTATCGATAAGGTGGCTATCTAACTTGCAAATTTAGTAGGTAACCTGTAGGTAAGTTGGCTAGTGGTTTATGATCAATGATATTTGTTTGCTTGCTTTAATAAAAATCTTCCAACCTTGGTGTCCTATGCCTCCAAAAGAGGCACGTACAAGCAACAAATATACAACATAATAGATTCAAATTCATGTATTTTCAATATAAATAAATAAATAAATTCATTACGAGAATTTTCATTAACAATGATATGAATATAAATTTATTACTAATTTATTGATATGTAAACTCTTTTATTTCAATATGAATTTAGCAATATCCTCTATATTAAATAAGTATCTATATTATTTAAGAAATAAAAGAAGAGCAATAAATTTAGAATAGAATTATATTTTTTATGGTTCAATATTCATAGGAAAATCATTTATATATTATAACCAAGGATCAAAATATCGGTAAACACGGATATATCGGTAATTGGAATTTACGAAAATATCGGAAATATCGGTAAAATATCGGTGGATATTTTTACAAAAATATCGATTATTAAAAATTTTCATATTTTAATTATATAGATTATGAAATGATTCTTATCTTAATTAAGGTAGATTAAAATCAAATGGATTAGTAATTATTAAAATTAAATATATTTATATTTAATATATTATTCGAATATTATTATGTTAAGAGATATTATTTGTTTTTGTTATTATTATTATAAATATTATGTAGATAATGAGGAGATTCAAAATATTATATATTATAATTTTAAATTTTTAAATGATATTATTTTATTCTTTTCCTTTTCAAATTAATATTTGATTTAAAAATATTATAAGTTATAATGTAAAATAAAAATAAAATAAAATAAAATATTATAAAAGGATTATGAACAAATAAATAATAAGAGAATATAAAAAAAGTTTACATTATATATAATAAGTCTGTCGATGGCTTGAGTGGTTGGAGGGTGCCACTTGAGGCATTTGGAGTGGAGTTTAAGAAGCCGTTAGAGCGTTTTTTCGTATTTTTTGGGTAGAAAATCGAAATTTTTAAAGAAAAATCGGTATTTATCGGAAAAATCGGCGATTTTCTCCGATTTTTTTACTTCCGATTTTCCTTCCCAAAATCGTTTCCTTGACAGCGGAGTTTTTCGTAGAAAAATAGAAGAAGAGCGAGAAAAAACGATTTTTTTGTCCTTGATTATAACATATGTGAATATGATTTCATTTATCATCAATTATATATGAATATACTTTCAAATCCTAACTCCTTTTCTCTCAACTTTTTCTCAACTAGCCTCGTTTCTTTAAGTAAGGAATGGTGAATTTTTTGTCATTAGTGGCCTAAAATCGCCTTCTATACCTTTTTTCATCCTTTTAACTCGATAAAGTGATTTAATTAACGAATACAGGTTTTTCATTTGTTTTTTGTGATTTAGTATGTTGATCTTACTTTGGTTTAGATGTGATTGTCGTAGCTCATTGCCTTGTTGTCTGTCTGACGTTTGGTTTTTCGGTAGTAGTCGATTGTTTATTTGTGTTTGGGTGTTTGACAATGGCGTATCACGATCAGTGATCGTCAGATAAATGGTCGTCGATATCTTTGTGAACTAGAGCTATATGTGATACAGTCGCGATAGTAATATCGAATGTGAGGCTCGATTATCAGTACTATGGGTGTAGTCGATTTAATATGTGTCTTGCCGGATATTGTTTAAATCGCTATGGTTTTTAGCGATTTTGATTTATATTTTATTATTCTTTGGTTGAATGGATGAAATTATTTTCTCTTAAAAAAAAAATTATATATGAATATAAATTTATTAATATGGAGAGTTACTCCTTTAATATGTTCTCTTTTGTTTGTTTCCTTTTTAATTCTCTTTCTTATAGCATGGGCCAGATTGAGGCTAGAACAAGATGTCAGTTAAGTCCTCCATAGGACCAAACATCCAGCCTGTGAGGCCGTGTTTTTGCGACTCTCATGAGCAATGATTTAATAAAAGGAGTAGAGCCCCATGGAGAAAGGAGGGGTGAAAATGTTATTGAATAAAGGGAAAGAAAAATGGCAAGATTGTTAAAGGATTTGACCATTGATGGATAGATTGTTTGGGATACAGTTTGTATAAAATTCAATAGTTTACTGTCATCAGCCATCCAAGTACAAGTCAATGCATTCATGTATAACAATGTCAGGGCTTAGCGGTATCTCCTGGCCTATTCCGATGAAATCTACTATTTTCATGGATTTTCTTGATGCCTATACTTTTAATCTTTTGGGTTCATATTTCTCCGGTGTCCAGCAAATGTCTTAGTGATGGCAGAGTATGCCTGGAGAAGATGAGATGATGTTGTTGCTGCAACTGGGGCACCCTCAATTGCTGCTGCTGCATCTATTAAACTGGTTTCCTGGAATCAAAGCCTGGGTGTTCTTGAGGAGGTGTAATCTGGGGATGCTACTGGTCATGTTGTCTCTCTTGATCTCAGTAGCGGGCTAATTTCTAAGGAAAAATTGGCCTCAATAGCTCCAGTACCATTTTCAGAAGATCTAAAATATCTCCAGAGCTTCAGATTTGGCTAACAGCTCAACTTCTCTTCTTGCAAATTCCAGCAGGAATATTCACAAGCTTGGCAATTTAATTTACCTGAATTTGTCAACATACCAGGCTTTCTGGCCAGAATTCAATTAAGTTTCCTACTTGACAAGGTTAGTTTGGTGACTTCTCTATCCTTTACTTCCCTGAGACTCTACTTGCTGAAACTTGAGAACCCAAATCTGAGAATGATGGTTGGAATTGACTGAGCTTAGAGAACTCTATCTTGATGGTGTGGCATTTGGCTGAGATGAATGGTACTGAACATTATCATCTTCAGTGCCTAATCTCCAAGTGCTGAGCTTGCAAGCTGGGTACCTTTCTGGACCTCTTGATTCTTCTCTGCAGATGCTTCAGTTATATATAAATCGCCTGGACAATAACAACTTTATAATACCCAGACTTCCTATCGGAATTTCATTTGACTCAATTGCGGCTCAAGTTATTTAATGGGTCTATGGGTTGTTTCAGAAAGATATTTCAAATTTACGAACCCTCCAGATTTATGATTTGTCATACAACTAGTTGCTTCAGGGTTCTTTGCCCAAATTCCCTCGTGTGGTGGATCTCTGAAACCTTGAGTGCTCTCATTAACCACAAAGTTTTCAAGAGTACTAATCAGTGGCAATCTCAAGGGTTGACTACAATGACACAAGTGTGATTTCAGTGGAGCAATACCGAACTCGATGGCAAACCCTAACTGCACAGTTTGTAGCTTCTCTCATAATAATTTCTCTGGTCCAATCCCCTCTTTGAGTTTGTCCAGGAATCTGACCCAAATATACCTTTCTCATAATTATTTAACAGGTCCGATATCTTACTTTCATTTGGATGGCCTTGTGAATCTAGTTGTCCTGGACTTGCGTAACAATTCACTAAATGGAAGTCTCCCCACGCAATTGTTTTCCCTTCCATCATTGCAGAGGATACAACTGAGCAACAACCAATTTTCTGGTCCTTTCTGTGAATTTAGATTTGTGCCTTTTTCTGTATTGGACACCCTTGATTTGAGTAGCAACAATCTGGAAGGGCCAGTACCTGTATCTCTCTTTGATCTCCACCATCTTGATATCCTTGACCTTTCGTCCAACAAACTCAATGGCACTATTGAACTATGTAGCTTTCAGAAACTTGGAAATCTTACAACACTTGGTCTTTCACACAACAACTTGTCCATCAATGCAGCTCCTACTGATTGGACCTCCTCTCTACTGCCAAAGTTGACCACATTGAAATTGGCCTCCTGCAATTTGAGAGCACTGCCTGATCTTAGCAGCCAGTCATCAGAATTAATATACTTAGACCTTTCGGAAAATCAAATTGATGGGATAATACCTGGTTGGATTTGGAAGATCGGTAATGGCTCTCTTACGCATTTGAATCTCTCCCATAATTTACTGAATGGTTTGCAAGAAAATGTGTCCAATCTTGAAAATTCTCTCTGTCTTGGACCTACATTCCAACCAGCTTCAGGGGCGGATCCCAATTCCACCCCCAATTTCCACATATGTGGATTACTCAGACAACAGTTTCACCACTTCCCTTCCAGATGACATCGGTGCATACTTGTCCTCCACTTATTTCTTTTCGCTTTCAAGGAACAATATCACGGGAACTATTCCTGCATCAATCTGCAATGCAGATTACCTCCAAGTTCTGGACTTTTCTGACAATGGTTTGAGTGGCAAAATACCCTCATGCTTAACTGAGAATGGGAATCTTGCAGTGCTGAATCTAGGGAAAAACAAGTTCAGTGGAACTATGCCTGGGGAATTTCCAGGCAACTGTGTTTTACAGACACTAGATGTCAACGGGAATCTTTTAGAAGGAAAAATTCCCCAGTCACTGGCCAATTGCAAAGCATTAGAGGTTTTGAACCTTGGGAACAATGGGATGAATGATACATTTCCTTCCTGGTTGAAGAGCATAAGCAGTTTGCGTGTGCTTGTTCTGCGAGCCAACAAATTCCATGGACCCATTGGATGCCCAGATAGCAATTCCACCTGGCCAATGCTTCAAATTGTTGACTTAGCTCGGAACAATTTTAATGGTGTTTTGCCAGAAAAATGTTTCTCAAACTGGAGAGCAATGATGGCTGTTGAAGATGGCGTCCAATCAAAGTCCGGTCACCTGCGATTTAAGGTCCTACAATTCGGTGAATTGTACTACCAGGATGCAGTAACAGTTACCAGCAAAGGTCAAGCAATGGAGCTTGTGAAGGTCCTGACTATCTTCACTTCCATTGATTTCTCATGCAATAATTTCCAAGGGGAGATACCACAAGAAATAGGAGACTTGAAATCGCTTTATATTCTCAACTTATCTGGTAACGGTTTCACAGGCCAAATCACATCATCAATAGGACAGCTCCGACAGCTTGAGTCATTAGACCTCTCACTGAACAAGCTGAGCGGGGAGATCCCTTCACAGCTTGCGGACCTCAATTTCCTTTCATTCCTGAACCTCTCATTCAATCAATTGGTAGGAAGAATCCCTATAGGCAATCAAATGCAAACATTTTCAGAAACTTCATATGAAGGGAATGCAGGACTCTGTGGGTGGCCTCTGAATCGAACTTGCACTGATGCTACACCACCGATGTTTGATGGGAGATGCTCAGGTTCCAGGAAGGAGATTAAGTGGGAATACATAGCTCCTGAAACTGGATTCGTTACAGGGTTGGGAATCGTGATATGGCCTCTAATGCTGAGCAGGAGATGGAGGAAATTCTACTACAAACATGTTGATTTCTTCTTTCAAGGATTCTCAATCACCAAACCAAGCAAGAGCAACTGGTAGAAGAAGATCTGACAGAATTGGAAGGCGGAGAATGTAGCAATGATGAAGAGTTACTGTATGTGGCTTCTAGTCATGAGTCCATGTGTTAGATCAAATGTAATCCTATGTTTGATGAAAGAAATATTAAAAATATAGCATGTTAAATTTAAGAAATTTGAGTGCTCTTCTTCTTGTTCTTTGTTGAGTGCCGGTGTTTAAGGACTGCTTACTTGGTCAATTTTCTGTTTTTTAGCTGATTCAAATCAGCTCAGATTTTTTAGGAATCAATTCGGCTGATATTTCTGTTTTTTTATTCACTGATTTTCAGAAATTTGTTTCCTATTTTCGTATTTAAAATGTTGTAAGTCTCATTGCAAATTTGAATGAGAATTCCCGTATTCATTTTCCATTCTTTTTCTCTTAGAAAGTGCTACATTTCTATTGATTAATTATCAGGCTATAATTAGCAGGGACGATGATGTACAGCTCAAATTTTCAAAGCCATGGATCTTTAGATAAGTTTTGCGCAATTGGTCCTCCAGTTTTTGACGGTGATAATTACAAAATCTGGCCTGTTAGGATGGAGACGTATCTTAAAGCTTTGGATCTATGGGAGGCTGTGGAAGAGGATTATGAAATTACTCCTCTTCTAGACAAAAGCTTGTTTGTTTGTTGTAGTTTCTTCCACACTCTCCACTCGCATCATGCCATTAAAATCAGCAAAGGCGATCTGGGATTATTGATGAGTATCTTAAATACTCATTTTATCCCTATGCTTTAGTTAGTTTTTCTAGTGTTTTTATGTTAAATAAGTGCCTAATGCTGCAAAGTTCGCCTTGATCGGGTCATCCATTTGGTGGAATTGTGCAAAATTTGTGGAAAAAAGCGCTATAGAAGCGTGGGAGAATCTTGAATTTTGTGTTTCCAGATATCATATGAGCTCTATTGCATCAAATCCATATGGATGGATTCTACACTTCAAAAAGCTTTCTAGAGTACGAGAACACCCAATCGGAGTCGTATGATAAAGATATAGCCTTACAGTTGGGCCAACGGGGCTGCGACCGCGTCGTGGCGTTGAGAGCCGGCGTTAGGAGACCAAGCGTCATAGCGTTCGCGAAGCAGGCATCCAGCGTTGCTGACGTTCTTGCCTGGCGTCGCGGAAAAACGTTCGGGGGTTGTTTGGGTGGATTGATAGCCCATTTGAGCCCATGTGGAGGTTTAAAGCTCGAGCCATTAGGGATCGAAAGGAGGAGGATTTGTGGCAGTTTAGAGCTTTTTGAAGGGGAAGCCCTCTCTTAGGGTGCAGAAGCTTGCCTAGAGACATCTTGAAGGGTAAAAGCTTGAAGAAGAAGGAGATTGAAGAAAAGGAGATGGCGTTTTCAAAATCATTTTATTCTCATCCTCTTTCTTTGTTTCTCTCTTTTTGATGTGTTTCTTTGATGGAGATGTTCTAGATTTATTTCTAGGTTTTTGTTGTAGCCTTACTGCTAATAGTTAATGGTTAATTACGTTTTCATTCATTATATGGATTGATTTTATCTGCGACTTGCTCTATCTACGTATTTTATTTACATGGTAGTGTTTGAGCGGCATTAGCGTGTTTTTCTTGAGATGCGAGATCGAGATGACCAGCGGGGGATATGAATAGAGCAACACTTGATCAATCGGTGAATAGAGATATCCCGGTTCCAAGTGTGGCATTTAGGGTTTAAACATTTAAGCGTTTCGGAGTCTAGGGTTGAGGCAGAGATGCAATACACCCTACTGGCGAGATAGGTAAATATATCTCGAGAGAGAATATCTTGTAGGCACGATCAACCTGTCAGCGTAAATCAATTAATATATTGAATGAATAATATATTTATGTTAAAATTCATCAAGTATGGCAGGTGAAGGAAAAACCCTAGTTTTCATAATTAATTGATTTAGCAAATAATATAGAGGATTAGTTTTCTTTTTATTAATCGAATTCATTACGATTTTAGGTCGAATAATATTTAAAGCGTAAAGTCGATTACTCATTTTACTTCTCCCAGTGGATCGTGTCTCTGTACTTAGGTACTATATTACTTGAGGCGGCGCGTACACTTGCGCCTGTGGGCGTACCACGTTTTACACATCACGCTTTAGGCTATCAAGTTTTTGGCGCCGTTCTTTACGAGGGACAGTTTTGGATAAATGCGATGTTTGATAAATTAAATACTGGTGTTCTCATATTCAATATGTTTTATACCTAGGGTGTTGTTGAACCCTGTCACGATTGCATGGAGTAAAGATTAGTATTTTATATTATTCAGTTGTTATAATTTGTTAACATCTGCTTTATATCTATGACTCATTTACATGGTGTGTGCGACATTAGCGTGACTATCTTGGAGATCAGGATTCGAGATGAGGATACCCGGGGTGAATAAGCGACCTTGGTTGAGTTCGGTAAATAAAGATATTAGATCCAGGGGTGGCAATTAAGGTTAGAACATTTAAGCATTTCGATGGTTTAGTTTAGTTTAAATTCAGACATTAGTAACCTTTCACCCAACGCTTATATCCAGATAATATTCAAAAGTCAATCTCTGTATTCAACACACTTATCCCCGTGGATCGATATCCATACCATAGGTACACTATATTACTTGAAGTGACCTTTGTGCACTTGCGCACATAGTACATATATACACACCACGCTTGACTATCAGAGTTTTTAGTCGCAGATTCATAGGGGATAAGGTTTATGAGTGATATAGAGAATAACGCAATTAGATATTACTCTAAATTTTGTTTTTATTTGTTTTTACAAGTCTTTGGTAATTTGGTCTTTTGTTTCGTGTGTGATTGCGGAGTCAAAGGTTTCGGTGAGTGCATGCGACGAGCCCGGGATCGGGTTGATGACATCGGGTTGATCCCGAGGCAAAAAGAACTTTGCAGGAATAAAAGGCTAGGAACGACGGAACGGACCTTCATCAGCAATCATGGAGAAACGATGAAGCGGGATCATAGCATTGTTAGGCAAAGCAGGCCATAGGGGTCGAAATGGGAATAACGAAGGAATCGAAGCGCAGTCGTTTATACAGCGGATGATCCATTTTATGTTGATAGAAGAGTTTGCCCTACCGCTACGAGTTGTTCGGACGGCTATCACGAAGACCACCCGTTGAGCTGACAACGGTGAAGTCGATTAACCTTATAGATGCCCAGACATCTTATTTCATGGACTACAAATGAGAATCAAATATGCGTATGACCCAGTGACTTCCTCGAAGTGCAGCGACACGATCAAGTCTGATGGGGTTGCGAAGGAGGCACTTTCGAGGTTGGTGTTCCCACTCTCCAGGTGATAGAGCCCGAGCGGTAGTTATGAGTCGGCCGCTGATTCCGTTGCCGTGGAGCGATTTGGTGCGAGTGCGACGAGTTTTTCCCACCCTCGAAAAATTACCTGACTTGTCGCGAGATCAATACTTTTAGGCTTGAACTAAAGAGAGAACTGGCGGGCATGGGATAGATTTCACGAACTATTGAGAGTGCCCACATCCTGAGACAGCCGGATGGATCAGGTCCATTACTTTCTATAATGTAGTGCGAGATACAACTAGAAACGATGATTGATGCACAATTTTGGAGAACCTTAATGAAGAAAACCACGGACGAGCTTATGAAATCTTGGAAGAATCTTTGGAAACTAATACAAATCGGTGGCTAGGGAGAAGACTACACCGGTAAAGCCGTGGGTGGCACGAGATAGAGTTCTTCAGCAATGCAGTTTACTCATGTTGCACGGTGACTAAGCCGATTAACTAGGCAATGAGTACCGCGAATGCCTACGAGGTAACCATGGGAGTTGTAACAGATTACATGGAGGACGGCCTGATAGCCTGTGAATGCGATTAGGAACCAAAGCGTAGGAAACGGCGCAGTATGTGTCGAGTTCAATCGAGAACCAGCCACGGCAACAGAGACGATATGGAAACAACTATCATAACCAAAATCAAGACGAGGTGGCGTAACAATCGAGAATCGAAACGTCGAGAACAATCAAAGGGTATGGATGGAGGAACAATCGGGAACAACATGCTATCAGCGGTGAAGCGAACCACCTCCCGAGAAAAAGGTGGACTTAGAACAAGCCCTTGCACAAATGCTCACCTCGCACACTGCCTTTATGAATGAGACAAAGGCGAATATCACGACAACAAGCCACTTGATTGAACAGAAATCAGCGACCACGGTTGAGAAACTTGGAGTACGGATGGGTGATAAGCGATACAGTGGAAAGGCAACGGGTTCCTTACCAAGCAACTTCAGTGAACCCGAGAAGAGATGGGAATGAACATGTTATTAAAGGTCACGAAGTGGTAAAAATTGGAGACACGGGCGATCCCGATTATAGAGGAGGTGGCCCGAAAGTCATCGGCCCGGTCGAGAATGAGGATGCGGATAGGGAACAACCTCGAGAGAAACAATGCGTAGGAAACACAGGCGGAAGCAAGGGGACAGCTCCTGACAATAGCCCCAGTGCATCCCTGGCGTCTAAAGAAGCATAAGTTGGATAAGCGGTTCACGAGTTCATGGAAGTGTTCGAAGCTACACATCAATATCCGTTGCGTGCTGGAACAGATGCCCAGTTATGTAAAATTTATGAAGGACATATTGTCTCAGAAGATAAGATTAGCGGATTTCGAAACAGTTAACTTAATTGAAGAATATAGTGCCATCCTTCAGAGGAAGAGGCTGCTGCCCAGAATTTAAAAGACTTGACGAGTTTCACTATCCATTTACCATTGGAAATCGCATCTTTGAAAGTATTGTGATTTGGGTGCGACATTAATCTCATGCCCTTGTCCATTTTTAAGCGTTTGGGATTAGGTGAAGCTCGTTCAGCTCTGATCACATAGGTTCTTGAAGCCGGATCCTTGACTTGTCAAGAGGGAGTAATAGAAGATGTCTTAGTAAAGGTTGGCGATTTATACTTCCCAGATTTCATTGTATTAGATATGGAAGAGGGATAAAGAAATACCTTAATCTTGGGTAGATCGTTTCTTGCAATTGGCAGAGCAATGATTGATGTTCGGAGGGGAGAACTAAGGTGAGGAGTGCGGGAGGATGAAGTCGAGTTCAACGTGTTGAGAGAGCATGAGACCTCCAAGCGAGGAAAGTGATACATGTTTCATGGAGATAATAGAATTTGTAATTAATGCAGCGAAGGGTCTCCCACGGATCCTTTGGAGGCTAGCCTAGTAAAGTGATTAGAGAATATAAGCAAAGGCGGAGGAATATAGTAAAATGGATGGATTCTTTCGGACCCGATGAAGGAAATACTTGAATCTACAGGTGAAAGTGCTAAGCATAAATGCAGTACCATCGGTTGAAACGACCACCCAGATGGAGCAAAACCTTTACCTAGCCATTTGAAGTATGCATATCTTGGGATAGCATCCACCTTACCAGTGATCATCTCAGCATCCTTGGTAGACTAGGAGGAGAAGTTATTGGGGTCCTTGAGATCATAAAAATGCGCTCGGATGGTCTCTGGCCCAGATTTAAAGGGATTCGCCCCTTCCATGTGCATGCATCGTATTTTGCTGAAGATGGGCGCAAACCCTCGGTGGAAGCCTGAGAGGAGGTTGAATCCAACTATGAGAGGTAGTCGAGGAAGTATTAAAATGGTTGAATGCGGGGTAATTTATCCTATTTCGAGACGGTGCATGAGTGAGTCGATTCAGTAATGCCTAAGAAGGGAGGAACAGTGTCATAAGAAGAATAACATATTACTGCCTTCTCGAACAGTTACCGAGTGGAGGATTTGTATTGATTATCGAAAAGCGAACGAAGCCCTCGAAATATCATTTCCCATTGCCATTTAAGTTCGGATGTTGGATCGATTAATGGTCGTGAATATTATTGCTTTTTGGATGGATATTTATTTCTGATCAAGTGCTATAGCCCCACTGAAGATCGGGAGAGGCTGACATTCACATGTCCTATGGGACATTCGCATTCAGGCGGATGCCCTTTGGGTTGTGCAATCGCGTAGAGCACTTTCAACGATGTATGATGGCCATATTCTCCGACATGGTTGAAGACAATGAGATCTTTATGGATGATTTTTCGGTATTGGGTAATTCATTTGACAAGCGTAAGGAGAGAATTTAAGATCCGATTATTGATAAGATGAGGAGACCAACTTGAGCGCCAATTGGGAGAAGTGCCATTTTATGGTACAAGAGAATTATTGGCTGCTCGGACATGGTTATTGAAGGAATAGAGGTAGACGGAGACGGGCGAAGCGATTGAAAAATTACCTCCACCCTCCTTGGTAAAAAGGATAAGAAGTTTTTAGGCCCACTTATTTGGATTCTATAGGCGATTCATCAAAGACTTCTCCAGTTACAAAACCGTTGTCTAATCTCGAGGTCAAGGACCTTGCAGGTTAATACCCAGTGTTTGCACGCATTTTCAGTGTTAAAAGATAAATTGGTATCAGCCCCTATTGTAGTAGCTCCGGATTGGTCCTTTCCATTTGAGCTTATGTGTGACGCAAGTGATTTTGCGATTGGAGCAGTGTTAGGGCAGAAACGAGAGAAAATTTTCCAGGTAATCTACTATGCGAGCAGAACCTTGAATGATGCTCAGTTGAATTACGCCACTACAGAAAAAGAACTATTAGCTATTGTCTTTGCTTTTGACAAATTCAGGCCTTATTTGATTGGTAACAAGGTCGTAGTTCACAGCGATCGATGCCGTAAAATACTTGATGACTAAAAAGACGCCAAACCCAGGCTAATCAGGTGGGTTCTTTTCTTTGAATTGACGTTGAGATTAAAGGCGAAAGGCGCGAGAATCTAGTTGCGGATCATCTTTCACGATTGGAAGGTAGTGATGAGGTTAGTGAATGGCGATTATCTAACGAGCAACTCTTGGCTATTGAAACAGAGGCAGTTCCATGATTTGCGGTCACGTGGTGTTGGTAGCCAAGGTAGTCCCTGGGATTTAACTATCAACGAGGAAAAGTGGTTTGCACACTTGAAACCTTCTTATTGGGAGAGCAATTCTTTACGGACATTCTTTGTTGACGAGTGATCGGATATGTGTGCTAGAGATGGAAATGAATAGTATCTTGAACCCACTTTGCCACACTTTACCATGTGGTGGACGCCCGGTGGCAGTGACATTGTAAGGTCTTGATCGAACCTGCGGCTGCTATTTAAGGATCTTTCGTCATTTCGTATCCACGTGTGACAAATGTCAGCGAATGGGGGGCATTTCTAGAAAGGACGAATCGCCCATGCATACAATTCTGGAAGTATAACTGTTTGATTTATGGGGGATGGATTTCATGGGACCATTTCCCCCATCTTATAATAACTTTGTACCTCTTGTTGGCGAGTAGATTGTGCCGAGTAGGTTGAAGCAATTCCGACCCACCTTAACGATGCTGAGGTGTGACTCGATTCTTGCTTGACCACATATTCTCACGATTCGGAACCCCTCGAGCACTGATCACAGATAACGGTACTCATTTCTGCAATAAGATGATTGACAAGGTCTTGCAAAAGTATGGGGTGCGCCATCGTACATCCCTTGCATATCACACAGTCGAATGGGCGAAGGTATCAAATCGAGAAATTAAGTCCGATACGGAAAAGCGGTTAACGGTTCGGGAAGAATTTGGTCCTAAAGATTGAAGATGCACTCTGGCGTCTGCAGAGCGACATTTAAAACACCCTTGGGTATAATGGCCTTTACTGTTGTTGGAAAAGCATGCATACGCCGGTAGAATTAGAGCATCGAGCTGCTAGGCGACTGCTTGAGTTGAACATGGATACACTAGGCGGTGAAGCGGCCTTTCTGACTCAGTGGAACTAGACGAATTCAGGAGCGAAGCTTATGAAAATGCCGCATTTACAAGGAAAGGCAAAAGCACAGCCACGATAAACATATTACCATGAAGGAATTCGGCGGGACGATAGGTCCTCTTGTTTAATTCACTTCAAAATTTTCTGGGAAGTGGAAGTCTAGATGGTCGGGACCCAACTCCACCAGTGATAAGGTCTTTCCACATGGAGGCGGAGGTTACACATCACGAGAAAAGGAACATTCCTGATTAACCTGACGGTTGAAGCCATATTTTAGGGGCGAGTTCCATGCGGATAAGCAGATCATTCAATTGACCGCATCAGACGAAGTCAGTAAGCGGTCATAAGAGCTCGGGTTCCCGAGCACATTGAGATTCAGGGTCGTCGAGCTAACGACATTAAACATAGCGCTTCTTGGGAGGCAACCCAAGTTTTTTCTTGAAATTTTCCTTTCTATGGTTCAATTTTTATTATCTATTTAAGTTTATGTTGGTTTCTATTACGTAAAGTAATTGGAACCTTTTTGGATATCTACTTCGGGACCCGCGATCGAAAGTATTGGGGAGGATCCGTTCAAAAAGTTCATGAGAGTCACAATTGCACGAGGGAAGTTTTCTCTTACCTTAGACAATTATTGAATAATTTGCATTTTGGGTCTTCTCTGTAACGTCGCGACGTTGGCTTTCCAGCGTGTGACGTTCTGACATCAGCGGCGTTACGGCATCAGCGGCGTCTAAGCGTCGCGGCGTCAATTGACCCTTCTCTAGAGCGTCTTGACGTTGGTTTTACCTTCTTTGGAGCGTCGCGTTGGATTAGACCCTCTCACGGAGCGTCATGATGTGTGTTGGCTTTCAGCGTCGCGGCGTTGGTTTTGCACTTCTACAGAGCGTCGCGGCGTTGGATCTGGCGTCGCGGCGTTGGTTTTATTTCACTCTGCAGAGCGTCGCGGCGTTGAATCTCAACTCGCGGCGTTGGATCTCGCGTTGCGCGGCGTTTGATGCTTTCTCCTCTGGAGCGTCGCGGCGTTGCACCCGAGCGATCTCGGCGTTGCCACATTTATAAGCCGAGAAACCACCCTCATTTTGCTGTACCACTATTCCCTCTTGGCTTATACCTAGTGCACCCTTTGTACGCCCCCACATGACCGCACGAGTCCACTCCACACCCATCGGAGGCGTTTGTTTTGCCCTGGAGCACCATCATAGGCTGCGCACCTGCTCCACCACCCTTTGTCTCCGTGCTGTCTTCGCCTTCCACACGAGCCTTGGTATCCGTTTGAGCCCGTAGGTCTCGTTCACCGGGTTTGGTCACGGGGTTTAGTCCCAGTCCTTCATATTAGGCCTCGTTTGATCCGGTAGAGTGCATTGTGTGTCTTAGGGTTTTGTGTCTACTTCAAATTCGCCCCTAGTGGTCTTAGTTTCATAGTGCTGGGTGCTCGACACATTATCCTAGTTCATCCAGGAGTGTAGCCTATTGGTGCCATTTGGCTACATTGTGCCCGGTAGGCGGAGTCTTGAATTTCTTTGTGCACTAATGCCGGGTAGGCGAAGTTACGCAAATGGTCGGGCGATGAGGACACGACCACAATTTGATACAAGGTTCGTTAACGGGATTATCATTGTCGATTCGGCACCATACTGCGAGAAGCCGATCTTTTAAAGGGTTTCCATCGCTGGCGACTATGAGACTATTGCGGCGAGGATGGCGGGCACTTTGCGACCACCTCATCCATTTCTGATGAGTGTGGTGCGAGAATTCTACGCCTATCTCGCCTCCCACGTCGTCAAGAAGGTCCGAGTATGGGGTGTGTTGGTAGACCGGTCACGGATCTATCGGCCACTTTTATAATCTTGATCATGTCCCCGGGCCTTTCGATCGACTTCAAGGCGACCGTGCAGAGGTCATTCAGGTCTTGACAAACGGGCGGGGTGAGTGGAAACTCAACAATGAGGGCCATGCCGTCCACTTCAAGGCCAAGCATTTGGCATATATCCCCAAAGTCTAGCATCACTTTATCACGTCCGTCTCGTAAACGACGAGCGTGTGAAGTGGCCCACTGCCGGCGATGCTACGCTCGATTATGCCATCATTAGGATATTCCACATTGATGTTGAAGAGGTTATAGAGATGCCATCCTCCATACTTAGGAGACGCTAAGATGAACTTAGGGCACCCTTTCCTCATTTATGGCCTATGTAAACGAGCCGGGGTGCCCCTAGATTACAACGAGGCGTGGTTACACCAATCAGTCTCTCAGTTAAAGCGGGACAAGCGGGTGTACCATGACTTGAGGACTTCACGATTCGGGCCATGAGCCCCTCGGGCGAGGACGAGGCTTCCGACTATCGGGGCCCGTTTTGGACTCTGGGTGATCCCGAGGATGACATTAGGCGATCCTCTACTCGCCCACCTCCACCACCGCCCACCACCACGGCGGACCTCGGAGGCGGCCCACAATACGGTCCACCCTTGACTTAGAGGGACCGGTGCTCGCCCTTGCTTGGCGCTTTGGCGCGTTGTTCTAGATGAGACCGGGGCGTGGAGTCCTCAACACGGGATGGAGGCCCTTGACCGAGCATGCGTGCGGTTCTGTGACAGGTGCTATTCTCCAATGACGCGGTCCTCCAGGGCCCCGTGTGACTTCTTACGGCCTGACCACCGCCGCGGTGACTTGTCTAACACCGGGGGGAGTTCCTCACCTCTCTGTTTTTATTGCCGGTGAGGACCTTTGGATACTTTTGTTTGAGGGGTGGGGGTGTTATACTGCAAGGCGTGTCAGGTTCCTTAAGCAGTTAGTATGGTTTTATGATGGTTAATTTTTTTATTTTCGCATTTGTCTTTGTACTTTTGGGGGGTGTAGAGGCGTGTCGGGTTCTTAAGCAGTTAGTATAGTTTTATGATGGTTAATTTTTTATTTTCGCATTTGTCTTTGTAGTTTCGTTGTTTCCACGTGTTTGTTTGTTCCTTGGTTTAGTTCATTTACGTTTGTTCATTTGAGGTTGTTGAGTTTTGTATTCGATTCATTGTTTGTGTTTAGATTAGATCATATCTATGTTTAGTGGTGTCGTGTTTAGGTAGTTTGTGTGTGCCATGTTTGAGAGTCGGGGATCACTTTTGGGCTGAATCCACTATTGTCATGGAAGAACAGGGTATACCTCCAGAAAGGATTCATAGGGTGTTTGATGCTTGGGAATTAGGTTGAATAGGTGGGGAGGCATAGTGAATCACTTCGGGTATTCAAAACTTCATTCTCGATGAGCTAGTACACTCTTTGCAATTTGACTTCTAGGGTATGCCTAGATGCGGAACGAGGCTACTAAGGTTCAAACCATGGAATCTCTAGCACAGAGGAATAGGACAGTAAATAAAGGATTGCCTTAGCCACAAAAATAAAAAAATTAAAAAAATTAAAATTTTAGGCATTGAATAAATTAGGATCTTCAGTGGAATCAGGAACGCGATCCAGGGCCTTTCAAAGCGATTCCACTGAGCTTGTGGGAGTCATTGACTTCACTACACGTTATGGGGAGCCCAGATGGAAGCTTCCACGGCTTAGGGCCCTTAGGTTTAGTTGAGTGTTCGGGTGGCGTTCGAGGAATGAATGCAGGTGCCCTTAACCAAGCGGTGAGGAGTCTGACCTAATCCAGCTACATGAACACTTAACATAAACTTACGGGCACTAGTTTTGTTCTATGTTATGAGTAGGTATGTTAAGAATTGCAAACGGTGTGTTCCTATCCTTTCGTAGTTAGATTTTCCCAATTAGGTGAGTTGAACTCAAGTTTGGGGCCGTCGGAACCTAAGTATACACTAGAGGTCATTCCGCGGAACATAGGGTCCTTGGGAAGGTTATTATATGAGCCTTGGAAATTTGAGGCACTAGTCGACTTCATCGAGTTCAACTGGTTCTTCCGAGAAAGTCGAACACCGCACCAAATCTGAGAACTTCAAACAAAGCGGCGGTGTGGTCGATCCAATTTGATCCTCACATCTGTCGGCATGTGCATCGCTATCGCCGTGTTAAATTATAGTATGTAGGGTGTGTATTCGAGTTTAAGTCGATTCTTGCGGGGCAGCGAAGCTAAGACTGGGGTGTGAAGAGTGGCTAAAATACTTTCGAGTCATACCCTTTGTCATCTTATGTTTTAGCTTTATTTTATATTTAAATTCGTATTTTTTTATAGCCTGATATCTTATTTGTGCAATTGGGTGAATACGAGAGGCGAAAGGCGGAGTTTTGGAAGCATTACGGACGGAGGGTGGCGTGTAAAGATGGGGAATGTCGCGACGTCTGGCGGTGACTTCTCAACGTCGACGTCAGCGGCGGATTCACGCCTCCCAATCATTAAAAGCAAAAAGGGTACCAGAATTCGGTGGATCGGAGATCAAGGAGCGTAAGAACTAGGGCACGGAAATCAGAACAGCAGCGACTTTGATCTGGGAGAGGAACCCGTCATTTGTATTTTTCTTCTTTTTAGATAGAAGTACTGATGTTGATAGATTTAAATACTGGTGTTCTCATATTCAGTATGTTCTAGATTTATACCTGGTGTTGTTGAACCACACATCACGATTGCATGGAGTAAAGATTAGTATTTTTATATTATTCGAGTTGTTTATAATTTGTTTAACATCTGCTTTATATCTATGACTCATTTACATGTGGTGATGTCTAGCCCGACGATACTTATGAAGCCTCTTTGGAGATAAAGATTCGAGAGATGAGGATACCCGAGTGAGTAAGCGACCTTCGGTTGATTCGGTAAATGAGATATTAGATCCGAGGGTGGCAATTAAAGGTTAGAACATTTAAGCATTTCGAGTATCGAGTTGGGAGTAGAAATACGCTCGACTCTGCTGAATAGGCGGATACACCTCGAGAGAGGGTATTTTGTAAGCAAGATCACCTAGCCATCAATAAATTATAAATAAATGGAATAATATCATCTTTGAAATAATCCATCGAAAGTGGCGGGGGAGACATAGCCACACAGTCTCCATTATCTGATGATTCATTTAGATTGGTTAGTTTAGTTTAAATTCGAACATTAGTAACCTTTCACCTAACGCTTATATCCGGATAATATTCAAAAGCCAATCTACGTATTGACGCCACTGGCTTATACGTGGATCGATGTCAGCACCATGGGTACTATGTTACTTGGGCGGCGTGTGCACTTGCGCACATAGAGGCGTACATATATACACCACGCTTAGGCCTGCTCGATTATCTCGAGACGAATGAGGAGATGAAGAGTAAGAGGAATGCAAGTTCTAAATTTGATTCGGGACTTTGAGTTGCAAAAGATGAAGGAGACTGAATCCATCAAAGAGTATTCTAACAAGTTGTTGAACATTGCAAACTGAGTTAGTTTACTCGGGTCTTCCTTGCCAGACTCAAGGATAGTTGAAAAAATCCTTGTAACGGTGCCTGAAAGATTTGAGACTCAAATTGACCCCTTAGAAAACACTAAGTATTTGTGCGAGATAACACTTATAGAGCTTTAAATGCCTTAGAACTACGAGAACAAAAGAAGGCGATAAGGGAGGAAAGACAATTGAATGAGCATTAAGTGACCCGAGCATGAGATAATTGTGAGTAAGTAAGACCAAGTGTAGGTAAAGGAAAGAATGGAAATCGGAGAGAAATCCTATCCACCTTGCCATCCTTGTGGAAAGAGGGTCATCCTCCATTTAGATGTTGGAAGACTTGATGTAAGTGTTCAAGTGTAACCAACGGACATGAAGCTTGATTATTTGCAAATAAGGGAGCAACAGAAAGGAAGTAGCGATGGTAAGAAGAAGAGATTACTTGTTTGTTGCCACTTGCTTCACCAGCATGAATCCAAGTATCCAACAAGTTGTTGGCTCATTGATAGTGGCTGCTCTAACCACATGATGCACAACAAAAGTTTGTTTAAAGAATGGTGTGAAATCACTTCATCAAAAGTTCGAGTGGGTGATGGTAAGCATATTGTTGTTAAGGGAAAAGGTACAATTGCTATCCCAACTTGTCATGGTACTAAATTAATCACTGATGTATTATATGTGTCTGACATAGATCAGAACTTATTGAGTGTGGGTCAATTGGTTGAGAAAGGATATAAAGTACTATTTAACAATAGTTATTGTCTAATTAAAAATGCAAATGGTAATGATTTATTCATAATTGAGATGAATGAGAAAAGTTTTATTCTAAATCCATTGGAGGAGGAACCGTGCATTCCTGGTACCTCGTGGTAAAAAATGAAAGTTGTTGCAAGATTGAGCCATCGATGGCAAGGGTATACCATAAAACCTTCAATCAATTTTGTGAGGAATCTAGAACTTATCACCGATTGATTGCTCCATCTACTCCACATCAGAAGCAATGATATTTCTGCATAACATAAAGATGACAATGTTGCTGGCAAAATTATGAATGAAGAGAGTAAAGTGTTAAGGGTATGTTTGGATGAGGCATCCCAAGTAGATAAAAAGATTTCAATTGCTGCAACACAAAAGCAAAAGTTGCCTACAATTCTACCCATGTTGAATGCAAAATCTGTTCACACTATAAACAAGTCTCTAATGAAAAAGATTTGTACTGCTCTTGAATTTGATGAAAACAAATACATCGCCTTTAAAGACATATTTGGGCATTGTCGTCAAGGTTCAATTGACACTACAGTATATCTGGCTTATGTTCAACATTTTGGTTTGTTACATCTTGTTATTGAATTGGCCGAGACTACGTTACGTGCTCGAGGAAGCGAGAAAAAACTTTAGTGACCCATAATGCTAGTGTAAACAATAGAGATTTTGGATAAAATGCTTTAATCGAGGGCAGAAGGTGGTGTTTCTTCTTGATTCGCATGCAAGTAGGTGTGCCGGAATCAACAAAATTTGTATCCTAGGGTTCTACTTAGGTACGAGGCTGCTGAGTATGGTAGTGCAGGGTCGAACACGGGGATGGGTTTTCTTCGTCTGAATGATTTACAGTTAAGGCGAAATGGTGAATTCAATTTGGATTTTGGGATTTTGTGAAGCAGAGGAGTGTAATGGTTGGCAAAAGTGAAATTTAAAATAAAATAAAATGTAAAGTCTCCTTGCAGTGTCGAAATTTCTTGGATTTGGGTTCTAAAGGCTACTGAGGGGTTCTTGGGTCCATTTCCTTGCGTTAGGGAGGATGACCTATAGTCATTTCCCGAACAGGATCTTCATTTAGCTTTAAAGCTAAACCCTATGATTTTCCTTTTGAAAAAACAACATTTATTGAGCATTAATGCTCTGGGACAGTAATGTGCCTCCACTGATCTACCTCAGTGACAAATAGAAAGCAACTAATGAATCTCCCAGTGGATCTAACGTAGCATCGCGAACCACTAAGATTGCGAATCTTGATCAATGAAGGCATGAGTTCTAACCTAGAGTGAGAAATAGGAACACTCTATGCCAATAAAAACTTGCTGGGTTAAAAACGAAGATCCATGATTACCTTTAGATCCTGCACCAGCGGCCTTACCTTCGAGGAGGGAAGGGGTTTTAGCGGCTCGTCCTGCGAGTTGTCATCCTCGAAGGTGTTTGGCTACCGAAAGTGCGAAAATGAGAGAAAGGGAGTATGAGAGAAGAAAAAAAGCGTGGGGTAGCTTCTCAAGTGTGCCCAGTGATTGATTTTACAATAGCTTGACTGAGTTTATATATGCTCAAACCAAGGGAAATTACAAAAAAAACTAAAACCAAAAGCTATTACAAGGGATAAAATGGGAAGAAACAAAAACTGAAACAAACAGGGCACAGCGTCAAAAAGCAGGTGAACAATGGTTGTAGGATGAACAGTGCTCGCAGGATGCAAATTTCACAAGTTCCATTTTCTTTGTATTTTCTGCTCTTCTTTCCTTCTGGTCTTTGATGCGCAATGCGGTTGACTCAGAATTCTTCATGCTTGGATCGGCTTCGACAATTTAAAGCATAAATAGCTTGCAAAAACTTACAAAATTAGCACAATGCGATCGAGTAGCATAAGCGGGGACCTTAATGTGCAAATCGAGGTTAGTTAGAGATAGTTAGTACACAAAAGCACTCAAAACCTATAATAAATAGGGTTGAAATAGCACTTTTGGGCACTAATCCTGACCCCGACCTACACATTGCTAGTCCCTTAGCAATGAAAGAAAGAAAGAAAGAGAGAGCATACAAAACGATAACACAATGATGTTCACAAAAATTATTATATTTCAAAATGGTTGTGAATGAGTAATGCCTAACCCTCGATGAGAATCACTGAAACCCTTACTTGATAACTATCTCGAAGAATGAATGTCATCTGAAATTGAGCATCGAAAAGAGCCTAAACTGCTTGGTGGATCAACCCCGAGACTTCCAGCGCAAGTGTTGTTTAATCCCGGTTCTCGGCGATAAGCGTCGAGGCTATCTCCCCCAGTATTTTCTACCTACACTTAGGGCGCTAACAACCCTAAATAGATAAGGACCCACTCTTATTCCCATGACTCTTTTTGTGTTGTAGAGTGCAATCTTGAGGAATCGACCTGCCCCAAAAAGTCCATGCTCGCAGGGATCTGGAGTGACCCCAGTGAGTAAGGCTTGGGGCACCAAGTCATAAGGATCTTTCGGCCACTAACTTTCGGGTCTCACCCGGAATCAGAATGATTTGAAACTCAGCACCTACAACTTGTTAAACTCCACCCATCCACATGCTTAGCGAGCATAAGTCGGTGGCTCCTGACGGTTGGCAGAACGCAGGAGCTGCGAACTTTCGCCATATACCTCTCGGACCGTGCTCAGGTTTCAAGGCAAAGCGTTGCAATTTTTCTTCTTTTTCTTTTTCTTTTCTTTTTCCTTTTCTTTTGGAAGACACATTGGCCTTCTCTTCATGGGGTCCCTTAACTTTATTACGGTCAGCGAACTAGGAGTAGGTTTTACAATGTTTAGGAAATTGGCGGTTTTGACATTGAAGAAACTTGATGTGTGCCACAGTGTGTGGTTAGCTAAGAGTAGAAGAAAAATGGTGAAAGCAACAAGATTTCAGCGATCATCCCTCAGCAGGCGTGGAACCAATCCTAACATCAATAGGGTGGACGGTATTTCAATTTTTTTCAAAGCTGCGAGCTAAGAGCGAAACAATAGGTGCGATTTTTTGAAAGGTAGATTTGTATATTATATACTTGACTTCACAAGGAAAACCAACAAGCCACAAAACATCACAAAATGGGCTTGCTCAAAATAGTAACAAAAACATAAATAAATGTCACTTCCTTCGCTGCTCTCCCCCGACCAAATATCACATTATGTGATGGGGCTTGGATTGAAAGTTAGAAGGAAGTGCTGCACCCTCACTGATAGAAATGTGATGGTTGTTGGATAGGAGACTTTCTTGAGCTTTCCCATCGACACCTTATTCACTAGTTTGGGCTTCAAATAAACAAGTTAGAAAGAAGAAAAGAGAGAAAAAAAGTGACCAGTTGGAGTATTTTAAAATTACACCTTCATAATAATTTCAAAAGTATTCTTTCTAGCTATATTTGGATTCTACACTCTCTAATATTTCCAACGGTACCAAAATTACCCAAAACGGAATTCAGATGAAAAAGTTGTGGTCAAAACAAAATTGGGTTGCGAAATTGAAGGCTAAATTTTTGTTTTTAATAACAAATTTTATTTTTTTAATATATATATAAAATTTTTTGAGCCAATTTTATATATATATATATATATATATATATATATAAGACAAAAAACGAAATAGTGCAAGTTGTACAAAAAAACCAAAAATCAAAGGAAAACTGTACAAGGAACAATGCGCAAAGGAGCAAAATTTAGCAACCTGGAATAGTGTTGCGAAATTTTGCACGGTTGCGAAATTTTCTAGGTCACCATCTGCACCTCCTGCTGCAAAAATTTGGGCAAAAACCTGCAAAAATTAACACAAGAAAGATTTAAAAAAATGAAAACTAATCTAAAAACAAGATTAACTAAAATTAGAAAAATCTAAGAAAAATTAAAGACATCAAATAAAATAATAAAATAAAATGAGAAAATATGAAAGCAAGTGGAATGGCTCACGCCCAAGGCAATTCCTCAGCCTTTGGAGAGTACATTTAGGCAGCGGAGCTTAGAAATGTCGAGGTTCATATGCTCCAACTTCGAACCAGCACCCGAACCATCCACTATGCCATGCAGTATGAGCAGCTACCAATTTCTTTGATGTAGTGACAAAAATATGAGCAGTGGCCACTTATTTCCTAAAGTTTTGTGTAAGCAGCAAAGGTGGGATGGTCTTAACCCGGCCATGAGTTTTGGGTTGGGATTAAGTCTCTGCAGTGAAGGCATGATGTGCGGTAGTGAAGTTTGTTTTTGGGTTTGGCAATGGCATTAGGATCCGGAATTTATGAGGTTGGTTGGAAGGATAGGCTTTTGGGTCCCTTCTTGTTTCCTTTCCCGCGCCCTCCTACGATCGGCAATAGGAGGTGCTTCATGCTGTATTTATATTGCTCCTCCACTTTGGTGTCGATCGGCACTCTTTTACGGATTCTCCTCATTTTGATGGTTTCATGGTAGGCTTTGAGATGGATTCTATGAGAATGTCAAATTGTTTATCAATTTCGCTTTGAAACCCATCTAATTCCTTGTTCAGGGAGCTCTCCATTGTGTTAATTTGCTTGATTAACTGGACATTGCGCCCTCTGCTCCTCTTTGAAATTATCCACTTGGTTTGCTCAGGGTTGGTGGCCACTGCTCAATTGAAGATGTCATTTGTGGTGGTTGGTGTGGTGAGTTGAGGCATAATATGGAGCGGGAGGAGGTGCAAGCGTGGAGGTTTTGGTTCCCATGGGATTTGTGTGGTTCCCGACTAGGGTTGTAAATATTGTCAAATGGTGCATTAGTTGGGGGGAAACGCGCAAAGGTGCACTTTCGTCCATTGGTTTCTATAGTCCCTCGTGGACTGAATGGGTTTGGATTTCTCCCCGAGTGCGTTGATTACGCCATGGAAGGTTTTACATAGTCCCTCATTATGTATGCTCTAGGGTTTCTCGTAACACCAAAATATACACTAGTAGTTTTGACATGTTTAGGGTATTTTGTAAGCTTATAATTTGATTGTTTTAAGTGAGTTAAATCACGAAACACGGAAGCAGAGACAGAAAAGTTACAAAACTTAGAATGAGAATTGTAATTTGTCCACGAGAGGCAGACATATGGTCAGAAGATTGAATAAATAGAAATAAAAGGAAAATTTAATTATAAATAGAAGAGAGGTTATGGGCTTAAAAGCAAATAAAGAAAGTTAACCCCAATGGGTTTATTTAAAACGAGCTTATGACTTAACAAATCCATGATTTAAGACGAAATTGGTCTCATGTTTGGGAGAGGCTCAAAAAGCACGTGAAGGAGGAAGAAGAGGAAGAAGAAGAAGAAGAAGAGAAGAAAGGGGAGGAGGAGATCAAGCAGGTATGGAACTTTGGATTTTGTAGGATTACATGGAATTGTAAGGCTTTATGATTAAATACTTGTCTCAAATCTAGGAGTTTTGATTGAATTGCATCTTAACCTTAGATTTCTTGAAATTAGGTTGGTAAACCCACAGGGAACAAGATAAGTAAGGAATCCCTTGTTAGGTTGAATTCATGGTTAAATAATTGTAATGAAGTTGGGTTTAGAACAAGCTAACAACTCTCTATGTTTGGATCATGTATGGGATGTTACCCATATTAAGAGTGTTTTGGAAGGATTTCATGATATGTTTTTGGAAATAAGATAAGTGATGAAGATGAATTGGTAGAAAAGGATTCTGAAGCAATATGGAATGATTTTGATGTGTAGGAAGTATAGAGTGATCCATGGATGAAAGTGCATGAAAAAGGGAGAAAAAGACACATTCTGGGCATTTCGGGTGATGTGTGGAATTTTTACTTTGAACATGTACCGGTACACTTTGGTTCTGGTCGACAGCGATGTGCCGTACACGTAGGGGTGTCTGCAGTACACCACGTTACTGCCTATATTACGACCAGTTTTCGTATTTGCTTGCCATAACTTTCTCATTTTATTTATCAGGTTGGTGATTGATGTCCAATTAAAATAGACTTCAAGGAAAACCAAACATAATATAATAAGGTACCTCCAAATTCTGACTCTAGATAGCCCAAAAATTCACTCAAAGGAATTAGGTATGTGCAAACCCATTTCTGCATCGAGTTGATCATAGAGTAGTCTAGAGTTGTTTTTGGAGCGTATCTTGAAGTGCGGTGCTTTCAGGGTGGGTGATTCAGTTGAATAGAACCCTTAGCACCTTAGATTTAAAAGGGTACAAAAGAGCCAGTGTCAAATTTGGAATAAGGCCATGGAAATAGATATTAAATTGTCGACAAGCATTGGCAGTTGGCATGAGAATGCCATAACTTGAGTTTGGATGATCCGATTGGATTGATTCCAATTCCTAAGAAAAATAGATTCATAGAGGGACTAGAATACATGAATGATGTGTGGATAGGCATCATATCGTACAAGTATCTGCAATGCCATATGGAATAGGTATGAAACCTGAAAACGAACTGAAACATGAACATGAATATGAAAGATAAAATGTCATGATCACAGAATGTGATTAAGAAAGGTTATAAGCTCCGAAAGACGTATGACAATATGACTACCTAGGACCGAAGAATGAATGAGTGGACGTCCTATTGGTGCTTCTGCACTCCTGTTGGTGCTACGGCACTCCTGCTGTGTGGTTAGCCATGTTTTGATTGGTGCTCCGGCACTCTGCTTTGTAGTGCTACGGCACTCTGTGCATTGGCGGGCACGTCGTCGGTGCTGGCACTCCTGGCGGTCTTCACGGCACTCTGTGCGTGGGCGGGGCACGTGCGATCGGTGCTCGGCGCTCTGCTTTGGTCTTCTGGCACTCTGTTGGGCGGGCCGTCACACATGTGTTGTGTTTTGATCTTGTATCGTGCCAAGGCCACTTGTGTCTTCACGTCTGTCATTTCTTATGATTGATGCAGGTAGTTAAATGGACATATGATAAAACACGAATAATGAATAAGAGTAAAGATACGAGATGTATCAGCGTATGTAGTGAGATTCCCAGTGGTACCTCTGGGAACATACTGTCTGGATAAGTCACAGTACCCTAGGGTACTCACATATCACGATTAAGTTCTATGATACCTCTGCAGATTACTCCTGCATACGAATAAGTTAGGTAGTACCTACGGTACTCCTAATATCTGAATAAGTTAGTTTTAGATTAAATCATGTCTCCCAATTAAGCTGCATGACTACCCTAAGGGTGCTCGTATCGGTAAAATAAGTATATGTATCTTGTTGTGATCAGTATGCGTCACACCAGATTCACAGCCCGGCAGATTAGGCGGATCAAACCCGGTTTCGGGGCGAGAACATATCTTGGAACTCTTTACACCTTAATTAGACATTGGTATATCAAGTCTTATAATATATCAACATCATATCTGAAGTCAAATAAAACTACCACCGTAGTGGTGTTTCTGATGTCACACACATATCTGATCTTGAGTCCCATTACATATTCAAAAACTATACATTTACAATTTCTGAACAGAGTGCGGAACCTACAGTGATGAACCCCTACTCGTGTGTTGGCCCTGAAGAATGCGGAAGTTCTCGGACGTCTTCTCCTGTACCTAGGATTAAAAACAGTGCTAAAGCTTTCGTAATTGAGAGTATATATAACTGTGCATGTACACAGGTTATAATAAGCATATAACAATAACGGATATCCAGAAATTACATGCATTCATCTCATGGAGTTTATATAATTACTTATGTATTCTTATATAAAGTACGTGAGTGTACACAAAGTTCATTATGCGGGTATCGTAGGTACTACGGAATTTATACTGTATTACAGGACTTATATTTATTCAGGTCTCCTAGTAGAATTCTGAGCTTACTCATGTCGAAATACAGTAGGTATTACGAGATCGAACGATACACCTTCATGTCCTCTTATTCATTATTCGAGTTATTATCATATAATTATGGGAATACTAGACCCGATCTTAATAAAAGTGTAAGACACTGAATAATAAGTATCCGAAGATACTATACGATGCGAAGTCTTAGTAGCCTGACGGGATTGCCGGATGCGAACGGGGTCTTGTAGCACTAATCGAGACCAGTGCCGTATGTCCCGGGGCAGGAGTCTGTGGCATAGCCGGACCCAGTGTCGTAGCACTCTTAGGACGGAGTGTCGTGGCCTTAGCGGGACCCAGGGAGTGCGAGTGGCATAACGGGACGGAGTCTTGGTAGCACTTAGCAGGGTGAAGTACTTGTCGGGAGTCTTAGGAGCCTTAACGAGAATCTGGGAGTACTAATCGGGTGTCGGGCACTAACGGAATCTAGAAATTGCTAATCGGGACAGGGAGTGCTATGTCCCGATTAATAAGCGGTCTCGGGTATTTTTATAATTATATGAGTTCGATAACTTACTATCTTATAATAGAGCATTCTTAGCCCTTATGTGTTCATGACGAGATACGTCCTTCATATCTTGGTAATGAACATTCTTAGCCCCTTATGTGTTCATGACGAGATCGTCCTTCATATCTTACAGTGGAGTATGATGCGTATGTAATCACACCTTATTCATGGATTCTTGTGGATCTACTTTGCAAGAGGTTGGAATCACTCCGATCGGATCAGCCTAAGCTGAGATTATGGCATTTCATGCCAACTAGTCATTGGATTTTACCAGGAATGAGTTTGGGAATCTCCTTTTTCCGAGGTCTTAACTTCATATTTGGAAATATCTCTTTGAACTCTTTTTTAAATCTAAGGTGCTACCAAGGGTTCTTCAACTGGAATCCACTTGATTCGAACATAGAAACTGAGTTACGTCAGAAATGACAGGACTACTCTATGTTAAAATTTGGAACCAGAATTTGGCTTGCACATGGCCACTTTGAGTGAATTTTTAGGCCATAGGATCAGAATTTGGAAATACCTATTCTTTAAGTTTTGTTCTCCTTGAAGTCTATTTTACGTAGCCCTTGAATCCTTTCGAATGGATAATAAATGAGCATGTTACTCTTGAAATCTGGCTGGTCGAAGCAGAAGAGCAGACAAGGTGTGCTAGGTACACCTCTAAAGTCTTGGTCACACTTTTGGCCAAAAACAACCGAGCGAAAGTGTGTACCGACCTAGCTCAAAGTGCTGCAGTACACTTCACTCAAAATGCCCAGAATGGTATTTTCACCCATTTCATGCCATTTCATCCATAGATCAAAACCTATCATGAATACACTCACAGCAAACTATATTATGGTTATAACCATACATAAACCAATTATAAAGATTGTCTGGGTTTATTTATGAAAACCCTAAACACAATTACCATAAATCCCTCCTCAAAATGAGGGTTTCATAATCTTGTGCCATTTAGAATTTTAGCACCACACTTTCAAGAAAACTTTGGTTAGGATGTAATCCTAACAACCCTAGGTTTGGAGCAAGCTCCTATCCACTCAATTGCATGAACCTTCACATAAACTTGAGAATTCCATTTAAACATTCATAGTTCCATACCAAGGTCAAGCATCCATACAAAATACATACTCAAAGTAGTTTCCATACCTTGGATTTGCTCCCCTCCTTCCTCTTCTTCTTCTTTCTCTTCTTCTCCTTCCTTTTTCCTCCTCCTTCCCGTAAGCTTCTTGTTTGGAGACCAAAAATGCATTTTTGGTCTCCCAACTTCTCTTTATAATTAAGATTTTTTTTTTTTTTTGTTATTTAGCATTCTAGCCATTAACTTTCCTTAATTACATTACAAATCTTATTATTTATACTTTGTACCTACGATTATATAATTCATATTTGATGTCCCTCTTTGGACAAATTACGGTTTTGTCCTTATAATTTGCACAACCAGGGTTTCTAAGTTTATATATTTTGCGGGTTAATTCTGAAAATTTTAATTTATCTTGAAACGTAATACTAACATGTTGAAAATGGCCCGGGTATATTTGAGAATGATACGATATCTGTTATGGACTAATGTCCATATACGAAGCATGTATACACATAAGTCGATGCGACCTTGCATGTGAAATGATTTTGATATGTTCGGAGCTTATATTTCAGTGCCTTAGCACAATAAAATGCGCCAAGATAAGTATACGCTGCGTAAGACATGTAAAAGATCTAAAATACATGTCTAAGTTACATGGCTACCCGATTATAAGATCAAGTAAGATAAGTATACACTCTGTAAGACATGTAAAAGATCTAAAATACATGTCCAAGTTCTGTAAGACCAGTATAAGTTCCGTAAGACAAGTATAAGTTTTGTAATACATGTATAAAATCCGAAATACATGTATATGCTCCGTAATACCAGGATAAGATCCGAAATACCAGAATAAACTCACATGAATGCAGTAGTCAGTAAGACAGGAGATGGGCTACGTGAGTGATGCAGATGCAAAGTATCTGCGTATAAATATAAGCTCACGAAGTACCTCTGGGTGCTCACATCTCTGATTATTCTGCCAGTACCTACGGGTATCTTCGTATAAGCTCCAGATAAGGATAAACTCCGTAGTATCTACGAGTACTCCCGTATGAGTATAGGTATACTTTAACCTAGGGCTTGTTGGGATATGATACCAACACAAGTTGAACCATCGAAGCGATGATTGATCAGTAGTAACTACGGGTACTCAGTATAAGATTAGGATTCAGTAAATCCAGTATACGTTCCATAATCTCTGTGATACCTTCGGGTACCTCCGAGACAAGTGTAAACTACGTGGGAATAAGTATAGGATTACGTAGCTCCTACGGAGATACGAGATAGATAAATACTTATGATTAAGTACCTCTGTATAAGCGTAGGTTAAGTAACTCCCCATGGGAGATCGAAATAAGTATAAAGTGGGGAATGAAGTGTCGGTATAAGTTAAGAATATGTATGTCATTTTGGGAGATTTGAATAAGTATAAGATACGAATAAGAATAAGAATCTTACTACTCTAAGTATAAGGTCAGATTACATAAGTATAAGACAGTAAGAATAAGTGTTATGGTATAGGAATCAAAAATAAGGATAAGTCTTGCATAAGTGTAATTCTGAGTAAGTATAAGATCAAGGGAATGTGATAAGAATAAGTGCGAATAAGCATAAACCTTATAAACCTAAGTAATTGTATAGTTCAGTATGTGAATGCACGAATATTCGATACACATTCTTGTTATCTGGATTTTATCATTTACGTATAATGTTTCTCCCATAGCGTAAAGCTTAGCACGGGTTAATCAGTGTAAGTGAGAAGACATCAATACCGAAACATCATGTCTGGTGGGCCAACACACTTGTAGGGTTCACTACATGTAGGTTAGTGCTCTACGATTTGTAAATGTGAAAGTATAGTTTTGTATTTGTAAAATGGGACTCGAGTTATATGTGTCACAGATTTGTTGGGCTACCGCTCAGGTGGTAGCTCTTTAATATATTATATGATATTTGGATTACATTATAAGATGTAGGCCATACCCGGGTACGAGATCGACACTAAAAGAAAAAATAGTGAGTCCAGGTCTTTGAGGTCTGCCTTGAACTTCGGTTCGGATCCGTGATCGAGTCGGATAGGGATTCGAGGTGTGACATTCTCTCATTGATCTCACTATCTTGTTCTCCCTCTTCCATTTGATCACAATTCAGACCACTGGAACATGCAATCCTGCAGTAGAAATAGGGCAACCCAAGACAACACAGACTTGATCCTGTATTAGCGTTTTTTTTTTTTGAAATGAAACTAAAAAAGCGTGATCAAACTCTCAAGGAATTCTACCGGTACTTGTGATGAGGATCCGCGAGTGTTCCATGGCTTCGTGTCGCGGCTTATCCGACCAACAACGCCATTTGATTCGCGTCTCGAGAAGTAGGTGTACCCAGTGTCAAAAATTTGTATCTAGGGTTCCTACTTAGTACAGAGCTCTGCGATATAGTGGTCTAGAGATTAGAACACGGGGATGGTTTCTTCATTACAAAATGATTTGCAGTTAAAGCCAAAATGGTGAATTCAATTTGGATTTTGGGATTTTGTAAGAGGTGTAATGGTTATGACCCAAAAATTTAAATAAAATAAAATGTAAAAGAAGTCTCCTTGAAGTGTCGACTCTTGGATTTGGGTTCTAAAGTTCGGGGGTTCTCGGATCCATCTGCCGTGTTGGGGAGGATGACCTATAGTCATTTCGAGCAGGATCTTCATTAACTTTAAAAACTAAACCTATGATTTTCCCTTAAACGCATTATTGGGCATTAATGCTCCCGAGGCAGTCAACGTGCACTCCACAATCCTACCTCACGTGACAAATGAAAGCAACTAATGAATCTCGGTGGATCTAGCGATAAGCATCCGAACCTAGGTGTCAAATCTTACGATCAATGAAGGCACATCAAGAGTTCTAACCTAGAAGTGAGAAATAGGAACATAAATGCCGATAAAACTGCGTTAAAACAAGAACCAAGCAGTTGCAGCCAGGATCCACACTTGATATGCAGCGGAGGAAGGGGTTTTGCCAGCTCATCCTGAGTTGTCATCCTCGGAGAGTGTTTGGGCACTTGAAAGTGCGAAAATGAAAGAAAGGGAGGCGACGGAAAGAAAAAAAGCGGGAGTGAAAGCTTCTCCCAAAAAATTTATTACTTAGAAATTGATTGATTTTACAATGAAAACAGTGAGAAACTTATATTACTTCAAGACCAAAGGGAAATGCAAAAAAAACCTAAATAAAGAAAGCTATTACAAGGGATAAAATGGGGAGAAACAAAGCTGAAACAAACGAGCCTGTGTCAGCAGGTGAAACATTATTTGCATGATGAAACGTTTCATGAGGATGCAAAATTTACGTAAGTTCCATTTCTTTGTATTCACGCTCTTCTTTCCTTCTAGTCTCTGTCTATGATGCTAAGTTTGACTCTAGTGCCCGTGCTTGGATCGACTCAACAATTTCGACATAAATAGCTTGCAAAAACTACAAAATTAGCCACAAAATCTGCGTCGGTGGGAATAGTAGGGACCAGCAATGTGCAAATCGGGTTAATTATAATGATTAGTACACGAAAAGCACTCAAAACCTATAATAAATAGGGTTCAAAATAGCACTTTTTAAGCACTAATCAGCAGCCCCTAAACAAGGAGGAGTGTTGAGTGTCGATGTTTAAGGACTGCTTACTTGGTCAATTGTTTTTCAAGGCGTTCAAAATCGACTGGAGTTTCAGAATCAGTTAGTTGTTATTTCTGTTTTTATTCCCTTATTTCCAATAATTTGTTTCCTATTTTCGTATTTAAAATGTTATAAGTCTCGTTGTAGATTTGAATGAGAATTCCCGTATTCATTTGCCATTCTTTTTCTCTTAGAAAATTATGATTTACAACATTCTTGTTAGCTATATAGAATTGCTTTAACGTACTAAATGGAAAATATCTTTTCTAGGCATCTGCATGAAGTGTCAAATCTTACAAGAAGTTCTATATATAAACTCAAGACGGAAGTTTAGAATCTTTCTCTATGTAGAATTTTTGAAGATTTTGTAAAGACATATCCAAGGATTCAAATGCTATTTATGAGCTAAAATAAGAGATGGATTTGTCATTCAAATTTAATCCAAGCTAAATTTTGTAAAAATCCAAAACATACTTTCCTTTTTGTACAGGAAATAGTCTAAATGCTCGACCCATTTTATAATATTTAGCTGAAAAATAGTTCAAAGAAAATTTATAATTTCTTTGGTAATTCATAAGAAATTATATATTCAAAAGAAAATATTTTAACCTTCATTGCAATTAAAGGTAATGATGATCCCCATCATTATATTGATACTAATTTGATGAGCATTTTCTATAAAAAAGATATTTATTTAATTTGTATGCAAAATAATATTATCCTTAAACTATCCTATAAACAACGTACGTATGTGATATTAACATGTCTTTATGCGTTTGAAAACATGTTACAACGATTTGCTATTTTATTTCTTAAGACATGTATATTTGATATTTGTATTGTTCTTAGTGAGTTTAGCATCAAGATAATATTTTTAAAATGGCGATTGATTCTGCTCAAATTGCAATTTCTTCGCAACTAAACTATTCTAAAAAAATTGCTTCTTGTGTGGTTAAATTTTTAATACAACTTATTCCAGAATCATGATTCGAATTTTTAGAAGAAAAAAATGTACAATGATCTTTGGTTTCATCATTCATAAAGAAATACTTGAGTCTTTATATATTATAAACTGTGTATTACATGTACAAGATGAGGTCTTATATAGACTATACAAACCTAAGAAAGGAAAATATAAAATTGTCATATACAATAATAGAAATTGTCATATAATTAACTTGTCATATAGTAATCTAACATCCCCCTCAAACTCATGGTAGTTTAAAACAATTACGAGTTTGGTCACTTCGAAAAGTTCACGGAGAGGGAAGGGGTTTGAGTGAATGTCGATGTATCTTGGGGAAACGGCGGAAGTGTGAGTGTATCCTGAAGCGAGATGATGTGAATGAAATGTGTCCAATCTGATATGTTTGAATGCGTTAATGAAGATATCATTATGAGAAGCGATTTGAATAGCGCCGATTATCACCGGTGAAGTTTAGTTGCGATTAAGAACGGTCAGCCTTTAAGATCACTGTAATGTCGCGTAACAAATAAGTTGATTGTAGTAGGTACATTGTAGTGCTCTTTGTGCGCTTTAGTCTTGGAATGAGCAACATTTGTTTGTTTTCTTGGTTCTTGAGAGATAAGAGAATCACCTAGAAAACAATATCTGCCAGATCGACGTCGATAGGATCACACCTTGATCTGCATTTGAATATGCTTAAAGAGTTAATGAAGAATGGGAAGAAAAATGAAGACCATTAAATATGGTGTCTTTCAGATATCGAAGAATCTTGAGAACAGCAACATAATGAGGAGATCTAAGGGCAACCATAAAGGCGGCGACTATATCAGGCGCATACAGGAAATATCGGGCGGTGACAGGTGAGATAGATTAGACTCCCAATGACTATACGTAGAGAGTAGCATTAAATAGTGAGTTCGCCATCACGAGAATTAAAGGCGACAGTTATATAAATAGGTGTATGCATTATCTTTGCCTAATGGTAATCTTGGCTCAATCGGTCGAAAGTATATATTTAGTGCGAGTAAGATAATAACCATCTAAAAAGAAGAAACTTCTAGACAGTAATTAAGAGGGCAGAATCTTTCATTTCAAATTAGTGACCAAGAAGTGCTTTAGATACAAATTTTTCTGCATATCATCACGTAATAATCATATCATCGACATCTGAAGGAGAATAGTAATACCATGATTAGTCGTCTCGGAAAAAGAGTTGTATCAAAGAACTACCTAAAAACCATCTTTGAGAGATGATAGAGGCGAACTTTGCAAACCATGCTGAGAGCTTGTTTAAGACCATAAAGTGCGCCATAGTCGACATACTGCATTGGGGGAACTCTAAAGGTGAGTAATCGGGGAAGCTTCATATAGACTTCCTCTGAAGGAGTTCACCATTAAAAAGCATTTTTGACATCCATCTAAAGAGTGGCCATTTGCGGTAGCGAGAAAGCAGCCGATAAAGTCTGACGTAAGAAAGTGGCCACGGGAGCAAAAGTCTCCTCATAATTAATCCCGTACTCTGGTAAAACCCCTGGCAACAAGCGAAGTAGCGCGTCAATAGTGTCATCCGTCCAATCTTGATCTTATAAACCCATTTGTAGATATCGATTTTTCGGAGGAAGTCCAGCTAAATCCCATGTTGGAGTCTTATGGAGTGCATCGACTCTTCTTTCATAGCTTGCTGCCATAAAGGCTAAGAGGAAGCCTCACGAAACTGCGAGGTTCTGGAGAAACGAAGTAGAAAAGCAATGGAAGTCACGAAGGTGAAAGGAAAATGTACAGATAGGAGTGACGAGGGCATAAGTGAAGGACCAGCGGGATCCACGATTCAGGGCGATATCGGTGGGCACATCGATGATCGATGTGTGAAGTTCATCATATGCATGAGAAGAAACATCATAAATAGGAGGGGGAGACTTAGAGACCCGAGGGGGAGGGGACTTCGAGACATAGAAGTAAGGAGCTCCTGTGAAAAAGGTTAAGGAGAGGATGGAAGTAGAATGAAACAAGGGCATGAGGTGGTTGGTAAAACATTTTGTTTTGAACCACATGCTAGAAGCTCTGAAGGCGTTTTCTAATGGAATCATAGCTTACTTATAACCTTTTTACCAATTCCAGTACCCGAAAACAACACGAAACACGAGCAGGCGAAAAGTTTGTTTCTTTCATGATCTTGAAGAAGAACAAAACAAACACATCCAAAGACTCTAAGTGAGTCATAGGAGGAGAAGGGCAAACAACGGATCATAAGGAGTTTGATTACGAACGATGGGAGAAGAACAGATTGATGGTGTAAGCAATGATGGAAACAAAATTGAGTAAGAGTAGAAGCGGCTATAGTAGTTGCATGAACAACATTAAGAATATGACGAAGTTTACACTCAGCCCTTCCATTTTACTAAAGTGCCAACCTGAGAGAATGAGAACGTGCAATTGATGTAGAATAGAGGTAAATTCATGAGCTTTATATTCTTTGGCGTTATCAGATCTAAAAACTTTGATAGGTTTAGAAAACTGTGTTTCAATCATTTTGGTAAAGTCACGATATATTTGATAAAGCTCAGAAGAATTTTTGAAGAGATAAATCCAAGTATATATGGAAAAATCATCCTGAAAATAACAAAAATAAATGTAGAGCACAGTAGTAATGGGAGAGGACCCAGAAGTACATCGGGAATGAATAAGATCAAAGGGAGAGAGAGTATGAGAAACACTATTATTAAATGGCAAAGCAGTTTGTTTGCCAAATTGACAAGACATACAATCAAAACTCTTATTTGAAACTAAACCTAACAAACCCTAAATAACGTGACCCACCCTGAGTAGTAATGGGAGAGGGACCCCATACATCATAATGAATAAGATCAAAGGGAGAGAGCATGAAATACTTTGTTATTAATGGTAAGCCGGTTTGTTTGCCAAATTGACATGGCATACAATCAAAACTCTTATTTGAAACTGAACCTAACAAACCCATAGAAACTAGTTGTTTAACCTTAGAGATAAATGCATGACCAAGGCGAGAATGCCATAAAGCAAGAGAGGAGGTGCTCTATCCTGAGACGGCAGAAGCAGAGAGACGAGAGGACGGTAGATGAAGAAAGATGAGCTCAAACAACCTTCCGACCTTACGGGAGGTCCCAACGATGCGTCTGTATCGAGATCACGCGCAGCCACACCCCGGTAGAAGAAAGGTTGAAAAAACCAGGATTCGATTGAGTTGCCAACGGATAGAAGTTATGAGTGAGTTGGGGAATCTAATAAACATTGGAAATCAGACAAAGCCTGGGTGAGACATTACCAAGATGAGAGACATGCATAGGAGAACCATTTGTAGTATATATGGTAGGGAGAGAAGTAGATGAGAAGAAGTCATATGATTGCAGCAAGCAGAATCAAGAAGCCACGTAGGAGAAGTACCTGATATCGTAGAAAGAGCAGTGTTGGATGCACTGGAAGATGGAAGATGAACCTGATGAACCATATCTGTAGATCACGCTATAGAGAGATGAGCGGGGATCGGACTTGGAATGAGAGTCCACGTAGGCGGAAATATTAGACAAATTGAGCGACGGTGTTACGAAGAATACATTGGCCAGTGTAACGGGTTCTTTCTGTGACCTTTGTTCTTTACAGCTGCGGATAGAAGGGCTTTACTTGTGTTGTAATAAATCTGACGTTATTCCCTTTGCCTTTGGAAACATAGGTAGATGAGCTGGCGGAAGGAAGCGTGGGGAAATAGCGATCTAGGAGCAGTATTTGAAATATGAGAGCATGGTGCGGATAGAAATTGGATCGATCAGAGATGTATCTCATCATCGACTAACTTATGAATAGCTTGTGAGGCGTTGGTAAAGGATCCACGATGCTGAATATGACTTGGCTTATTCAAAATCATCCTCAGCCCCATTAGAAAGCCCGAAACGGTAGTCCTTGTTCACGGTGAGCATAAACTGATTGGTGTCGGCGAGTGGAGAGAAATGGTTCAGAAGCAATTAGTTGATCCCAAATGGATTTCAGCCAGCTGTGATATATAGTAATTCGCTCACCTGGTTCCTGATGAATCTGATAAAGTTTGCGTGTGAGCTTGAAGTTTCGGGCACCACTCGGTCCGGTATGCAAAGTAGAAGCGAGTCACTGGCACAACTGTGATATCAATGTTGTCAAACTCATCAATAATGGATGAAATATAAGTATTACGAAACCAAGTGATGATCTGATGATTAGCACTCTCCCAATCCTCAATCCGAATGGCATAGGTAGAATCAGTTTCTTTGTCCTCTTTTCTTGAGACCGGGCCCAGTCACAGAGGAATAAACCTTATACGGCCTTGAGATAACTGCGCATGACTTATGACCACTAAGCAAAATTATCTCCATAAAAAATAACGTGAATCGGACGAGAAATCTAAATTCCGTCTAAATTCTGTGAATCGAACGAGAAATCTAAATAACGCAAAATTACCAGGTGCATATCTAAATTCCTAATCGAAAAAAAAAAAAGCAAAAATGGAATCAAGACGCGAAAATAAGTTAGAATGCACACGGTCAATTTTGATCCAACGATCAATGGTCGACAATTGCGTGGTCGCGATCAGCGGTGACGTGGTATATCGGTAGGCCGGCGGCGGTCGAACGAACGCAATGTGACCAGCGATGGTGTTTGTCGAAAAATAAGCTATGCGGTGGTATGAATTGCCTAGGCGAGTGAGCGTGAAAAAAATTCGGAAGAGATCTACTCGATACATGAGAACAGACTTAGTCTTTGTATATTATAAACTGTGTATTACATGTGCAAGATGAGACCTTATATAGGCTAGGCTATACAAATCTAAGAAATGAAAATATACAATTGTCATATACAATAATAGAACTTGTCATATAATTAACTTGCTAGATAGTAATCTAACCATTCAAGGCAATTTTCTCCGAGCCCAAACAATAATCCGCTCGAAGTGTTTTTGAATTTGGTTTTTGATAGGGTTTGAAAAATAAGGCTCATGAAGCCCACACATCGAGGCCCGAAGAGGCCGGCCAGTGAGAAGCCGCGAAGGCCCCGCTAGTTGAATCGAGGAGCTTGCCCGATGAGGCACTCGGGGCCTTTCTAAAACCCAGCACTCCGGCCTTTTCGGGACCGGCCAGGAAGAAAGTCCGACTGCTTCAGACTGAATGAATTATGGTAGAATCCCCGAGGGGTGGGGAAACGAGAATGAACCCGATAATATATTATTCTGAAAATCCCACCAAATCTCGTAATGGGAAGGAAGTCTATCTCAAGTAAACTACTCTTTCTATATCTGTACCAAATCCAGATATGGATTATAATAAAAATATCCCTCAGATGGGAAGGACTCTGTCGCCATCAGGTTGAACATACTTATAAATACGTAAATGCTGGCGGTGAAGGTACACACACATTATTAGACACATACTCATACAACATTCGCCCTCTAAGCGATCCTCTCTTTTCTCTTAGAAAGAAAGCCGCTTAGGCATCGAGGCGATCCGCAGACGCGACCCTCGCCCAGCCTTCTTCCGCGTTTTGCGAGGAAGGTGGCTGCTGCGTCGAAACACAGCGGTCAGCGGTGAAGTGATCTACCTCGGCCGGACAATCGGTAGCTTGCATCGACCCGTAAACAATCGGGTCGGCCGACCTACCGCTCGGCCAGTTCCGGTTGAAAAAAGCATCATCGGTTGAAGCGCCGTCAGCCGGAGCAGCGGTCTCGCTGCAAATCTCTTGATTTCTCGATTCGCGATGGTAGCGACTCGAACAGCGGGAAGCGCCATCCCCAAGGGTGCAGATCGCGAGAGGAAGCGCGAATAGCGAACCTCTGGGACGATTAGAAGCGTGCAGTATCTGACGAAGTGGAAGCGCCCGCCTGTCGATCGGCACGATAGAAGAGTTAGAGCGACTTACGGCCAGTCTTTGACATCCGGGAGGCGCGACGGACCCGGGAAGATCTGTTTGTTGTTCCCCCCATGAGGCTTGAAACCTGGTCTGACATTTCTAGAGTGCAAAGCGAGAAGCGAGTCAATGAGGCGGGGGCATGGACTAATTAGCGGCGGAAGGAAGCGGAGCGTGCTTGGAGGGGACATGTCGAAGCGAAGAACTACATCACCCTCAACCGGGACGGGAGAGCAATCATGGGAGCAAAGTTTATGAGTCTTGGCAAAGAGCTTCGGCCGTGTGGAGTGGTTAAGGGCGCGCCTCGAGCAATATGGACACCTTGATGCGACCAAAGTGAATCACCCTTCACCCGTAGAGACACTCGCTACCTTCGGTAGGAAATTCAGAGATACCACAAGTGGAAACGTCGATGGAATCAAAGATCACGTCGACCACCTCGATACTTCACAATCAAATGGAGTTGTGGATACTCGGGACCACATGCGATGCGGGGGCTTTATTTACCACCTTCAAGAGGCCCGATACATGGCTTTGGATTTAATGAATTCCACCTTCATCGATCTTCGTTCAGAGGAACTATCCATTGTGTTCATCTCCACTTCATCGGGGCCGGGACGTGCGAGAAAGCAGGGTTACCATGCGTTGGCCAGTCAAGCGGGGCCTCATGGGGAAGAATGAAGTCCCTCGTGCAAAGATTACGACAGGAGTCCACGAAGATAAGATATACGACGAAAAATTAGCGATCAACGCATTCATTGCTGGGTTGGGAGTGCGTCGAAGAGATCGATGTTTCCATCTCAAAGAACCCTCAATGACATGGCGAGGTGCTCATGGCAGTATATAAGCGGTGAAAAGCCCTCGTATCGAGAAGAGAGCTCCTCCGCCATAAGGAAGAATGGAGCAGTGGCAGCGAGGCGAAGCCCCGAACAAAGCGTTAGGGGAAACATCCCGAAAGATGAAGAAGCGATCCCAGGCGTGGAAACCTCGGGGATCGATGCAGATCCCACCGCCTGGTCGAAAGGCAGCGGCGTTATTAAGCCTCGGTTCACTCCCCTAACGGCCTCGGTATCACAAGTCCTACATGAAGTACGAAACGAACAGTTCCTGAGGTGGCCATCTCAAATGAAATCGGATCCCGCCACGAGGGACAACTTCAAGTATTGCGAGTTCCATAGGGACTATGGACATCAGCACGGTTCTTGTATACATCCCAAGGAAATAGAGCACTTAATACGGCGCGGATACCTCCGGCGTTTCATATCTCAGGAGGGTCGGGCCAGGAATCGGGGCCCAGGCTCAACAGTAGCGCCTCGGCAAAGCAGCGACTCGGCACAACAGCCCCTTGGAGAAATCCATGTGATCTCGGGAGGATTCGGGAGAAGGAGAGTCTAGTTCGAGCTCGGAAGGCCCATGCAGCGCGGCAGGACGACGAAATAGAAATACAAGCGGTGTACCTGGCTGCAGCGGCTCGGCTGCGATCCGTCACATTCTCGACTCGGATCTGGAGGATGCCAACACCCCATGGCGACCCTTTGGTGAGATTCGCGCCAGTGTGGCCAACAAAACAGTTCATTGGGTTCTAATTGACAATGGCGATTCATTGACATCATCTTGCCCGTCGACCTTTGATAAAATGGGCATTGGGAGAGAAAAGCGGGCGAGTCGACACATGCGGGGGTTTTCGGGAAAGGTGTTACCCAACTGGGCTCGATCAGGTGCTCCACCACAGGAGAGCCCGCGAGGCGGCGACAACGTAGATTTCTCATTAACAGACGCCCATTGACACTCGTATGTTGGGAAGACCCTCTCTTACTTATGTGATAAAAGCCATCCTCATGCCATGATAATCAAATTCCCGACCATACACGGGTAGGGATGGTGGGGAGATCAACGGGTAGCGGGGAATGCTACGAGCCTCCGTGAAGCGGCGGTCGGCCGACATGGATGTGGGCGAAGCGACATGCGTGACGAGTGCTCACCGAGCGAGCCCTCGGAAGGCTAAAGCCCAGGTATCGCTGAATGGCGACCGGAACATCTCGCCTATATCGGCTCCAAGCTAGCGGAAGACCTCAAAGCCTCCTTACTCGGTTTTGGAGCGAGCGAAGGCGTCTTGGCGTGGAAGCCGAAGCAGGATATAAGGAGGAATTGACCCTACAGTAATCACTCATAGGTTGAACACCAGCCCGTCTTTTAAGCCGATCAAAAGCGCGAAGAACCGGCGCCCGAGAGAGACAAAGGCCATCCGCGAGGAGGTCGACCTTAAACTCCTCCCGAGGCGGGAACAATGTCGAGGAGTCGAGTATCACGAGGTGGTTGGCTAGCGTCGTGCACGTCGAAAGGCAAATGGCAAGTGGCGACTACGTAGCCGACTTCAGCGACATAAACAAAGCGTGCGGGCGGCTACGCTGCCAGGATCGACCTCATCGTGGGCTGCTGACGGTGCGACCATGAACTTCCGGTTCATGGACGCCTTCTCGCATTTACAACGGATCGATGAACCAGACGACCAATACCTCGTCGTCCGCGGCCGCAGGAACATTGTTATCGTGTGATGCCATTCGGACTTCAGAATGCGAGGAGCCACCTATCGAGGAGGTTAGTGAGTAGGAATGTTCGAGCGGAGATGAGCCTGACATGGAGGGTATACATAGGCGACATCTTTGGTAAAATCCACCACAGTAGGCCTTCACATCGCGGAATCTCACGAGGCGTTTCAAATCTGAAATTCTGACATGAAGCTAAATCCGGCGAGTATTGCCTTCGGCGTGTCGATAGGAAAATTCTGGGTTTCATAGTAAACCCTTGCGGGGTGAAGCCCAGAGCCAGGATAAGATAGGCGGTGCTCGACATGGCACATCCTTATACGGTATAAAAGGAAGTACAGCTTGACGAGGAAGGATTACGGCTAAAGCGGGAGTTCGTATCGGAGCCCAGTGATGAGTGCCGACCTTTCTTCAAAGATCTGAAGAAGGCCTTTGATAGGATCTGAAAGTGTGAAGAAGCATTCCACGACATTAAAAACATACTACTTGAGTTCTCAGCCCATTCTAGTAAGCGATCGAAGGAGAACTTCTCACTCTATACTTGCAGGTGGACTTTTCGACGTATTGTTATCCTCGTCGAGAGATAAAGAGGCGAGTTCGACACCCAGGTTACTATTGCGTAGGAGCTACAAGAGGGAAAGGAGAGGTACCCAAGAGATGGAAGAGTTAATTTTGGCTGTAGCAGCGGCTCTCGGAAGCTCCTGTATTTCAGGCTCGTACAGAAGTTCAAGGAATACGGAGTAAACAGTGTTGCATAAACCGGGGAACCTCACAGGAAGGAGGCGTGAGTGGGCCGTAGATTTGGCGAGTTCAATATCAGATCTGAGCCAAATCCCAAAGGCAAGTCTTAGGCCAGGCAGGTCATGGGTTTACATCCAGCGGGACATGAGGATGCTGACAACGACCCCAACCTCTCCGCTTGAGCTCTGCGTAGATGGAGCTTGAGCGGAAGGGAGTGGAGCGAGGAATCTTATCCTGGCTTCGGAAGGAATGGACATTGAGTACACTTTCGGATTTGGTTTCATGCCGCTGTAATGACGGGGAGTATGGGCCGGTCATAGTGAGCCTCAGCCTCGCCCCATTCATTAGACGTCGACCAGCTAGAGTGCATGAAGTGACTCCAGTGGGTGAGTGAGGACAAATAAAGGTACTTACGAGGCGAAAAGTGAAGGATGATTTTATACCTCCGAAGGTTCGTGACATATTAAAAAGAAGTTCGTGTTGGTTGAGTTGACATGTACCCAGCGAGAGAACTCGGCCAAGCCTTGCGAAACGACCATGACCTCACCGAAGACCTACGGTCGACACACATCGAGTACTGGCGGAACCCTTAATCGATCTTTATGGCAAGGTGGTTGCCCAGGTCGGGTCCAAACCAACTTGGATGGAGCCCATATGGGATTATATTATAGACGGAAGCCTGCAGACGGAGGCACGAAGAAAGTAGGCTAAAATAAGGGCGGGTACGCCGGGTTCCACCAATCACGAGGAAGCCTACCTGGCGGGGATTTTCACACCTTTCCTTATTGCATCGTGGGAAGACAAGTATGTCTTGACTGTGAGGGCGTATCACGGAGATCATATCGAGACTCGGCGTGTAAGAAAAGTCTTGAGGCGGGGATCTTCTTGGCCTACAATACTCGAATGCTGTAGACCTGGTCGAAATACGGGAATTTACTTCGGGGAGCATGCAGATCTCACGCCTCCCGGAGTTGAACCCATGCGTCGATCTGACCCTGGCCTTTCCACGAGTGGGTTTGGACGTGCAGGACCCACGCCTATTGGTAAGGTCGGTCTGCAGGAATTCATAATCGTCACTTGATGGTCATTTCACCAAGTGGGCGGAAGCGAGCCTTTAGCCACGATTACGAAGCGAGGAAGATCTGTGATTTTGTGTGAGCGAGCCATCATATGCGAGGTTTGGTATCCCGAGAGCCTGGTATTAGACAGACGGTTAAATGACACGAGGTGTGAGATTTCATTACTGACTCGGAGTTAAAAATTGTGCACCATCTCGGCACATCAGCGATCAGCGGACAAGCCCGAAGTCCTTATCGAGAACCCTTAAAGCGCCTTGAAGACAGGCTGGAAGACCTTAAAAGTGGTGAGAATACCTCCCCGGGGTATTATGGGCCTACGGGCGACCACGAAGTCGACAACTTGAAACCCCATTTTGCCACAGCATGCTGAAGCCGATAGCCAGTTGAGGTCGGAATAAAGTTTCCTAGGATCGAGTTGGCATCAGTGGAACACAATGGCGAAGCTCTTCGTCTAAGTTTGGAATCTCACAGATGAAGCGACGAGTCTCGCGCACGGGAGGGACTATCAAAGGAGAGACGGCGAGGAATTTTCTGATCAAAAAGTCCAAACCCTAGAAGCTACATGCTAGGGTGATTTAGTTTAAAAAGCTCTGTAGTGAGGAAAGGGCTTAGAAGTAGCATGGGCTTGGGCTGGCCCGGGAAGATCCATACGTCATCGAGTCGATCGGTAGGGCGGTATGAGCCAGGACAAAGGAAGGAAAAATCTTACGACCCATGGAATCTTGCTTGACATCTTAAGCGTTTTTACCCGAGTAAGCATCGGTTTATAAAATTCGAAATAAAGCCATGTTAATCCTTAGATGACGAGTTGAGGATTCATTAATTATATTTATACTGACGTCCCCAACGATTGAGATATGTATTTCGAAAAACCTGATGAGAAGTTCATAGACATAAAGGAAAAGTTTCTCTTTATTTCAATTGAACTACATTCGATTCTGATCGGTGGTGTCATCGATTACATCTTGAAAGCACATTCGTGAGAAGTTCCCTCAAAAAAAAAAAAAAAAAAAAAAGGGGGGGGTGGGGGCAAAGGAGAAAGACATAATGAAAAGAAAGAGGAGAAAAAAAAGGAAAAGGGAGAAAAGAAAAGAGGAGAAAAAGAAGGAAATGGGAGAAAAGAAAAGAGGAGAAGAAGAAAAGATGAAAAGAAGGAGAAGGAGAAAGAGAGAAAGAAAAAGAGCAGAAAGCAGAGACGTGTAAAGATGCACCGCCCTCTCGGACCGCGTGCTAGCCTGGTAGGGAATAACATGACTCCCATAAAGGGAGACTAGGGAAAAACACAACTCCCATGAAGAAAGCCGACAGGATCGCCCCCACCTCCCATGTGGATCCCGCCAAGACGACCGTACTTCGATACTCCATCTCGCACGCATCTGGCCATTTACCACAAAAGCCAAAGTATTCGAAATGTAAACTCATTAGCAATGAAGCCACCATTTATAAGAAGATCAAGGCCCTGAAACCCGCGCGCGAATCGCTTCAAATTTCCTATAAATCAAAGATAAAGACGCCGTACCTTCCAAGAAATCAAGTCGAAACTCCCCCTCGCTTCCAACACCACCATCGACAAGCCCATCTACTCAGACAGCCACGCCGCCTCGTGAGTCGACCACCAGCTACATCGCCACTCTCGTCTGAACGCCACCATTGACGCAGCTTCATCTACCGCACAAAGACACGCCAAGAGTCGCACCGTACCAAAGGCATTGCCACGCCAGACAAGCGCACTTCACCGGAACGCCCACCATCACGAGCTCATCTACTCGTGACAGCCATTACCCTCAGAGTTGGGACCACCACAGTTACATCGCCACTCCCTACTGGAATGCCACCACACAGCCCATCCACTCAGACAGCCACGCCGCCCTCAAGAGTCGACCAGCCGTGCCACATTACCACTTACTACACTCCACCCTACCGAACGCCTACCATTGACGAAGGCCCATCACCTTCAAGACAGCCACGCCGCTCAGAGTCGTAAACCACCAAAGGCATCGCCACTACCGAACGCCACCATCGACGCAGCCCATCTACTCGCACGTGCCACGCCGCTCAGGAGTCACCGTACCAGCCGCACCCGCTACCCCGCCATATCGCCACTCCTACTGAATGCCACCATTGATCAGCTCATCTACTCCCACGTGCCACGCCGCCAGAGCTCCGACCAGCTCAAAGCACGCCACCCTACTGAACGCCACCATTGACGAGCCCATCTTACCCGCACGTGTCACGCCGCTCGTAGAGTCAAACCACCGTTACATTGCCACTCTACTGAACGCCCACAATCGACGAGCTCATCTACTTCAGATGCTTCACGCCGGTTCTTCGTAGCTGCAAACCAGGCCTAAGGCTACATCACTCACTCCGGCTGGAACGCCCACCAAGGTGCCACAACACCGGAGCCCAGCCCACCTCGACGAGCTCATCTACTCCCGCACAAGTCACGCCCCAAGGAGCCATCCTAATCTGCATAACCCACCCAACTGAGCCTGTAATATCACATGAACAAGCTCGCCCAACTGCTCAGATTGGACGCGCAGCTCTTCCCAAAGATTTCATGGACAGCTCGCCCAATCGCTCGCATTGACGAGCCTCCTGCATGCCTCATGGACGAGCTCCTCGCCTCAATCAGTCGCATTGACGCAGCTCTTCCCGCATTCATATGGATTGAGTCACTAACTGCTTACTGACGAAGCCTTTCCCAAAGATTTCGGCTATGAACAAGCTCGCCCGATCTCTCTGCAGATTGACGAGCTCTTCCTAGCTGCTTGCGACCGACGTAGTTCGCATGGACGAGCTCTACCAACCTACATAGGCAAGATGGGGCCTCAAAGAAGCCTGGGTGGGCCAGCCGTGTAACCCGCCCAACAAGAGTCCGCCCAACTCAAATCGACGAGCTCAACTATCTCGGCGCCGCCGGCCGCAGCCTTAAGGAATCATTCAACTCAAAGTGCGAGTCGGCCAGATGGAGGGGTGAGCCACCTGGTGACGAGCTCGCCGAAAATAGGTCATACAAATTCTGTTGAATCGACGCCTCATGCAAAACAAACACCAAAAGACTAGCAACACCCCATCAGCCCCGCCTATACAAGCCGTATGGGCCTAGAATCTGCCAACTCTGCATACCCAACCCATTAGCCCAACAACTTGGGCTGACGAGCGACCGCTTCAACTAACCCACCCGCCATACACCCATGAAGAAGTTTAAAATACTACGTTGAGAACGCAGATCATAAATAATGAACATTTTATTAAAAGGAGAGCTACATATGTCTCGCCCCAGCCCGGCTGTAAAAGGAAGTATACATAGAAGAAAATATAAAAATCGATATCAGCGGCATGAATACGTAGGTCTAAAGGCCACAGGAGGAGAGCAGACGACTACAGGGGGAAACGGGCTTCAGTGGGAGTATCCGGTTCTCGAGAATAATCCGTCATAGAAAGACTCCTCCTCGTGATCCTCGTCGCCTGGGGAGAGACCCGGGTTAAAGTCCGTCTGCAGATTTGCTTAACGGCCCCACTCGAAAAAGCGAGCCATCCGCAGGCCCACCGAACACCGGGGCTTCGGTCCCCCAATGAGCTAATAACATCATCCCGGGCAACTAAGGATATTTGGTCGCGAAGATCCCTCGGGCAACTGGGCGATCAATTCTTTCATCCAACCGCTCCGCCGAATTTTGGCACCCTCAAAGAGGTCTTCACGACGAGCCGCGGGCCTCCAGCGTCACCGTCCTGAGGCCCTCCACGAGCCACCGGCCACCCCACCACTCTTGTCGCACACATATCGCCATCGGGCCGCACGCAGTCCACTTTAAGACCCTGAGCTCTCCGGATGCCTCGAGCGCCCATCCCTAACCGCCCCTAAGCTCCACTCAGAGGACCACTCCATCCCGGTCCCGATCAGATCACCACGCAACCCGGGAGCCCACCCCGGGACCTCCTCGAAGCTTGCCCCTCGAATCACCGCTGCTACTCCAACTTCATCCTCTCTACTTTCCGCCTAGGGTACTCAGCCGGCCACCAGATGCTTTAGATCATATTTAAGTCTCTCCACCTCTTCAATCATACGGCCGCGCCCGTTCGCAGCCCCGCCGCCGTGTAAGAAAGAGAGGCCGCTTCGCCATATAACCGCGATTTTTACATGCTTTCGCTTAATTCCGCCCACTCCGCCGCACTCTTCAAGGAATGGCTAAGTATTACGCACATCAACAAAGTCAACATCCAACACGATCAAACCGAGAATGGCACTTACCGATACGGCACCTACCGAGGCAACCCCTGGCGGATGTAGCCGCAGCCTCATCAACGAAAGCGCCGCTCGACCCTCCTAAGGTCGTGAATCCTTATGATGACAAGATCGTGCATCGTCATGGAAACACATTACTAAGAGCAAAGAGTCCTCATCTTCGCAGTAACTTTTGATTCCTGATCACTTTTCTCTTCAATTTTTCCACCCTTCTCGAGTAAATCTGCTACTCCGTGGCGGATTCCGTACTGCAATAGGTGCCAACCGCCAAACTACCGTCGACCTGGCCCATCCGAGAGATTTTCGCCTTACGCCACAGCTTAGAAGGAGGCTGAGAGCTCGTGACCACAGAGCCCTGCCGCGTAGCACCGCGCCCCGTCCGATTTTCGAACAAGAGAAGCCCTGAGACCCACCCCCGAACCTGGGCTTAAACCGACCGATCTTTCCTCGCTGAGCCCCATTTCTTTTTCCTGCTTTTGCACTCCGAGGCTTCCGAGACAAGGCTCCCCTCAATCGACTACAAAAATCTCCTAGCAGGATGCGGTGAAGCCTAACTTAGATTCCCATGGTAGCGGAGGCAAGGGCTCTACAAAGAGAACGCGCGCATCTCACCGACCGGGCCAGAATGTTCATTTTATCACCCGCATAAGGACGTAGCAGACATTCCGCTAACGCCAAAGCTACAACATTATTCTCTTCACATTAAGGCTGGGGCTGAAAATCGGGAAGCATGAGAATAATGCAAAATCAGAATATTCAACAACCTTCACACGAGTTGCACAAAAACAGGCAAACACTACGAAGATTATCGTATGGTCCAAGCCACCGGAACGCCTGTATATTATCCCCGCCTAAGGATCATATTCCCGTGCGAATTCACTAACAAAAAGAAATAACGCCTTCCACACCGATGTTAAGGGAAGATCGTTGATCACCGTGAGGAGCCCAGCGCCTATGTAGTGGGGAACAAAGGAAGCCCTGTGAGTCTCCTTTGGGCTAAAAGATAGAGGAGCAATCCACACCAGGACGCCGGTTCCTGTCCCTAAAAAAGCCAATAGTCACATCAAAATGCCCCAACCGCCGGGAGCGAGCTGGGGCTGAGTCAACCGCGTTGAAATGCCTAACCTCTCATAAAGGGATGGTGGAAAACAAGACCACGGTCAAAGGCGGCCTCAAAGAAATACGTCATCCTGCACGGAGGTTACATAAAAAGCCGCATCGCCGTGGAGTCCATACTCGAACGCCGTGAGGCTCATATAACGCCAGCGTGTAACCCCATACGGCATCCCCGATCTTGCTAGGTCCTACAAATGCAACATGTTGAACGGTGATTTGGGCGTGTAATCGAATTCCCTGTGATATTTAATTAGGTTTATTTTCCCTTTATCCTTATCTAAGGGAAGAGAGCGCCCCAGAACAATAAGGGGTTCTAACCATCGGCCGAACGGCCTGGCATCCCTAAACTGGCCCGCAACCGGCAACAATCGAAGAGTCATCGCTAATACGTATATAAAGAAGAGCGAATTCGACCCATAATCAAAAGCAAACAAGAGGAAACGAAACTCCAATCAATTTAACCTAGCGCCGTCATACCAATTGAAGAAAACCAAAAGGTGAAACGCAGCTATCCTGAATAAAGACGAAAGAAGCAACCCCAGGAAAATGCCAGGGAGACCTCTACACAAAAAGGGTCAGCGCAGAACTCGAGCAAAATGTTGTTGTGATCGCGGGAAGAGTGCTGGAGGACCAGAAGCACGTGTGATGTAGGAGTGTCTCACAAAGAAACCATAAAGAAATCAGTTATAGGGAAACAAGCGCGAAACCCAAGGAGAGTCATCATTACTAATAAGACAAATGGACGCTTACTGCCTCTAACTAATCTAGCCCTGCGTACACGTGGAGTTACACCCGACACGAAGAAATAAAGATGTACTTCTGCCCACGCAGACAATCTCTGCATTACAAGGTCGGGGGCAACTCATAGGGTTTGAAAATAAGGCCTCGCAAGCCCAATACACGTGCCCAAGAAAGAGGCCAGCCCAAATACACAAAGGCCCGCGCTGAATCCCAAAGGAGGAGCTTGCCCACGAGGTACTGTGCCTTTCTAAAACCAACACTCCAAATTCTTTGGGCCAAATTTTTAAGAAAAGTCCAACCCGCTGGGCCCAAAGGCCAATTATGGTAAGTCCCCCAAAGGGGTGGGAAACAGAATGAACCCCAATAATATATTATTCTGAAAATCCCACCAAATCTCATCAATAAGGAAGGAAGTCTATCTCAAGTAAACTATTCTTTCTATATCCTGTACCAAATCCGATATGGATTATAATAAGAAATATCCCCTCTAATGGGAAGGACTCCTAATCACCATCCAACTAGTTGAACATCTACTATAAATATATGGCTACCCCAGTGAAAGCGCACACACTGAAGCTCTAGACACACATAATTATAAAAACATATTCTCCTCTATGTTCTTTCTTCTAAAAAGAAACCGACTTAGGCATCGGAGCTGCCACGGGCATAGCCTCTCGCCGAATTTCCTTCTTCCTTGTTTTTGCAGATGTTACGTCCGAGAGCCCCGCGATCAACAGTCATGATCCTACCTTAGCCTGATAATCCAGCACTCACAGATCCCAAATTCCATAAACAATCCGGGGGGTCCGGCACCCCCAAATGAATTCTACACGCTCCAACCCGGGCCCGAATGGAAAAGTATCATTAGTTTTTTTTTTTTTTTTAAAGAGATAAATTTAATGATTAATGTTAGTAATACAATCGATAGAAATGTGAAATCAAAAGTACCAAAAACTTTAAAGGATGATGTCATATCTAAATTAATAGCAAAAATGATTTGATTAAGACCTATATATTTGATAATCCAAAAATGTTTAGAATTCCTAATATTCTATATTTGCAGCAAACTAACAAAAATGATTTGATATAATGACTCTATCGGATCGAATTTTGTTATCGTAAATAACGCCACAAACTTACGAAGAGTTTCAATCGCTTCACGCATACAACTATCCATCGAATGTTGACAATAAAAGTCGGATTTTATAAAAACATAAAAAAATAAAAAAAATAAAAAGGAAAGGAAAATCCAGATCGATGTGTAATTCACCCGCCTTTGCTCGTCAAGTATTTAGACGCCTACAAATCACAAGCGCGAACATTAGCGCGGAACGGGTAGACTAGGGCTGATTAAAACGTATTGCTGGAATCAACCTAAATTAAATTATGAGAGTGGCCTATCATGTGTAAGTCTCTTGGGGTTTGCTTACTTATATACAAAGATAAAAATATTTCCGCTTTAATGATATATCTATTTCTGATTTTGCATTTCTGATATATCGGAGATATATCAGTGGGATATTTTTGCTACGAATATCGATATATCGGAAATTAAATTTCGCATCAATCCATAACCATTGATCGTTTTGATTTCAAATCTGGTCGGCTTAATATATATTCGATATATTCCTCGAGATTTCGATATATCCTTTGATATATCCTCGATATATCCTTGACATATTTGACCTAAAAAATTAAATCCATTGCCGCTGCGGTGCCAGACTGAGTATTTTCGCGATATATCGGTCCAAAACCAATATATCGACATATATCGCCAACGCCGAACATCGCGGTCGAACATTACCGGAGCATCGGATATAATTCCGAGATATATCGACGATATATTCCGATATTTTCATCTCTCGCTTATATATCCTCTCTCGCTTCCGTCTGCATTCTTCCCAGCAGCCAAAAATATGCAGAAACCGATCACACTAATCCAAGACCAAACATTATTATGTATTTGTCGCAGCTGTTTCTTTATTTTATTCAAATCCAAAATAAGTTATAACCAAAGTTTTTGTGTGTCTCACGCATGAGGACAAAGGTAACGATTTGATCTCCTTCAACTACTTCCATTGCTTCCCATCGCTTTGGTCTGTGGATCTTATTTGGATTTGTGCGTTTGGTTATTTCAAAGGGAAAAGGCTGTGAATAGGAGGCTGTTATGAAGCGCCGAAAGACATTATGCGTAGATCCGAAGCAGATGCTTCCTCGCTTTCTGTTCAGGGCTTTTGGTTTCACTAGCACAGAACGAAACTGCTGTTGGATTCAGTTAGCAGTTTTGTTTTGCTTTGATATACCCTCGAATTCCGCTGGTTCTGGAAAATTTTTGAGAGAAAATGCTGAAAGAGTGACTGTAAGAGATAGACGTAAGATTTTCTATATTTCTTTCGAAGTATAACCCGAACTAACTGGATTTGAGTGGATTTTTGTTGCTTGTGTTAGCTTCGCTTGAATGGTAAACTCAATTCAAAGTTATGTGTATTTCGAGTCAACGTGACTTTCTTCCTTCGTAAAGATGATCAAGTTAATTCATAGGTGAATTCAATCCCATTCTCGACCTAATTGATATATCAAAGTTACTGGATTTCTCGATCATGATGGTTTAAAATAGGCTTCTGCGTGCCCACTCACCAAGCCTAAAGAAGTGGTGCGCCCAACGTAATACCCGGTGCCTTCTCAAGATCGGGGGGCCCAATTCCAGGCGGTCTAAGGGGCCAGGGTCCAAAGGGACATCCCCACTTAACACCAAGCCCCATCCTACAAATCGATTGTGTATCGTCACCAAAGAGAATAAATCCCTAGCAAATATATTATCCCGCCGATCCAACCAAATCGCTATCAATAAGGAAGGGAGTACACAACATCATCGCGCTTGATCTCCCCATTGGCAGCGTATAGATCATTCAAACAGCTCCTCTTATATCCTATACCAAATCCGGGCATGGACTAAAATAAGAAATATCTCGTCCAATGGGAAGGACTCCTAACCACCATCCAACTGCCAAACATCTACTATAAATACAAGATCACCACCCGTGAAAGGTACGCCAATTCTGAATACGCAATTCTAACACGATAACGCCGCTCGCCTCTATGCTGTTCTTATCTTTTCCTTTAAGGTGAAATCGACTTGCATCGGAGCTGCCACGCATGAGCCCCTCAAACACCCCCTTTATTTTCTCGTTCTTGCAGGAGGCTACGCTCGGGAGCCTCGCAAATGACAAATGGTCAGCCTCACACCGACTGCCTCAACCTGCAATTCAAAAGCCCGCATCCCACCGCCAAATAATCCAAACAAATTTCAGCCACCCTCACGCGCCCATCCGCCTCGTTGAAAAAGGCATCAACACCCGGCGCCAGCCTACGGAACGACAATTCCTTTATAAACATAATCGTATTTCAGCCATCGATGGTATCTACAAGGAACACAAGCAGAGGAGTAATAATCCGCAGCCGAGGATGCAGGATCCACGAGGCAATACAGATAGTGTACCTCCCTGGACAAAGGGAAGCAATGCAGTCCCACAAACGGCGGAAAGTACCGCCTCGCCAATCACCGCTTCAATGCAAAGAATCGAACAACTACTGCATGGGGCTACAACATCCACTTATGCATAATGTACCCGCAGGTTGTCACCATGCATTCTCCCCACTTGTGAGCAACGCGGCCGCCACATTCCTCGAGAGTCGGGCCGGGCGGGAATCCATCCGATCTAGGAGGCATTTCCATTCTAATCAAGCCCCCGCGGATGAGGTGTTCCGGCTAATGCTCAGCAGCTGTCGCGAACGGCATCATATCACCCTCACCAGAGCGAGCGCATGGGCGTAGGTTTCGAGTCTCAACAAAAAGCTCAGCCGTGCGGAAGGTAGGTGCAGTTAAGGGACGCGCCTCCATGCCATGACACACCCGTACAACAACCAATCTCCCTTCGCACTTGCGTGCCGCCACCCCTCCACGGTCTGAGAATGCCACAAATTAAACATTCACGGAGCTAAAGACCCCGCTGATCACCCTAATGTTTACAAAATCAGATGGAGCTACCGGTATCGGGACCCCGCGGCGATGCAGGCGATCGCCACTCACGTTAAAAGGGCCACCTTGCCCGTCTCGGCAGAATTCCCCTTCGTCCATCCTCATTATCCGGGTGAAATCGGTCCATTGCATTCGCTCCTACCCCGATCGGTCGTAAATACGCACAGAAAAGCCGAAGCCACATCCGTCGATCGGGCCGCTGTGGCTCTCGCAAGAAGCTCAAGTCAGCATGCAAAGGTTCAACGAGTCCTTAAAAATCGATACTACCCGATGGTAAACCGCCATCACGTGATTCACGTGTTTAGGAGCATGCTAATCAAGGACCGGCGTTTTCATCTCAAGAACCCGTTAAGCGCGCCAGCCGAGGTACCTTCGCCAAAGAAGAGAAAGATATAAATCCAAGGTAGGCCCTCATATACATCAAAGAAAGAGAGTCTTCGACCTGAAAAGAGAAAGCAACACAAACGAAGAGCACTAAGTCCCCAGATGGATGCAGCCACCAAGAGAAATCCCCTGTGGGAGGAAAGACTTGAACGATCCCTAAAAGGCGGTCTCGGGAGATCGCCCTGTGGGGTCACCGTGACCTGACAATAAATCGCTGCTATTCACCTCAACGTTTCACCCTCTCGACATAAAATTTCTCGTTGTCTCAGTCCCGTGATGAAGGCCATAAATCAACAGTTTTTAAGATGGTCACCCGTATGAAACTGGGACTCGCCACAAGAGATGGTCACCAAGTATCATGAAGTTCCATAGTGGATTACGGCATCGTGACGGGACACCGTATGCCAACCCAAAAGAGAGATAGAATACTTGATACAACACGGATACCTCCGACGTTTCATATCTCCGGGAACCGCTAAGCCCCGACCGACCTCAAGGTCAGGGCCTGTGACCAACTGTGCCCTACTCAACAACAACAAATCGCCCTAAGAAGCCACGAATTAACACGCGAACCCTGGGGAAACCACGTGATCCTCTGAGGGTTCAGCAGAGGAGAGAATCTGAAGTTCGGGCCGAAGGCCCACCGCGCAGCACGATCATAGAATGGGAGAAATATCACAAGATCTAAGTTGTCGCGACCGACACCACCATCACGCTCTTCCGACTCCGTATCCGAGGGATGTCAAGACCCCCTACGACGAACACCCATTGGTGATTCGCAAGAATCAGGCCAACACAACACCACCGGTTTTGAATTGATAAACGGAGTTCAACCGACATCATCTTCAGATCACCGACAAATGGCATTGGGAGAGAAAAGATAGATCCCGTCAACACACATCCGCGTTTTCGAGAAAAGCGTATTACCATCGGGCTCAATCTGGCCAGGCTCACTGGGCTTTGAGCCCCTTGCCAAGCGACGACGACAGCAAGGTTCCTAATCATAAACGCCCCGTCGGCTTATAATACGTTGCAAGCGTGACTTCTCTCTCAAATACAATAAGAGCCATCCTCCGCGCATCATGATAATCAAATTTCCAACCATACATGGTGCAGGAATGGTCCGAGGAGACGCCGAGTGGCTGGAATGCTATACCACTCCATGAAACAAAGGGCGCTGACAATGGAATGCAGACAGCTTCGACATGCGACGATACTCACCCGACCAGAGCCCTGAGGAACTAGGAACCGCATCGCCGGATGACGACCTGCACATCTCGCCTATATCGGCTCCAAACTAACTGAGACTTTCAAGCCCTTCACCCGCCGCTTTTAAGATGCATAGAGACATTTCGCATGGAAACAAAGTGACACTCGAGAATCGATCCTACGATAATCACTCACAGATTGAACACCAACCCATCCTTTAAACCGGTCAAACAAAAACGCAGGAGCTTCGCGCCTGTAAAGAGTGCAAAGCCATCAACAAGGAAATCAAGCTTCCGCAGGAGCAATCGTGATAGAATATCCTTGAGTGGTTGGCTAATGTCAGTTCTCGCAAAAGCAAATGGCAAGTGGCGACCAGATCGACTTCAATGACATAAACAAGGCATGCCAGGCGATGCCTTTCCTTTGCCAAGGATTGACTTATCGCGGACTTTTCACCGCGCCACGAACTTCTCGCTTTATGGACGATTTTCCTGCCATAATCGATTAGTATGGACCCGGATGACCAGGAAAAGACCTCTTTCATCACAAATTTCGCGAAACTTATTACATCGTGGTGATGCCGCTCGACTCAAGAGAACGCGGAGCGAATTACCAGAGGCGTTAGTGGAACCCAATGTTCCCCGGAGGATAGGGGCGCAACTATGGAGGGGGTATAACACGAGACGACATGTCGGTAAAATCTACTACACCAATCTCCACATCCCCACCTCTCAGAGGCGTTCCAGATCCCAAGGAATTACAACATGAAGTCGAACCTAGCTGCAGCCGGGCGTGTCACTGGAAAATCGGCTTTAGTCAACTACGTGGAATTGAGGCAAATCCCGATAAAATAAAGGCTTCCTGCCGATGATGTCACCATCGTGCAGAATAAAGGAAGTCCAAATGACCGATTGCAGTTGACGCGCCCTAAGCCGATTTGTATCCAGTGGTGATTAGCGCTCCAAAGTGCTATTCTTCAACCCTATTTTTAATAGGTTTCTTGAGCGCTTTTATGTATTTCAATTATATTATAATTAACCCAGTAATCGAAGCATGTTCGGGTCCCTATTGCACTCTAATTGCATTCCGAGGTTGTTTTGTGAGTTTTCAGAATTGAGGCCAAATTATCGTGTCAATCAATCATAACCAAAGTCAAGATCATCACTCATATGGTTCAATATCACTTGAAAAGCCAGAACAAGACTTCAAAGTACAAAGAGTACTTGAAGAAACATCATGGGACGCGGAACGTAGCGGGGCCACTGGAAGAGTCGGCAGATCCAGCAAATAGATGCATTAAATGGTATTGTTATGGCGAGGAAGGAATTTCACTCGCCACTGCGAACAATTCGCGAAGAAGTGAGTTCTTTTCGCTGAAGCCAAATGGGTAACCCCAACAGGCCAACAAAATCGACTACGTCTCACTAGAAATCTAATCTCATTGATCCAACAACAGATTTCTGTCAGGCCACTTGCACCCCACGAGCCAGCCTAAATCAACCATTGCAGATGAGCCAAATCCCAACCCACTGATCTCCAGAGAATCTCATTAGTCACAGCACCTCGAATGAATGGCACCTCCGCTAACAGCACCGGCCCACCTGAGTTTCAGATTGCTGATCCAAACCAATGCCTCGGACCAATCATCACTGGCCCAATCTTAACCCTGTCATATCTCAGTTAATTTCGGCCTACTCACACATTCTGGCCCGGCCAAGGCGCCCACCCTCATGAAGCCTGTAACTCGACCTCAATCCTTTCCAAGAGATCAATTTGGTCTTTGTCCACTCTCTCCCTCTCCTCCTTTCCTCTCACTCAGTCAAACACCTCCAGACACACCTGAGATGAAATGGCCAAAACCCTCTCCTCCGAGCGAAGGGTCGGTCAGGCAAGATTCCAAGGGGCCCACGGCGGCTCACAGCCTTCACGCAACAGTTTCGACACTGTCCCCACTCAACCTGTGTTCAGCTGATGCCTCAGTCAATGTCAAAAGCCTTTAGTGTTTATGCCTGATTTTGACACACTAATTGTCCAATGAATGCCACTTCATATTTTAAATTTGAGGTGAGGTTTGGAGGTTAGTTTCAACTGCAAGCAATCACCAGACTCACTACTGCAATCTCAGGTTCAGCTGATTCTTTGGTTTAGAACCACAGAGATCTGGCTTGAAGCCATCTCTACTAACTGCTCTAGATGAAACAAAATGACTAATCAGAACCTTTAAATGCAAACAAATGTTTCTACCAAAAAATGATAAATAGTTTTTGTGTTAAATGAAGATCCTGTCGGGAAATGATCAAGATGTCATCCCTCCCAACGCTGAGGAAATGATCCCCTGAAACTCAAATACGATAGAATCCAAACTCAATTCAATGCCCCGCGAGCCCTGGTCACATTTATTTCATTTCATTTCAACATCATTCATCATGATCATCTTAAAACCAACGATCACCACCTGACTTCACCAAAATCACTGAATGAAAACCATCCCCAAGAAACCCAATCCCCTGATCGCTCATTCGCAGAGGCCTCATCAATACAAAGGAGAGGAACCTGAATTGAGGGGCCTGCTGACTTCGCATCACCCTTACCCGCGGCAATTTAATCACTATAAGGAAGGATATGTCACTCCTTCTTCAAAGCCTCAAGAAGGCCTCCCACTGGCATTGCTACATGGCTTCACGGATGGAAAACTGAGGTTCCAGTTCTCACCGGTCCCAGTAAGTCCCGTTTGGTGGAGAACTCACTCCCAGATCGGCCGATATCTGGCTCTCTCAACTGGGCAACACAACCGCTTCATGATACAAACAAACTGAAAGGCTGTCTGATCACATCAGTCAGCTCCCAGAGAGCGAGCAGAAATCGGAGAGGAGAAACAATACGCAGCTGCAAATCACCGCCTAAGCCCCGGGTCCCTGGCTCTTGTGCTCATGGCCGGGCGGGAAGTCCTGGCCAATATTCCATGGAAACAAGAGCCAGATAGAACTAAGTTTCCGAGAGGGCCATGAAGCGGCCATGGAGTTTCTGCTGAGTTCTGGGCTGACTGTACATGCCCAAAAACTGCCATAGCATTAGTCCTAGCCGATTGGCCATGGAATCTGATCCGATTAACTTACTCGCACTACTCAATACGAAAAAGAATCTTTAATTCCCCCCAATTTGGAAGCTCTCTGTAGATGGAGCCTCAAATGCACAAGGAAGTGGAGCGGGTCTAATTCTAACCTCACCAGAAGGGATAGACATTGAATATGCACTTAGATTTGGGTTCCATGCTTCAAACAACGAGGCCGAGTACGAGGGTCATGAGGCAGCCCCAACCCCTCGCCCATCTCACTAGAGGTCGACCGGGCCAGAGGTATACAAAGGATTCTACCAGGGTCGTGCAAATAGAAGAGACCCACGGCCAAAAGTGAAACGATGATCTCTGCGTATACCCAAAAGGTCCACGATCTATTAAAGAAATTGCGGTCGGGTTTGCTTCAAACATGTCCCTGCATCAGAATTCCCAGCAGACGCTCATAGGTTAGCCACAAATTTCACAAGAAGACTCCGGCAAATGACGCCCGCTGAATACTACAGAACCCCTCCGTCGATCCTATAGCACATGACGGCTGTCTCCGATAGAGTCCGAAATGAGCTCGGATGGACCCCATTCGAACTATATAATGTACTAAGCCTACCAACGACCAAAGCAAGAAGCAAACAAAAATAAAAGCAATAGGTTAGCTAGTTCACTAATCATAAAGGAAGTTCTACAAGCGAGGATTTTTCACTCCCTTCTTAAATGCATCGCGGGAGAGTGCACATCAAGCAATGCAATGAGAGAGGTGGCACGAGGGTGGCGCTGAATCATATCGAGCCCGCATTAGCAGTGAAAAGTTTTAAGGCAAGGATACCATCACAACTATACTCAAGGATGCGAACCGATCTAGTTTAAAGTAAAGGATCTCAGAGCACAAGATCTCATGCCTCCCGCCTAACCTTAAACATCAATCACAAGTCCCCGCCTTTCCAACACGCAGGTTCGACATATCGTGGACCCCGCCGGCTGCGTAGCGATGCTGCAAATTCATAAATCGTCACAAAGGATTACTTCATGCGGGCGGCGAGCCTTTAGCCGCCAATTACGCGAGCGTAAGATACGCGAATTCTCGTGTGGCGAGCCATCGCGATGCCGCTTGCATTCCAAGAGCCTTTCGTATCGATGAACCGGAAAAGGTCAATAAACCCAACTGTGGATCTCGTGTCGAGCTCAGAATTGCACCATTACTCTACCGCACTGAGCCACGTCGCCCTCACTTTGATCTTAGCCCACCTTACCCGTGACACAGCCACGCCGCCGGCCGTGAGCTCTACCAAACAAAGCCATATCACACTCGCCTCACTACCGGCCACGCCGTCACTTCACGAGCCTACTCCACCGTGACAGCCACGCCGCCCTCGGGAGTCGACCACGCCGTTACATCGCCACTACCCCTCGCCGGAGTCACGGGCCGCCACCGGGACGAGCTCACCGCACCCGACAAAGAAGCATTCCTCGGGGAGTCAGAACCGTACTCAGCTACATCGTCACTCTACCAATACCGAGCCACGCCGTCACTCTGACGAGCCTTCACCGATCCCGCACAGCCACGCCGGCCTCGGAGTCGACCCAAATTTCAGCATCACCACTGGCCCCGGCCGCCGAGCCACTCCCGTCTCACTTTGACAAGCTCACTCCATCCAAGACAAAGACGCCCCGCCCTCAGAGTCGACCAAATTGCGCCACATCGCCACTCCCACCATATCACCGAGCCACGCCTGCTCACTTTAACAGCCCACCCACTCCACACAAGTCGTCGCTCGTGAGTCGACACCAGCATCGCCCTCGGAACACCCAGCGCCCGAGCCAGCCGCTTCACCCACAGCCCCCACCCGCATAGCCACGCCGCCCCGTGAGTCGCGCCGCCAGCTACATCGCCACTGACCTTAGCGCCCGTTTCACGCTATCACCGACGAGCTCTTCCCATCACTCCTCAACATGGACGCAGCTCCTCGCTCAATTATTCATTCCTCAAGAGCCTTCCCATCACTCACGACGAGCTCCCGTCAACTATTCATTCCGACGAGCCTCCATCACCAACATGGACGAGCCCCGCCGTCACCACCACGGACGAGCCCCGCCGACCATTCATCCCGACGAGCCTTCCATCATCAACATGGACAGCTCCCGCCGATTATTCATTCCGACGAGCCTTCCCATCACTCAACACGGATCGGCTCCCGCCGACTATTCATTCCTGGACGAGCCTTCCATCACTCAATACGGACGAGAAGCTCCCGTCAATTACACCCGACTTAGCCTTCCCATCACTCAACATGGACAGCTCCCCGCTCAATTATTCATTCCGACAGAAATCTCTCCCATCACTCAACAGCCGGACGGAGCTCCCGCTCAACTATTCATTCTCGACGAGCTCTTCCCATCTCCAATACGGACGAGCTCCTAATTAACTATTCATTCGACGAGCTCTCCCATCATTCAACAATGGCGGTCTCTATTCAACACCAGACGACGAGCTCTCCCATCACCTGGGCCATGGACGAGCTCCTACACAATTATTCATTCGACTAGCCTTCCATCACTCAACACGGCGAGCTCTTATCTCGCATGGACTAAATCTCCTATCTCAAGAACCTCACATCGACGAGCCTCTCCCATCACCCAACACGGACGAGCTCCCCACACACCATTCATCTTTGACGAGCCCATCCCCCGCCCTCACACCTGGCCGAGCTCTACTCAACAACCACACCGACGAGCTCATCCATCGCCATGGACTTATCACGACAATTTACATCTGAAATCCCTCTTCCCTCAAATTCGCATGGACGAACCTTCAAACCCTTAACCGTTTCATTAGTGATCTCTTCCAATGGGGATGACTGCAATCAAGTCGTGCCACTTCATAAGGCCACGGCGACTTTCAAGTCCTACGAGCTTGGCCCATCTCACTCTCGATCCTCAATCCGGGGCTTATCTAAATCATGGAAGATAAGCGACTTCACCGCCATTCATATATATATATATATGTTTCGGAAGGCCACACATGTCCTGCCCCTGGTCCCGACCAAAGAAAACGATACATAGATAAACGACAAAGCCACGCTGCAACATATGCTGCTATTAGAGATCAAATGTCGGCCAGGAGGACCACACAAGTTAGGTAATCGGGCCACGGCGAGAGGCACCAGCTCCCTGAGAATAGTTCGTAGAAAAAGATCTCTCCCGCCTCTTCGTCGCCGGAGGTCAAAATTGAAGTCCGGGATCTGAGCATGCGCTACAGCTTTCCGCTGAAAGGCGAGCCACCTGGGCCTGGCGACCGAGCGCCGCCCGGTCCTCACCGCCTAATGACCCCATCCTTCCGAGCAAACAAAACCACCCGCTAATGAAGATCTACGCCGCAACGCCACATTCGCTCAGCCATTCGCCAAATTTGCGTCGTAATATTCACGACGAGCGCCTCTAGCAACGCTTGCACTCGAAGCTTCGTGACGCAGCCAGCCGCTTTGTTACGCTCTTGGTCATTCCTCGTATCGCCATTAACCGTGACGTAATTCCGCTTGAAGATCCTGCAGCTCACCTCGGGAGGTGATGAGCTCCTCCCTAACCATCCGAAACTCACATGCGGCAGACTTCAGCCCCCTCCTGGCCCTCGCAACCACTTTGTGAAGTCACACTCGAACTCCTTCCTCGAAGCTCGCCTTCTGGCTGTCGGCCAGCTACTTCTGACCTCGTCTCTCTCCCTACTTTTCACTTAACGAGCTCGATTTAAGCATGCTTTAAATCGACTTAAGTCGCTCCACTTTTCCACTCATATGTCATGGGCTCGTTCTCGCAGCTTCTATTCGTCTAAGTGCAGTAGAGGCCACCTTTGCTTTATAAATCTCGGCAATTTTTACGTATTTCTCGCTTAGTTTGGCCTTCTCGACTGTGCCTTCAGATGAGTGGCTACCCCGCATATCAAACATGAAGATAATCGCCCAACACTGAGGCGCAAAGATGGAAGCAAGCACAATTGTAGACTTTACTCGAGGCAACCCCCGAAGGATAGCTCAAAGCCCTCGTCAACAAGACGCCTTCGACCTCCTGCCTGAGTCCTTGAGGATGGAGGAGGACCGCACCACGAGAAAGCCTGTTAGAAAGCAAAGAGCCCGGTTTCGCCGACTTTTTCAAGCCCCTTTTTCTCTCTTCGGGCCACAGCTTTGCAGGAGGTAATTTGACTTCTTCCAGTTGGCGACCCGCATCTGCTATGGCATAACCACCAACGACCGGCTCCCACGTCGCACTCAAAGGGTTTTTAGCCCTCCCACGGTCAGGAAATCGGGGGGGGGCCCAAATCACGGAGACGACGCCCCCCGCTCCGGCCCTCGAGCGTACCGGAGACGCCCCTGCCTTCTGAACTTTGGTCGAAACCGGCCGCTCCTCCTCAATGGAGCTCGGTTTTTTCCTTTTCACACTCCGAGGCTTCCGAGACGCCCCCCCCCTAAATGAACCAAAATCTCCTCGGGTAGGAGCTGCCAGCAAGCTCCAACCCGAGAGAGGGACCTCGTAGCAAAGCAGTAAAGACCTCGGCAGAGGAACGTGCGTACCTCGGGGATTAGATGACTTCTGTGAATGTCCAATCTTATCAATTCGCAGAAGGACGAGCAGATATCCTTCGCCAACGCTAGGGCTATGATACATTGAGTCTTCGTGGCCGCTTAAGTTCAAGACGAGCCTCCGGAAACAAACAGATAGTACAAAAATCAGAAACATCCAACCACCTTCTCATGCAAGTCACACCAAAAATAAAGCATACAACACTCACTAATGTTATCGAGCTTCCCTGTGCCGTGGGAAATTAAACTGTGGTGTCATCCCCGTCGCTGATCGTATTCCCAATTGAAACCGCTAACGAAGAAATAGTGTCCCTTCCATGACCTATGCAAAGATGGAAGATCGTGGGAGACTCACCATAGTGAGCCCAATATCTCGAAAATAAAGCAAAGCCCCCTGGTCTCCATTCATAAAAGATGAAGAAACAGTGCCAAGCCAGGGATGTCGAGCCTTTATCCTCGCAAAAAGAAGCCAATAACTGACTGCTAAAATGCCCCAACCGCTGGGAGCGAGTCGAGGGGCAAATGTTGAAATGTTGCAAAGCACCCTTTTCGAAAGTGCGCGGAAAAGGGCAGCCATTGTCAAAGTGCCACCTCAAAACAAACCATCCTGTGCACGGCTCGATGTAAGGGAACAAGACATCTGGGACCCATACTCGGATACAAGGGGGAGGTCGATAACGATCAACAAAGGTACTCCCATACGAAGGGTCGACCTTACTAGGTCCTACATTCACAAAGATGTTGAACGGCGACGGCGCACCCACCCGTGATATGTAATTAGGTTTATTTTCTTTTCACCCTTATCAACGGGAAGAGGAGGCGCTTCTGCCATTGCTCCAAGTCTGGGAGATAGTCAACGACCGGACATTCCATCCGTACAGTTACTACCAACAACCTGAGAGTTAATACACATCCGCAAAGAAGAAGAGGCACCCCACTCCATGACTTTGAGACAAGCGACAAGAAATAAAAGCTAATCGTTAAACCTTGCCTGGTCGTACTAATCAAAACGATACGGAAGGCCATTATACCTGTTGCCAATGGTAAGAAGGTCGCGCGAAAAGGCGTGAACGGGTCGGTGGTACAAAGTGGTCCCTAAGCATGCTGCACAAGACGAAAGATATCCACCCAAAGAAACAGAAGGAAACCTGAGGAAATGGGAGAAATGGTTTAAAACCTAAGGGTCATCATTATCACAAGACTTATGACGCTGGCTGCCTTTGTCCTTACCCAACCCCTAACACACGCTGAAACCAACCACATACGAGAAGTTAATTCATGCCCTCTGCCTCCACGCCTGGGCACAAGGGCTTCGGGGCAACCTGATAGGTTTAAAATACGCTTGCGTGCCCATCGACCAAGCCCAGCAAAGCACGCCAACCAACACCTGCGCCTCCTCAAAGACTGCACCTAAATCAAGCCCAAAGGACAACCCTAATGAATTGAAGCCCCATCCTACAAATCGACAGTACGTCTGGTTCGAAAAATAAATATAACCCCAGCAATATATGATCCTCACAATCAACCAAATCTAATATCAATAAGGAAGGAAAAATAATATCATCGCGATCTCCCAATAAGGAAGGAGATTTATCTAAAAACACTCTCCTTCTATCCCGTATCAAACTGATATGGACTAAAATAAGAAGACCTTATCCACAAAGAACTCCTAAATCACCATCCAACCTGATTAAACATCTACTATAAATACAAGACCACCCACCATGAAATAAAATGCCACCCACACGTACCAACATCGATAACGCTGTTTCGCTCGCAGTTTCTTTCCTCAAAGAAATCGATTTGGGGATTTAGGCGGCCACTGCGTAGCCTCTACGACCCCTTTTTATTTCTATTCTTGCAGGAGTGTTACGCCCCGAGCCCAAGTAGCTTCAATACGCATACCACACGAATTACCCCCAACCTGTATAATCTAAAAGCCCGTATCCTACCGCCAAATAATCCAGTCCACGCTTCTGCTGAAGGCAATTACTGTAATCACATTACTCAACTTGAATTATCGCCGTTGCCTCAAATTTGGTGCCTGAGAATTTTGAACATGAGGGTTAAGTGAAGTCAGAAGGAAATTCTCTTTCCAAGGGCCAAAATGGGTTCTTTACGTGACGGATGGGGCCTGAGCAATCTGACCCAATCAAATTTGGGTTGGACTTTTGGGACATAAATGAAGTAATTGATCATTTTTTTAGTTATTACTATTATTGTAATTTTCGTAACTATAAATTATCAAATTTTATATTATATTATTTATTGTGTGATATTTATATTTTAGTTAATTCAAAATAATTTAGCACAAAAATAGATGCATTAATTTTTGTTCGCACTTTAAATTATTGCATTAAATTGCATCTCAGCTTTCACCCATCTTTCTCCCTGCATCATCATCATCCTCTTCCTCTGGGCTTTCATATTCCTCTGCTCTCAAAACCTTCTATCATTCAATTACACCCTATTATTTCCCCTCAAATTTCAATCTTCCTCTCATGAATACTATAAGTTTTCTGCAACTTTCTCTATAGGCACTTCTGCTAAAATAAGGAAAAGTTAAAATTATCAGAAAAAAGAAAGAGAGAGAGAAAAAACTAAAACTTGGATGGCTATCTATATCTTAATAAAATTTGGGTGTGAGGAAATCATTTGTATTTTTTTCCTTTTTGCCTCTCTCTATTCTTCGATCAAACAAGAACACCCAAATTTGCTATGTGCACTCAGAAATTCATTTGCGGAAACATGTTGGGTTATTTAATTGTATGGGGGGTTTTTCTGAAAAGTTGTAACTGGTAGAACATTAGTTGGGCAGTGGCGGGTAGGTGGACCCCATCGCCGTCTTTGGAATATCCTCGGCCCCCGCCTCGCCTCGTCATCTGTAAGAGAGGTTTCATATGTTGGACTCTCTCTTAGTGTCGTTAATTATATCTACAAAAGTGGTATTGATTTCCAAATGGGCAGTTAAAGAAGAAGAAGAAGAAGAACGGAGGTGAGATTCACGGAGGTGAGATTCAGGTGGAAGAGCGAAGGTGCTTGTTTCGGAGCTGTTGGATAATACCATTGTCGACTAGCCAGTGGAAAGAGATTAGCGGACTGAGGGCTGAAACCAGTTGAGCAAGAGCATGAAGAGGCTGGAAGAAGAACTGTGAAAGACCAGAGAGTGGTGAAATAATGCAGTGCCAAGTACACGATCTAAATTGATGCTTGGCAACCATGGAATAAGATCTGCAATCCCAATTCCAGGCGAGGCGGAGGAAATCACAGCTGAGACTAGTATTACACTACGTGCTGTGTTGTGTTGTGCTTTATCTTGAATGAATTTCATGCCTTGACTGTAAGAAATAGTATACCAACATGCCTTTGTAATACATGACGAGGAATATTAAGAGAAGGATGCCTTACTACTAGTGTCAGCATCATATCTACAACATTCTCTCTTTCGATCTCAATCTCAGCAACCAAAGGAAATACACCGACAGAAAGCAGAGTCGGCGACCTCAGTTATATATTCTCTGATTTCTCTTTATTCAAATCATCTCCTCCAACGGTCCTCCATTTTCTTGATATTAAGCTCGTGTCCAATAAATCTCGACGCCCCCTGACTTACATATATATTCCTCATAATCCTCCTGATATTCCATTGCCATTATCTCTACAGTAATGGAATAATTCTATAAAGTTCAGCATGCAACAAAAAGCTTCCTTTATATCCAAAGTGGTGGCAATGGACATTCAGCATGTAAGTTCTATAATAAATGGTACCTGTCTGAGATGAGCGGGTGGCGGGCGTTCGGATATCAGATCCAGGGTTACTTTGGTTGCAGAAAACTGATGGAGAGATCCGATGTGCCACGCATTTGGGTGGTGTTAAGAAACAGTTCTGCCTGACGCAGATTATTTACTGGATATGGATTCGTGAGGAGGAGCAGCAGAGTCTTGCGCAGATCAGCTGCCCTTTATTTCATGGGAAAAAAAAAAAAAAAAAAAATTCCAGGCCGGAAAGTATCAGGGTCGACTACTCCCTCTTTCTTGACTCCTTCATTGATGAAATGAATTTCATAAAGACAAAAAAGAAAGAAATAGGAGAGAAAGGAGAGAGGGATGAGAATAATTTTAGAGCAATTAGACAGTGACATATGATATGTGATGATATAATGGTCCATATCACAAAGAATAGGTGAACCTGTTAAACTAGTAAGTGATTGATTGAGACTAAAACAAGAAAATACCCCATAAACTTAGGATTATTCCAGATAATCACATGCGAGACTAGCTCCAAATTCCATACTCAATTAATCTTAAAAACAAAGGTAAAGTTCTGCGATCAATGTGAAAATAATCAGTCTTTATCGGGAAGTTAAAACGATATTTAAAAAGCAGAAATAGTCTAGTGAAGAGCGGTCGCTTCAGTCAGCCCATTCGGCCACGATAAAAACACGAAAAACAAAGCCGCAGTGAGTAAGAAAATACGATCGCTTCAAGTTAAAAATCGCTAAAAATTACTATTTTCCTGTCTAACAGGAAAAAATGACTTTCTTTGAAAGAAAGCCAACAGGTGGAGAGTTATTAGGCTTAAGAAAAGAGAGGAAAATGAAAAAAAAAGAAGCCCAACCATTGCTCATCCTCTCCTTAATCAGAATAAAATGTTAAACTGCATATGATTTTTATAAGTTACTTACTTATAATATTAAATAAAATTATAATAAATTATCACTTTAATATGATAAAAGTATCTTTATAATATAAAATATATAATAAGCATTTATTATTATATAAATATATGTGTATATAACAAATTCTACGGTATCAGTGAGTAATAAATAAAATTCCTTGTAAATTCTTAATTAATACTTAATTTATATTCTATATTTATAAATTACTTGTCCTTGTTACTGCATAAAATTTCACAAATATTTTCTTAAATTGACATTATAATAAAGGTGCAATTTCAAAAATTATAAAAGCAATTAAAAGTAAAATAATTAAAATTCTTAAAATGAAATATTATTAATCTTTCTATTGTATTTCCTAATTTTTTTCTCAATATTTATGAGAGGTTTCCCAGTAACACACCAGTCAAAAAACGCTGGTGATGCATTTGCTCATATCTCCAACCTTGTAGTTTTCATTATCTTTAAGAAAGTTTCAACCGTTTCTGAATACAATATATTAAATTCTGTCCATCAGACTCTGAACCCCTCCCCCTCCCCACTCAGAAATACTTGAAGTATTCCCCAATCAATTGAGTTAAGCATGTAAACTTTCTTTAACTTTTTAGTTTTTTTAAAATTCGGTCTTTCATAATCTCAGATTTAATCTCTGATAGCTTTTTGAATATAAGAACTTCGCTTAGTCTCCTTTGTTTCATATCCCAAATTTAACAAATCGGGAGTTCTCACGAAACAATGTTTCTGGCTTCATCGCGGTCACGCTGGATGTAAGGTATAGGTTCGATTCTTGGTTAGACAAAAACAAATCAATAAAATCACATATTTAAAAAAACAAATCTTTCGTTTGATTTAAAAGATAAAAAACAAATAAAGTTTGAGATTTGAATAAGAATTCCTTTCCATACTTGATTTCGAAAGACAAAAATTCAAGATAAAGGAAAAATGGAACTGAAGTGTTAAGTGGTGCAATAAAACACCAAAAGAGCCAAGAAAAAAGTAAAGATCCCTGAATCCAAATCACCATTAAAATATTATATCTCGCAATAATATAATAAAAAGATTAATGAATGATAATCTTTCGATAGTTACACAAATTTCCATTATTTTTAATTAAACCATTGGGGAGAGAAAATCGTTCTTTCTACTTAACTCCAATGTTTTCATCAAGGAAGAAAAGCTCTATCAAATCGCAATATCCAAAATTTTTTTTACCTTTAAAAATCAAAACCTTAGTACCCAAAACTTTCAAAGGTGAAAGACTAATCACCTTAGAAACAGTTATCAAAGAAAAATGTGTTGAGACAACTACGAGATGTTAAGCACGAATGTGAAATAATGTTGAGGATTTCAAAGGAACCTCATCGGGACACACGTTTCAAAAATGCGTATGGTTAATGATTTGCTAGACTGGCGTGTTTCTTTATCGAAATAAACCTCAAACATTACTTCAAATGCATTTAATGAAGCAAGTTCCTTCTAAAGTATACTGACCCTATATAAGCATAAATGCCTTATGAATATTATAATGTAAATGATATTCTCCTCATATAATTGTAAATTTTTACTTTTTAAGATTTGACTTAACATGAAATAATCTATGTAAAAGTTCTTCATTTTTATAACAAGATAAACATTTTCGATATTAAGCATTGAATATTCTTCCTTTCAAATCGATTTTATAAATCAACACAATAACTCATTTCAAAAATAAAACCCTCCTTCGCTCTCCCCATCAGATAAGACATCTCTTTCACATTTGAAGGATCTTAGAAGTTTTAGGGTTAAGGGTGAAAGGATTTTAGGGTTTTAAGGATTTGACAAGTTTTTCCTTCCCCTTTGAACGAGAATGATGAGTTAAGGTAAAAGATGTTAGATTTTTTTTCCTATTCTTATGACTTAAGATAAAAGAAGATGTAAGGGATATTTGTGTCTTATCAAAAAATTTACTAATACAATGCATGTTTTTATTATTTTGTTGTAAATGTTAATAGAGTTGATTGTATACAGAATTTATTCTTTGATTTAAGTTTTTAATTTTTCTATCAACTTAGGTTAGCTTAAGATTATTACCAATCTTATCTACCTCATCATACCTGCCCACATTACAGATCATTTGCTTCGTCTGTTATTATCAGGATGAAAAAATAATAATAATAATAATAAGTGTAATACATTTGTCCTCTTACAATTTAACATTGTTTGTGGGTGTACTTTTGTATCTAAAATCTAACATTTTGCTCTTGAATTTGTTAAAAAGAAATACCATACCTATCAAACTTTAAAAAATCAATGATAAGTAAGTTAGTTGAGTACCGTCTATCCAACACGCAAAGAAGATCAATGAAATCTTTTAGCTTTGTATTAGTGATTTTGAATCGAAATGAATAATACGCTTATATTATATAAGAGAGCTTTTATCGTCTTTATAATCCTTCCTAATTTATAAAGGTTAAGCTTACTGCATTACGATTGATCGCAGACCTTCATAATGCACGATAAACTCATTCAAAAACATTCTCTAATGTAAAAAATAAAGAAGCTGAAGTTGAGGAAGCAAAAATTGAAATGCAAAGAAAAAACATATGTTTTCCATATTTAATATTGTCATCGTGAAAAATAAACTATTATTAATATATTTTTACGGAATCGAATTTTTTTTTACTTGAATTCACTTGCACATTTGAAAAGTTTAAACATTATAATATATTTTTACGAAATCAAATTTTTACTTTAATTGCCAAAATTACATTATAACACAATGTTCTCCTTTCTGAGGATTCAATCTTGGATTCTCCTCATATGCTTTCATCCTAATCCGTTATCATTCGAATCCATGCCTTAAAGACAAATCAAAAATTAAAGCATAGCTATCTTATTTTTAAATCATCGAAATTTTATAGTTTCATCTGTTATTAATTCAAAGCTGGCTCTACCCAAATTCAAATTGATATCCAAATTAGATTAGAACTATTATTGTCACACCAGTTTTATAATTTTTATAGAGCATTTATAATTACTGGCAAAATGTTGCCGGTTAAAAAGACGGGAAAATGTGTTTGATTTTGAACATAGGAGCTAAAAATAAAACACCAAAGATTGAACTTATGGTGATTTTTTTTATTCAACTTATGGGTTTTTTTGGAAGCCGAAAAGTAACATGGAATGAAAAAAAAATTTAATAAGAACTCATGTCTAATTTTATCATATAAAATATAAAAGAAATGAAATATAATCAAAATTTTATATATTTTAAAGTTTTTAGTCCGGTAAATAAATAAAATAAATTTGAATAAACATATAATATTAATTTATTAAATTTAAACATATGTTTGTTTACCTCTAAATTTTATTCTCGCTATTTTTCTTTCTATTTCTTTTCTTAGTAATTCATTTTTGTACGGTTTGATTTAAAACCCAAAAATTACTAAAAAAAATTATTTTACCATATTTGATTTCATGGTAAAAATATTAAAAAAAAATGATATATAATCAAAATTAATTAAAATTTTACATATTTTAAAACTTTTTAGTAAGTATAATGATAAACAAATAAAATAAATTTGGATAAATATATAAAATTAATAAATTATTGTTGGAAACCTTTTTTCCTTTTTTCCACTTCCACTATCCCAATTGCCAAACAAAAGTGATACCCACAGCGACAAAATTGGGATTGAACTGATCAATTTTTATCACCAAGCAACTCCAAACTCGTTATACTTCGTGACACCAACTGAAACATTTCTGGCAGAGACCTTGTAAAAACGGAGACTGCTTCGCCGTTTTAATTGAGCTTCTAAAAGACACCGGCAAAATGGACGAAATGGAATGCGAACCCACTTCTAAAGGTCATTGATTTTCTTCTATTTTTGGTTCCTTATTTTGGGTTTCTGATTTTAGGGTTTCCTGCAAGAATCAATGTTATGATCCATCTCTGATAATAATAGAATTCTACTGTTGTAATACAGAAGAAGAAGGGCAGGGGAAGCCCATTGTAGTATTAAGCGGTGGGTGCACCTGGTAGTGGCAAGTCCACCTTTGCGAAGATGTCATTCGATCCTCTCTACTCGGACCCTGGTTCCTGAGTTTCGGTCAGGTTTCCACCCTCCTTACGCGTTCTCTTTCTTTATTTCTTTAGTTTTGAATCATGGACATCACATTTTTGATAAAATGCTTGGCTCAGAGATACCCATTAGCAAGTTCAAGCGTTCCCTTTTTTTTTTTCTTCTTATCACTCATCATTGTTGTGACTTTGTTTTTGCTTCATTTATTTTTGGTAATGTTTAATTTACAACTAGTGTAAATGATGCCAGATAACACCTGCTTTTTGACTGATTAAATATATCTAGGAGCTTAAAAGAATTGGAGGACCAAGCAATTGCAACTGGCAATTCTGGTAGACTTGTAAAATCAAACAGCATGCATAGTGCTGTGTTGTCTAAAAATTTGGAGTTCTTTCTTTGGTCAGTGATTCCTCCCTTGACTTTGTTTCCACTTCTTGCAGGATACCATTGAAATGGTAAAGCTGGAACAAAATCTCAGTGCCTGAACAGTAACAGTGCATTGAAGGATGGCAAAAGTGTATTTATTGACAGATGCAAATTCAGACAGAGAGAGCAGCGGGCAGAGTTTGTGCTTGGCACTCAAGTTGAGATCCATGCTGGTGCTTGGATCTTCCTGCCAAGCTTTGTATTTCGCCTAAGTTGCTGGATCACAGAAGGAAATTTGCAAGGGGGAAAGCTGCTGCAGTTGTGAACAGAATAAATGCATACAGAAGAAAGCAGAATTGGCCTGCTAAATTGAGTGAAGGGTTCCACCGAATCACATTTTGCCAGAATGACAGTGATGTTAAAGCTGCCCTCAATCCTTATACTTCACTTAGCCAACTTGATTCTCTTCCATCTGGCTGTTTTGGTCAGAAGAATCCAGATACCAAAATACAGCTAGGTATAATGAAATTCCTAAAGAAAGTAGATGCCCCTGTTGATGTAGGAGCTGATGTAAATTGCACTAACCAGCCTCTTTCTACTCAAATTACTAAAGAAAAGGATTCTTGCTTTAAACAACCGGAAGACATTTCCCCTTCATCTGGTGCTGCTAAAAAAATAAAGGGTGATGAAGACATAGTGGATCATACTGTTGATGAAAATGTTTCTTCAAAAGATATTCCTACTTTGGCGTTTCCATCTATTTCAACAGCAGATTTCCAATTTAAGCATGAAACAGCGGCTGATATTATTCTTGAGAAGGTTGAGGAATTTGTGAACAAGGTTGCAAATGCCAAGCTTGTTTTGGTAGACTTGTCTCATGGATCAAAGATTTTGTCTTTGGTTATGGCTAAAGCTGCAGGAGAGAGAAATATTGACTCAAACAAGTTTTTTACATTTGTTGGAGATATAACTAGGCTTTATTCTAAAGGAGTCTACGCTGCAAATGCAATAGCTAATGCTGCTAACTGGTATGCTTGTATTGAATTCTTTAATATAATTATATGCAGAGACTTAACTGGAAGTGTTACTTGGTGTATTGATCCAAGTTTGCTATCTGTCATCACAATGCTGTTGTTTCCTAATTACTTCGGTTTGGAACAGGAATCCAACTCCAATACTTAAGCCAGTTTTCCAAATTATGGTATTACTTTGAATGTAATGCATATTAAGGAAATTATATAGATGCCAGAAGTTTGTTTGTGGTTCTATAGTTCTTTTCTTAGAATAATGTTATGCCCAAAACAATGAACCACACCTACTCTGTTGGGGTACAGAAGTATAAGCATATTGTGATATAAGTTGTTTATATAATTGGTTGTCCCCTACACTTGACTTTTAAGTAGTTTTTTTGGTAACATCTAGGCAGGATAAGCCCGGTCAAGCAATTTGCAAGCTGTTGGTAATTCCAGAGTTAGCTGGCGAACTCTCTGAACCCCTTGTATTCAATGGTCTCTTGATGCTTGTACTTATATTTCAGTTGCCTATTAGATTGTCATAGTAGTGTGAAAAATGACAACATCCTATAGTTCCCTGTTAAACTATGAGAATAATGTTGCTTTTACCTTCTGAGAGGTTTTGGTAGTGATCATGTTCCGCAGGTTGGTTCTACCACAGATCTATTACATTTAAAGAGACTGTTCTGAAAATAGTGTCGTATCACTCTGAAGTTACAAACTAATTCAGAATCATGTTGAATTTTGAATTGTATTTCCTAAAGATAGTATGAATTCTACTTATACCATTTAGTGAATGTTAGTGCAATAAATTTCCATTTGTAGGCTTAATTTGCATGTCAAGAAGATCTTTTGAAAAGAAAGTCCATGCAGGAGACTGAAACCTGGTGGCGGAGGCACAAACGCTGCAATATTTAGTGCTGCAGGTCCAGAATTAGAGGTTGAAACCAAGAGGCGGGCCACATCTCTTATCCCTGGAAAAGCTTTGGTTGTTCCTCTTCCTTCAACTACTCCCTTGTTTAGCAGGGAAGGAGTAACACATGTCATACATGTTCTTGGACCGAATATGAATCCACAAAGACCAAACTGTCGTAACAATGATATGTCAAAGGCAGCAAAGTTCTTCGTGAGGCTTACGCATCACTGTTTGAAGGTTTTGCATCCATAGTGAATGCCCAAGAAATTTGCCAGGAAGCAGTGAAAAACTTCGGTCAGAGGTATCTGTATCACAAGATCACTTCAAAGGAAATCATATAAAAAATGTTCCAATTAATGATCAGAAGATCAAGAGAGTGGGTGCGTATGAATCTGAGAGAAGCAAAAAGTGCAAGGGATTTCAGGATGAACCTGAATCTGATTGTGCTGAATCCAGGGATGGCAGGGAAAATTTGAACAATGAAAAGATTGGTAAAAGTATGACCAAGAACTGGGGTTCATGGGCTCAATCTCTTTACCGCATTGCTATGCATCCTGAGAAGCATAACGACAATTTAATAGAGATATCAGATGATGTTGTTGTACTTAATGACCTCTATCCAAAGGTAAATAAGATCTCTACCTTTCACTTTCTGTTTTATGTGCGCTTAAAGTTGGATTTCAAAGTAGAACATGTTTGCTCTTTGCGAGCTTTGCAAGACACTTCTGGTGCCCGATCTGAAGGCCTTGATTGTCTGGCAGATGTTGGTAGAGAACACCTTCAGCTATTGAGGACAATGCATACTGTGGGTGTGAAATGGGCTGAGAAGTTCATATGCGAAGATGAATTGTTGGTCTTCCGCCTTGGATACCATTCTGTATGTGATAGTCTCTCAAACTGTTTGTTCCTCCTTTTTACTTTTTCCCTTCATACAATGCCGGAGCCTGAAAAAGATTTTGGCCTTGGAAATTTTGAGTTGGTTCTAAGAGTGTCTCACAGAAATCTTTTACTTAAGTTCCTTTTGAGTTGGCTGTTAAAGTTTTTGTTGCTCAAACTCTGGTTGATCATTTTATTAGGATCTGTTATTGAAATTTATAGTTTTCTAATCAATTAATAATGGAAGACGATAAATGAGATAGACTTTATATTAACCATGTTGCTCCATTTGCGAAGCACCACATCTATTTAACAACTGCATCTGCATATTTATCAGCCAAGATTTCAATTCCAAACATCTAGGAATAGAAGCACTGGAACTCATTCAATTCTGCTTTCTTTCTTGATTCAGTCGATGTAGTTGAAGAAATCACTAACAATGGAAGAGCAACAGTAAGAGATGGGGGCAACCTATTGTCAATGGAGCTACGTTGCCATCGTTGTAGAAGTGCCCACCCTAACATACCCCGTCTGAAATCGCACATCAGCAATTGCCAAGCCTCCTTCCCTCCGTTTCTACTCCGAAATGGTCGTCTTCTTCTTGCACCCAGTAGTAAATCAGGCAGTGATTCCTAGGTTTGTGCAGGTCATCCCTCATCTAGATTTTGTTGTATATAAACTAACTATTGATTCACACTGGTTTACCTTACCCCCTTACCCTCTTGTGGTCAAAGTCATTTGGGTTGTTGTAATTTTTGCCCCTTTCTTTGAGCAAGATAGTGCTTGAAATTTTGGTTTTCAAATTGAAGGAACCTTTCCCTCAATATTTTTCAATTGGGTAGAGTATGTCTTGCCGTTGACTATATTCTTGGGAGAACTGGTTTATGGGGCTCCTATTTCAATTTATTTGTAAAATTGTGAAGAAGAGACCTAAAACCAAGCCTAGATATCCGCCTTTCAAAAATATTTGATAAAGAATGAAAATTAAATTGATAAAGAGTACATCATACACGAGTACTATCTCTGTGAATAGGGTATTACCTTGGTGAACCTTGGGTACTACCTGATACTATATTAAGGTAGTACCTTGTTCACTAAGGTAATACTCATGATGCACTCTTTATTAATTTCATTTTCATATTTTGTCAAAAATTTTTGAAAAGAGGATATTTGAGCTTGGTTTTAGGTTATAAATTGAAATAGGGAGTAATTAGGTACTTGTATTTTACTAATATATCGATAATATATGAAGGATGTTTTTATACGTATATGATATATCAGTAAAAAATTATATAAAATTGTAAAAATATTTGAAAAAGTTTAAAATTGCTCATATAATGTTTATCTTTTAAAAAATTATCATTTGTAAAAATAATGTAATATTAAAACTCAAATATATATTATTGAAACTTACAAAATAGTCGTTGAATAGAAAATAATTGTAATGTTAAAATTTAAATATATATTACTGAAATTTATCCATTAAAAAAAAACTATTATTTTTTTTGAGAAAAAATATATTATTACGTTTTATTTAAAAATAAATAAAAGATAATATTTGTCTCTTAAAAAGTATAATTGAATATTAAAATTTAAATATATATCTATTAAATAGATTATTATTATTATCTTAATAATTTATTATTATTATTTGAAATATTTAAATTCTAAAATAAAATCTATCCCTTAAAAGGGTTCTTAAAAATCTAGCAATTCCTTAAAAAAACTAACCATTTTTTGAAAAACTAACAATTCCTTAAAAAACGTGACTAAAAATGTTTTAAAAACAGGACTGATCAGTCAGTCCAACTGTCAACAGGTCACAGTTTCGATGGAAATTGAACTGGCATTAAACTGAACTAACAGAGGATAAGGATCACCTTACCGTCGTTGTGATCACCATGTTAAATCTTGGCCTATCCGAGACCTTCATGGCGAAATTAGAAAACTTTTACATTTTATATTATATTATATATATATATATATATATATATATATATATATATATATATATATATATATATATATATGTGTGTGTGGATGATTACCATTTAGACATAATTATCTCCAAAATCTAAATAATTCTATTTGATTAATTTACGGGATGAAACAAGTTTAAATTTGTATTTATACTTAGTTCTCCCTGTATGTCTTTGGTTCAATAGATTGAGGTTATCCAGGACCACTCAACTAAAAGTTGGGCTTTAGGTATACCAATCTGTAGCAGATGGAATGGAAGACAATGAAATGAAAGCACTAGTAGCCCTTTTTTAACCTCTCTTTACACCAGTGGTGTCATGTTTTCTTTTGGGCTCTTTATGTAACAAAGGAATATTTTGATTCTATATGCTGTGTATTATTTAGGAACCTTAAACATGAACTCACTGAATTGACTCCTTCTAAGTCACAAATGACTCACCCACCTCTAAGCCTAAGCCATAAAGAGTTTGATTCGTTCTCAGTGAATTTCGTGGTAAGCCACGATTAGAAAAATTCGATGCCCTCTGAATAGAGAATTAGAACTTGGAAGGTGCAAAATGATAGGCAGACACTAAAGTGAAAATCTTCGACTAATGCTAATATTGCATAGAATGAATCTACTTGGCCATATTTAGCCCCCACCTTCATTCACTCTGGACCAAGTGAAGGAGAAAATTGGCCCAAATTTCCATTTCCATTTCCATTTCCACTATGGAAGATGGTTTATTTTTTAGAAATTTATCCAAAAATTGCTCAAAATGAAATTTGCTTCTTATTATACTGAATCATGTAGATATCATCGGATATGATACATAGGACATCGATGGGATACTATTTACAAGTATAGATACTCTCGGATTTGTCATATGGGACCCCATACCATTTATAATAGTATACGTTTAAGTTTAACTCTCTGAATATTATTATTATTGTCCACGGCTCAATTAAACCCATTTAAGAGGAGTACAACCTTGTATAAGGTAAGTTTTTTTTTCTATACATTTTACGTATTTTATTCTCAATGATACTCCAATTATAACAATGTAATAGTTTTTGGATATAAGAATTTTAATTCATTAATCTATTCACACTTCTTTTTGCAACTTTAAAAGCATCTTTTGATATAAGAATTTTAATTCATTAATCTATTATTAAAATCTTGAAGGTATATAATTCATACAAATTACAATATACATCGAACCTTTTAGTCGACCCTACCGAATCTACCAACTAAAAAGGATTCATCCTCCCATGGACAAGCACAACTCCGAGGAGGAGGGGGAAGAGGAAGAAGAAATTTGAAATGGAGTTGGGGTATAAACCATTTTTTGTCAAAAGAAAATCAATATAAGAAATGGCTCTATTATCATCTTGTCCTCCACATGCCGGAAAGTTTTATAGGGAAAATCGACAAGATCCATCATTTTTTACTTTGCGTCATTTTCACCACCTCAGATATTTTTCCCTAACCACAAAAGCCACAGTGCCCACCCTTTCCCATTGCAAATAAGACAGAAGCGAATTGGTTGTAAGTCCATTCAATCAACAATGGCATTTATTTTAGATGTCCATTCACCAAGTTGTTAGTAGAAAACAATTTCTTACAAAGAAAAAAGGAACCAAAAAAAAAAGATTCAAATTCACTTTGCTTTGATTTAATATAGAGAATGAAACTACAGCAATCAACTACTGCCATGCCATAACATTATTCGGGAAAATTTAAGGAAAAGGTAATAATAATGAATAGCATTGGCAGTTATGGGAATCCATAGCAACAAATATACAGAAGCATTACTCTTGAAGAACAGTTCAGAACACCAAAAATAGATCCCCATAGCAAAAACCCCGAGTCATAAGAAATCCATCATTAAAGCAGAGCATTATTAGGCAAAAAGAAGAGAATTTTTGCTGAGGTTCGGTGGACGGCTATTGGCTGCAGAAACCCTGGAGCCCCATTCTAGCAGCTCTTTGCTGGTATCATCCTTGTGAACGATCACCTCAATGAAGCAGAAGCTGTCATTTTTCGACCCGGTTGCCGTCTCAATTGCATTAATGAGATCTTCCTCACAGAGAACCTGCAGAAAGATTCAAGATTAGGCTTAATTTCTTGGCAATCAAACAGATTTGGTAGTGATGATTATTGAATAGAGAAGAAACATGAAGCTTTATGACTCACCTTGGTGGTCCAGCACTTGCCTTCACCATTGTGGATGGCATCAACCAGGCCGGTGTAGTTCCAGTTCTTGATCACATTGTAAGGCCCATCATGAATCTCAACCTCAATGGTGTACCCACCATTGTTGATTAAGAATATGATGCTCTTCTGCCCATTGCGGATCATTGTTGAGACATCTTGCGCCGTCACCTGCTCAGTCAGCATCAGAATGACATGAAATGTTAGGAACGATCATTCATTCATAATCATCTACAAGAAAGTGATCAAAATGTGCGAAAATCAGCCATGGTTGGTTGTTTAATTACCTGAAAGCTACCATCACCAATGCAAGCAATCACCCTCTTGTTGGGGACAGCCTGTGCATACCCAAGAGTGGCACCTACTGACCAACCAATTGATCCATATTGCATTTGGGTCAAATCTAAAAACCCAATTCCAAAATTCCATGTCAAAAGATCATACATGCATTACATACAACCCTGACAGCTAAGAAAAAAAAGAATCGGTTTGAAGGTTTTGATTTCTTACCCGCATCCCTTGGGCAATTTCAGTTTCTGGCAGTTAAACCAAGAGTCCCCTGTCTCAGCAATCACAGCAGTCTCACCAGACAGCATTTTCTGTATATGCTGAAACAGAACATTAACCCTCAAAGGCTCCTTGGGATCCGCCCTGAGAGGCTGCCCTTCAGGAACGAAGATTCTATGGTAGTTCTCATAAGCAGTTGTATTGCATCTGAGAGCTCTTTCTTTGAGAGCGCCTTGAGAAAATCTTTCATCAAAACGCAGCCAAATGCAGGGCCATTAGCAATCACAACCCGGTCAGGCTGTACCACACGGCCTGTCCTTCAGAAGGAGAGAATAAATCAACAGAACTATAATCGTTGAAAATTGGTCCTGCGAAAATGTATGCATCTGCAGATTCCACAATCTCTGCACAGAAAGCAGTGCTGACGGCGCCCCAGAAAGTTCCGATGAATCTCGGGTGACACTCCGGCACTAGCCCTTTCGCCGACGGCATTACTGCCACGGGATAGCCGCAAGAATCTGCCAGTTCGACAAATGCTTCACAAGATTTGGCGACTCGCAATTTCGGGCCACCCACCATCACTGGGTCACCGGCCTTGTTCACAGGCCGGGCGGCGGCGGGCTCTCCATCACAAGCCAGACCTATTTGATTACTCACTCTGCATCACACAATGAATCAATCGGTCTATCAACCATGAAAATTATTAAAACAAGAACCAATTAGGGAAAATTTTGAAAATTGAAAATTGAAACCATACTTGGGCGCCAAGAAGAATGGAACGGGCTCCCGACTGAAAGTGGGATGAGGAATCGCGGGCAGATTACAGCTTATACTGATGTAAACAGGTTTGCTTTCCTTCAGAGACGTTGAAATGGCGGTATCGATCTGCTCATGCGCGTCTTCCAAGTTGTTCACCACAGCCTAAAACATCAAACACCAAACACGCCATAATCAACAAAACCGAGAAATACCCACTAAAGATTTCTGGGATTGAGGTCGAATTACCTGATAACAAGTCACAGTCTGAAAGCAACGGAACTCCTGACTGAAATCGGGTAAACCGATGGTGTGGTGGAGGATTCTGTTGGTGCCGTAGTCGTTGGAGTTGGGACCGCCTACAATACAGATGGAAGATTCTCACTGTAAGCACCGGCGATAGCATTGAGCACACTGAGACCGCCGACAGTGAAGGTGACGACGCAAGCACCGACGCTGCGGGACCGCGTAGCCGTCGGCGGCGTATCCGGCGTTGAGCTCATTACAGCACCTAATAAGGTTAAGCCCAGGCTCAGCGATCAAATGGTCGAGAAGGGTAAGATTCGAAATCCCCCCGAACGGAGAAGACGTCACTGACGCCGATCTGCACTTTCAACCATGGTTAAGTGACGGCCGAGCGTCGCCTCGCAAGAAGCAATGACGGAGGGAGAAACAGAGGTCTGAATAGAGGAAACGACGCCTTTAGGAGGACAACACACGTTGCCATTAGTGGGAGCAGGGGCGTCACAAACACTGATCTTGGTATCCATTTCCGATTCAACAACACAAACCTACAAATCAGAAAACAACAAAGAAGATTAAGAACAAAGGGAGCTAGACTCCATTAGACACTTGTAAAGCAAAGAGAATCATCATCACCTTGAACAACGAATTCAATAACAGAAGCAGTTTTCCAAAGAGAATCTAGTGATAGAAAGAAACAAGGAGAATGTCTCCTTTTTTTAATTTTGTTTGGAAAACAAATGTCAAATTTATAAGAAAGTGGAACAGGAATAACATGCCTTAGCCTTTGTTTTGTGGCGGTGTGGACTTAGTTGGTTTCTTTTTTTCACGTTTTCCATTTCATTTCATTAACACCTGATGATGCAATATTTTTCCACTTATATTAATATTATATTATATTTAATAAAGTAATTAATTAAAAAAAAAAAATTTCCAATGACCGTGGAAAATAAAATATTTTATTATAAGGTAATGTAGGGGTAATTTCATACTTAATTCAGCGTCATTTATTAATTCTATGGACATAAGTGGTCTACGTTGATGGAAACAAACATGAGAGTAAACCAGGGCTTATTAAAATAATATTATTATTTTAAAAAATATTATTTAAAATAAGGTATAAAAATAAATATTTAAGAATATATTTATAATTTGAACGCTAACAGTTATTATGATATCGTTGGTTTAAAACGATTTCTTAATCAAAATTCGTCGTATTGAAGACACGATTTTAGCGTAGAATTATAAAAGTCGCTATTTTCAAAACACGATTTCAAAGTAAAATTATAAAGTTTGGCGTTTGCACACGATTTCAACGTAAAATTTGTGCTAAGAAGCTGCACACGATTTCAACAGAATCAAGTCGTGGTCTTCAAACACGATTTCGGGCCAGAATTCTCAAGCTGTATTCAAAAACACGATTTCATTATAAAATTACGGTTCATTTTTTTAAAGACACAATTTTAATCGTGAATCAAGCCAAGGCTTTGAAGACACGATTTTAATGGTAAAATTCTGCTCGCTTCAAAACACGATTGAAATAGAATTTTTAAATCGTTGTTTCAAAAAACGATTTCATTATAAAATTATGAAACCATTTTTTTAAAGACACGATTTCAATGTAAAAATCAAGCTCGTTTTCAAGACACGATTCAACAGAAAATTCTCGTCGCGCTTCAAACACGATTTCAAACAGAATTCAGTGCCACGCCTTCTCAAACACAATTTCAATATAAATTTTCAAGCCATGGCTCAAACACGATTTTTAATATCTACATATATGCGATGTACCTATCATACTTATGCGCCAAATCTATCATAATTCCCTAAATATTTTTTTAACTCAATATTTTAAAATTTATTTTTTAACAATATTATTTTTTTTTTAAAATCCAGTAAACCATGGGTTCCATCCATATGTACAGTTCACATTTACGTACTTACTGTTGTGAATTTTAATTCTAACCGTTGATTAATAGTAAAAAAAAAAGATTAAAAAAGATGGAATGGAATCAAAATCTAATACATGTAAAAGGTAAGATTTGTTTTCACTAGGATTTGTTAAGATTCCTTATAATAAAGGCAATGGGTTAAAGGTTATTTTAGCCCTTTATGAGTTAGCTGTCAATTTAGCCTCTTACCTTTTTTGCTTTTTGTTATTTTTGTTGTTTTTGACAATGGCTCCAAGTATCAATTTAACCCTTTAACTAATTTTTTCTGACTTTTAGTTTTAATATTTAAAACTAATAAAATTTTCTATTTATATGACGTTGATGTATAAAAAGAATGTAAAAATATATATTTAAACTCCATATTTTATTTATACACACTTTCAATATTTTATTTATTTATTAAAAACATAATTTATTTAATATTTTTTATTTTTTTTATTCTTTGTAAAACTAAATACTAATCGATAAAAATACACCACCTTATCAAATAATTTGATTTTTTTCTTTAATATGAAAAGAATACAAAATTATTAATTTTAAATAATATAAAAGTAAAAATGATAAAAAATTAGTTTATGTGCTAAATTGACACTTAGGAATAGTTAAAGGGTAAAAATATCTTTTAACCTAAAAGGCAATTGAAAATCTTTAATTTTAGAAATTTAGGTGTTTATCGTTTTTGAAAACTGCTGATAATAGTTGTTAAAATATTAGAAACTATTCTTATTCCTTAAATTTAATGTTTTGGTGCTTTGTAACAAGAATCAAATAACTAAATAAGCCCCTTAACTCCATTTTTTTTTTCTTCACCTCATATTTCGATCTTTGATATAATAAAAAGCCAATAAAAATATCATTTTTCAAATAAAATATAAAACATTATCATTTTATATAAAATAATAATCTCGCAAAAATTTTAGATTTTATATAAAATTGATCATTATTTACAAATTTAATTTCTGTATGTCATTTGTGAAATTGAATAACAAACGTTAACAAAGAAGAAAATAATTTTTTTTAAGAAATGATAGAATGGAAAATGTTAAAATTGATAACCTATATCGTCCACATCTTATCAAATATAAATATAGAATGCAAAGATCCAAGATGGAGAGTTTTTATTTTTTCTTTTTGTTATACTTGTTGTTGTTACATGACTATTTTAAATATTTTTATTTGTTGTCATTAAATAATAAAAAATTAAATCATGAGAACACACGCAATTACATACAAATATAAAATTAAATGATAATATCAAAATGTCACGTTGTTGCTTAAACACTGTGTTGGTACTTGGTAGTGCTTAGCGTGTCTCACGATCTGCAGTGCTGAGCGTGTCTCACCAATTTTACCGTCAAGAAAACAATGGACTTTTAGCAAGCTGGGATGGTAATGGATGGATTATTTTAGTTTTTCTTTCTTTAATGAACGAGTTTGATTGAATTATTTTCGGTATTTCTTTTATTTTTAATTGAACTTATAATCGAGTTTTTAATAGATTTATTTTTTTAAATTTGAGACGGGTTTACCCTGATTATATTTATAAAATATTTTTTTATATTTTATTTTAGATTTTAATAATATAATAATAATAATCACAATATTTTTTAATAAATAATTTATAAAAATTCATAATATTTTTATTTTTACGAAATATATTAATTTTAATATAATAGAAAAACAAATATAAAAAATGAAAAAACAAACAAAAATCAAATGTATACCGGGTAGGTTTGAGAATTTTTTCATTCTCATCAACCCGTCTTCTTATTTAATTTTTTAAATGAAACAAGTTTGAAAATTGAAAAAAATAAACAAGATGGGGTCGGGATAGGGTCACGTGGCCCCGTCTCGAACCCGCCCCGTTGCCATCCCCATCCACAAATTATATCCGACTTGCCCTTTTTTACTTACGATAACCATTTAAAAAGAGGCTAATCCCCATTAAAATTGCAAAACTAATATTTTTATCAGGATTCGAACACAAAGATAAAAAGATATATTTTCGTATAAAATACTTTTAAGATTTAATTATAATATGGGAATGGGACAAAATTATATTAATGGATTTAGTTAGTGGGAAATTTATCTTTATACTTTTAGGGGTATTTTTGTTCGAAATAAAATATTTTTAAGATTATTTTTGGAAAAGGTTAATTTGTAAATAAATTTTAAATTTACTCCTTTAAACCAATTTCCCTTTTACTTATCACTAATAACCAACATTTTATTATTATTAAAAATAATTTTTATACGTAGAAATAATTTTGATTATTTGTTTTTAAGAACAAAATAGAAAAAAGAAAATTTTTTGTTATTAAATATTATTGTTATTATTAATATGCAACTCCATCTTATTTTTCCTGATCAATACACATAAAATTTTAAATAATTAATTAATTTAAAAATGAAACACCAAATACCAATGGAGTAAAAACTAAGATCCTCGTCTTTACAGGTTTTTTGTCTCTCAAGTAATCAATTTTTTTTTCTTTACCGGGTTTCTTGTATACAAATAAGTTAAAAGATTATGTCATTAATTAGCTAACCAAAGATCCACACTATTATTAGTTATAGCTATTGGATCAATAGCTCATATTATTTTTATATATAAATCAGGATCCTTGTTTTTTCAAGTTTTTTATAGCTCAATTAACCAAACTCTTTTTTTACAAGATTTCTTATATATTAAGTAATTAGTGAATAAACTCTGTCATTAATTAGTTAATTTGGTATCGAATGACCTATTATTAATTATAGCTATTGATCATGGGCCCAGATTGTTTATACGGTATAAATCCAACCCCACCTTCGTTCATGTGAAAAGAGCCAAATTTCTTTTCTACTGCCTAGTGCCCCTTATTAATTAATGACTCATTTTTAGTGGAGAAAAGTGGATTTATCAGCATTCAATATTTCACCTTTTGAAGAAATATTGAATGCTGTAATTATTAGTATCCCATGTTTGAAGAAATAATAAAAAGAAGTCGCGTGAAATCAATTTTAGAAGAAAAAATCGGGAGAAAAGTGAAAACTGTGACTGTGCTTAGGCCTTAGCTGTGAGACTTTAAAAAACGAACCGTCAAATACCATAGAGGCACCGTCCCACTTCATCCATCATCTTCTCTAGCCGCCGGATTTTTTGCTTCTTTTTACCTGCTGTTTCTCCAATAACTAAGTTTTTATAATTTATTTATTTCCAAATTAAATAAGTGAAATAAATTTTCAATATTTTAATTTACGTTTTCTCTATAAAGGAAAATATTTTTATTAGCAGCTAAAGGACGGATCCAAGTAGTGCCCAAAGTGAGAGGACCACATACCCCTTGAAGATTTTAAGAAAAAAAAAAATGATATTGGTAGGATTTTATATCAAGAACTTCTGTTTTAAGAGAATTTTATTATCTACCACCAAGCTTAAAGGTTAATCTGACCTCCCACCCACCAACTTCCTACATAATGCCTGTTAATTTTTTTTTTTTTGGGGCTCCACCAATGTCAAATAATTGACATTTATTACGCTACATATTTTTATTATATACATACATACAATAACCTCAGAGTTGTGGCAACATCGTAGAACAATTCTTTGATACATAAATTTTGTTAAAATTCAATATTAATGGGTACGGCAAATCATGATTTCACATCAAAGAGTAATTTTAAGATATATATATATATAAATTATTTTGTTAAAATACAATATATTTTTTTAATATGGTATTATATTCCTAATAAATTTATCCTTAAATCATTCGTTTCGTTATACCAATTAGAGCTTTTAATTATTTAAACTAAGTCTTATTTATTAGTATTTTCTAATAGGACAAAAAATGATTTGGAATTCATTATATAATATATACAATTATAATATAGTAAATTATTTTTGTTTTTTACACTAATACTTTTATTTCTATATTTTATCTATTTTAAATAATGAACATTGTACCGTATAAACTAGGATAATAAATGATCATAGAATGTATAGCTGAATGAATTTTTTTTTTTTTTTTTTGAAAAATTGCATGGCACTTGCCTCAATTGCAAGTTGCAAGTAAAGTATGGATATCCGATTCCTGGATGGATGTGGGAAATTGAGCATGATGATAAAAAAATCTAAATTTAATAAAGAAGACGGAAATAAAAATAATAAATGAAGATGGGATCATGGGAACGATGAATTTAAAATCTCATCCAAATCCGACCTATTAACATATAAGGGTGAGCATGATTGTTACTAAAAATAAATATCGACCGTCGGTTTTCGAATTTTTTATACACCATTTGGTGATTCGGGAAACCAGAACCAGGGTTTCTTTTAACACCGATCCACGGTTTCCAAAAGGACAATAGTAGGTGGTATTGTTAGTTATTAGGCTTGGGATCTGCTAAAAAGGTGTTTTGGGAGAGTCGGACTTCTGAGAATGGGTGACACGTGGACTCCATGCATGTTGCATACATCGTACTCTGCGACCGGTCCACCACTCCACCAACTCATAATTAATTAAAAAACCACAAACAGTCATGAAATGCGGCCAGAGTAGGATGACTTGCTCACTTCCTCCACAGCAAATTTGCTGTCTCTCCAGACTCCAGACTCATCACCCATGGGAATAGAATGCCTCGTCGTGTGACTCGTGTCTCGTGGAAGTCGCTGAATAATAAGGTCCCATGCTGATGACTTCCCTATTTTTATAGGCTCACTTGGAATTTACATATTATATGTCCTGAATCTGTCGCTTCAGCCCATCATTCTTTTTTTTTTTTTGAGGGAAATATAAGATCTGACTGGTTCATGTTTTTCAAAATTGATATTATGAACAGTTTTTGAAACACATACAACGCTATAACTATTTGATCTTATCTCGAAATTAAAAAAATATATATATATATATATATATATATGTATGTATATATTATTATTTAAATTTATAATAGATTGATAAATTCAAGATATAATTAATTAAAAATTATTAAAATATGAAATAATATTAAAGCACAGCATAATAAATCAATACACAAAACTTATAAATTTGATAATATAGTGATTATAATATCTATAATTCCAGTTCTTTAATATATTAAGGATCATAATTTGATATATTATATTGATTAAATTTGTTTCATATCTCGACTTGGCTTCATTCAGCAAACACTCAGAATAAAATCCATTTAACGATACCATATCATAACAAATTGATGATAAACCAAAAAATGTAATAATATAAGGAAAAACCAAACGACGACGATAAAACCAAATGTTGTAATAAGATGACAATAATATAAAAAGCAAGATAAAACCTAAATATTTATGAAAGAATCGTTTAATTGAACAAGAAAAATGACAAAAAAAAAGATATAAAATGATGATTTTAGGTTAAGAATTACCAAAAAATCACTCCATCTGAAATTTGTTCTTAGTTTTTCAAATTTAGTGTTTTTTGTATTCTTTATATTTTTCATACTAAAAAAAATTAAAAATCAAATGTATTTTCCTTACTTTTCTTGTTTTATAGAACAAACATAATCGCGATTAATCACCTTTTCCTTCCCTTGTTCAATGGCGATTAACATCATCCCCGTTATAGTTTTTAAAATATTGTTTACAGGTGCAATGTGTTTTCACATTTCACTCTAAAAAACTTCAAGGTCAAAACATCTAGAAAAAGTAAATAAATTTCAGTAGGTTGTTCTGTAAGTACTACGTTAATGGAACTCAAATAGTTCTTAATGAACCTGAGATGCTACCTTAAATGAATATTAAATATTATCTTAACCAGTCTTTTAACTTTAATTGTACTGAATCTATCGACGCTGGATTTCTAAAAACCTCATACTGAAAACATTATTTGTAATTCCGCATGCTGCTTGGTCCCATCTATATATTTGATGAGTAATTATTTGAATACTCAAGACATGATATCTATAAAAAGTAAAAGAGGAAAAATTAAATTTGATTAGAATATTTTCGTTTTTGTTTTACAACAAATTTTCTCTCGGCGAAAATTCCGGAGTAGTCTGATTTGGAATTGGAATAATACATCAAATATGGCGTGAATAACGACTCAGTGGAGGTTGTTGTCTATTTGGCCACTACACTTTTCATATCATTTTTTAACTTTTTGATTTTTGGTAACCTCATCTGACCCTTTTATGTAGGGGTGGGTATGGTCGGTTAATAGACCATACACAAAAATAAAAATTCATTAATTAATTTTTGGTTTTTATTTATATAAATATAAAACCTAATCATTAATATGGTTAACCAAATCTTTTATTAACTATTTATTTGATTAACCATATATCGGTTTTTCGTTAACTATAATTAAAAAATAAATTTATAATTTCATAATCATATATTAAAGTTCAAATTATAATAATTATTATAAATATAATAAAAAATGCAAAGAAAAAAATAAATACAATATATGCATTTGCACCATCACACTTGTGTATTTATGATACATCCAAAAATAATATATAAAAATATGAGATTAGATAATTTAATCACGATTTTAAAATCAACCATATGTTTTAACAACTTTAATAGAAAAAAAAACTAATCTAAAAAAATCACAACCTATATGCTTTGATTTGGAGAGTAAAAGCTTGGTTTTGAGAAAAAAAGTAAAAGCGATAGATAAAAATGAGAAAAGCCACAACTCACACAAGTAATCCTATTATATAAATATATACATATTTGATTAGTTAATCAAAACCACGGTTTTTATATTTTGTAAATCGAAAATGAGATTTATGTAAAACAAAAACCAAAACTGTCGCTTAGTTTGGTTAAGCCCATTTTTCGATATAATTTATTACTGACGGTCACTAGATTTTTATATCTACCCCTACTTTTATCATTTAATTACTTTTTAGTGTTTTTGATTTCTCTTAACCCCATCCCACCCTTTTACTATTTAAACATGACTTTGAAGGTCTCATGTTATTGACTTGAATTCCTCATAATGATTCGTCAATTTATTTTTCATTTTAATAAATATATAAATACAATTCATTCTTAATACCGTATAGGGTTAGGTAGTTATATATATATTTAATTTTTTATTACTATCAATGTTTTAAAAACCGAATCGAACATTGTATCGAAAAATTTATAGGTTTACAGTTTAGTGATTAAACCGGTGATATAATTTATTTAAATTAAAAATAAATTTTAAATATATAATTATTAGCATTTCAAGTATTATTTATTCAATTATATATAAAGAAATTAATATTTTAATTTTTTACTAAGAAAATATGTATACATAAAAATATATTAAAAATGAAAGAAAATCATGCATATAAATATACTTATTTTAATATCAATATATTTTATTTTGTTAAAACATTATAATTAATAATGTTTAAAATATTATTTATTTTATTTTATATAAATAAATTAATATTTTAAATTTTATTAAGAAGAATACTTGTATCAATATATTTATTTTGGTTTTAATATATTTTATATTGTTTAGCCTATGTTTAAACAATTCAAATAGCATAGTGGAGAAACAACTTTATCAAACCTAAGTTTGAAATTAATTTTTATTTGCTTATTACAATGTTCCCACAACGGAAGGGAGTGAAAAAATAAAAAGGATATAAACCTCCTTCAACTACTCCACTCCAAACATAAACTCCAAAGGGTTTAGGTAGGGAAATTGATTTGTTGTTTGAAGATGTGCTTGGGAAGATGTGCTTGTAAAGTGAAATATTAATTTCAAGAAAGTTCGAACTGGTCGGTTGGTTCACTGGTTGATCTTATATCTCTATATTTGATGAGAAGTTTTTTTTTTAAAGCTAAACATTTTAGTTTATTGTGACCATTCCAACCCACTCTTATTTCTTATATATTTTAAATTACTAATAATTAAATACAAAAAAATTCTTCAACCCATTCTCTATTCCACTCTCTATTTCCTACGACCTAAACGACTCTTACTCAAACGCGTGAGAAATATTCGGAAATTTCCTCTAAATCTCCTCTCTCTACCTTTTTTCTCTCCATCTCTCTATATACGTCGACTCTTTAAATTATCGAAGCCAGCCAGAAAATGTGAGAAACAGAATGTGGAAACAGATTTAAAAAGTCATACCTAAAATACCTAATTTAATATTTAAATATATTTCTCAAAGAGCTTATTTCGCAACGCGCAATAAAAACGCTTCACACATGGAGAAGGTCCATATTAGTTGTTTAATAACAAGACACACATCCAAAAAATAAGTAGAGAGTCAAATTCCACAGAATATTTTTGTTTTACACCAAATTTTCCCTAGCGAAAATTCAGCAGTAGTATTGGAATACATATTCCAAAATGGGGAGAATAATGACTCAAGTGAGGTTGTTTTCTTTGGCCACCAACATGTTCAGGAGGAAGGTGTCTCTGCGATTTCTAGCATTATTCCTCAACCATTTCCCATCTTACTCACTTTGTTTTTTCATAATTGCTCATCGATTTATTTTTCTTATTTTAATAAATATATTGTTGAAATCAATGATACAATAATAAAATTAGGAAAAAAAAAACATTAAGATTTACAAGGAAACCTTGTGAGAAAAAATCATAAGTATATGAAAAAACTTCTTTATGAATATGAAAATGATTTCAAAGTATAGCTAACTTGAGAATAAACCATGGTATGTTTGTTACCACAATAGATTCCTACTTTTTTCTTAACTTTTTCTTTTCACAAAAGTCACACCTCGCCTCGTAAATAACATAACTAAACCACAATTCAATAATAAATCGACATATATAAATAACAATTATTTTCTAATAGTTTATAGGTTTAGTTGGAAATGTAAGGAAAATTATGTTATGGTTTATCGATATGATTCTATTTAAATAAAAAAAGTTTATGAGAAATGAGAAACAAAGGTAAGTTGACTCATTTAAAAATAATTCATATTATGTGTTTTGTTCTGAGGAAGAGAGTTCTTGTTCTAAAAATAACCTTTTGGTCGTGGTCTGGAAACAAAAAAAAAAAAAAAGAAACATACTTTATTAAGGATTATTTTCATAATCCAACTTTGTTTTTTTTATTATTATTATTAATTTAGGAATCTTTTCACAATGTGCTTAAAAATTTAGAAATTACTCACAAGTATTATGATATAAATAGTGAATAAGAATTCATCTAAACCTAGAAAATTCTCTTAGATTCTAATGATAATTCAGAATTTGAAAAACCCAAAGTAGCATATAATACTTTAATGCAAGACACTCATACAAAGTTTTTTCAATGTCATTTACAACAAGCTTCCAAGACTCCAAATTTTCACAAATTGGAACTAAATCAAGAACCTGATATATGAAATAAAGATTTTAAAAAAAATCTACCCCGAAATGTCTTGAACAAATTTGAGAAAAATCTAGACAAATTGAAGAATAAATAACCAGGGAATAAAACTCTTGAGCAAATTGAAGAAGCCCTAAAAAAAATCATTTTGTTTTGAGTTTTTTAACTTTAAAAAAAATCCATTTATTTTTTTATTTTGGTTTTGATCTGTCTTCAAAAGCATTTTTGAACAAGAATTTATTCTCAAACAAAGACATAATATAAATAGTTTTTAATCTTCTCAAACAAAAACACCTAATATGAATTATTATTTTTTAAATGAGTTAACTTACCCTTAGTTTCCTATTTCTCATAAACTTTTTAAAATAGAATCATATTGATAAATTTATGGCATAATTTTCCGAAAATATATGTATCATTAATTTTCTAATACTATACCTATATATAAACGCTTTGTATTTCTGAGTAAATACATGGTGTTTTTTTCGGAATAGAATTGTTTTGCTGATCAGGTGAAAAAAAAAACAAAGATAAAATATATTTCCTATTTGTTTGTTTTGCTTAACTTATTCTTAAGGTCTTTAAAAGAGGTGTTTATATCTACTTAAATTTTTTTTTCTTTGTTTGGAGACTAATAAGTAATAAATCCTCAGGATGACTTACTTTTCTCCCTACATTTTCTCGCTAGGGATACAAACACTGGTTAAAGTTATCAAAATCATTTTTTATTCTTTATTGAAGAAGAAATTTATATACTATTACAACTTCTTTCTTCCTCAGAAACAGAGAACCAGGTTTAGGATATGGCAGTCAAACTAGAAAGGTCAAATTAGTGTTTGTGTCTCTAGAAAATCCACAGAGAAAGGCAAAAGAGTGTTCAATCTCAATTCCATAGGTGAGATTTGAATCGAATGGTCAAAGTCAAGAAGTGAGGAACATGTGAATCTATTTAGTATTTATTGGTATATAAAATGTTAGTCTCCTAAACCCTACCCTCCTTTACTTTTCACTTTCTCTTCGGTCTTCTTTAACCTACTCATATTTCTTGAGTAAGGAAAGTTGATTTTCACTATTTTTGACTAATCATCCCTTTGTTCTCTTTTTTTTCTTCAGTATATCTCTTAATAAAATGGTTATTTTACAAAAATTTAGATATTTTCTTATTTTTTTACGTTAAGTATCGCCTTATTACGATATCGACGTTTTATTTACAAGCTGATTCAGATAAGAGTTCATTCAATCAATCAAGAAATCATTATGATTATTAATACGTCAAAACCTGGAAATAAGTAGAGTATTATACTATTATATTATCAAATTTATATGCTTTACGTCGATTTATTATATCATTATCCCTGACATTGCCTCATTTAGCGAATTCTCAGATCTAGATCTATCAATCTATCAGAGTTTAAATCACAAAATTATTTTTTCTTTCAAAAAAATTTTAGAGGGCGATTGTTTTTTGGTTTTTTATGAAAGCAAATTGCTTTCTCAAACTTTAGACTATTTGTTTTCTTCTTTGCTTTTGCATAACTTATTTTGAATTTTTAAAATTTTATTATGACAGTATAAATCTATATTTTAGAATTTATAATAAAATATTTTCAAATCTTTTAAAACCCACATAGAATATTTTAAAATATTTAAAAAAGCACGAAATATTTTTAATTATGGCTTCAACAATCTATTATTTTAAAATTATTACCTTATATATTATATTTTAGTTATATAAAATAAATAAATAAAATAATTATTGTTTTTGTAATAATGATAAAAATAAATTATTTATCATTTTAATTTTTTGTAAATATGTCAAGATATCATACATATATTATACAAATATTTTTTATTTTATCATAAGGGTGATTTGATTAAAAGACCTTTTGAAAACTAAATTTCGGAAATATAACCATTCATTAATTTTTTTTCCTCATTTTGATAAAAATACTTATTGTTTTCTTGTAAAATAAATCCATTTTTTCATATATGCAAATACATGAAATAGAAAAAGGTATTTTTGTCCATTATAAGTCATTCTTAAAACAAACATGGAAATAATTAGCTTTATAAATTTTGAGTTATTTGAGGTGAGGACATGTGTTTTTTACGTGCATCCCCACTTGATGTCGAAACTCTCATTTCATTTTGAAAAATATTTAAAAAAGAAAAATTAGAGTCGTCACTTATTTTGTTTATTTTAAAGTAAAAATAAAATGCTAAATAAAACCCGCGACTTTATTTAGGAAAAACATGTCTCGTTAAAAAACTAAGTCCAACCAATAAAGTTACCTATCTGAATGTGATAAGAATGAGCCAGAAGATTCTAAGCCCGTATAAAAACGGTCTCTACTAAACAAGCCATGAATCGCGATAACTAATTAATTAATTAATTAGCGAATACTAAAATAATCACATGAATTAATATATATATATAAATAAATTTTATTCACTTATAAAAGAGAGGTCCACTTATTTTAAAAAAAGTAATAAGATCCAATTTATTTACAATAGAATTATTTGTTTTGTCAAAAAGATTTATTTAACTAATTTAGAAAGGAAACTGAACTTACAACTTTATCTAGAAAAAATATATATATTTTTATTATTCTTATTAGAAAGATAATTTTATTGGAATGTGAAACCCTATAGTAACTCAATTTTTCTCAAAAAGAAAAATCATAATTTCTTAAAATCCGAAATTTTAGATCTTTGGATGCATTTAAACTGGATTTCACTGTCATTGAATCGGTTCATAAATCTAGCTACCACGTCGAATTTCGAGACACTGATTTACACGTTTTTTCGAGGCGATTTAGGCATCGTGCCGTGAAACGATATTTGATGTGACAAAAGTCACATATAATACGACTCACGCGACATAATCCAATTTGAGCAGTAGAATGATAATCCGGACGACCGGCATCGCGCTGGGTGTCAAAATAGTGGAAAGAAGGGACATAGATGTCATTTTGGGAATAGTTTAAATGAGGAAAATGACAAAATAATGTATAGTGTCATCTCCTACTTATGAAAGAGGGCCAAAACATGCAGAATGTGGAAACGTGAAATGCAGTAGCAGATTTTTTAATTTTTAGAGAGAGAAGGTGCTCTTTCTCTTTAGATTTATGGCTAATCCGATCGTTGGATTTCTTCTTGGGCTTATGAAAGTCAGTTTCTATGTGCGAGGGCAACGTTGAGCATCGGGACATTTGAGGAGTTTTGACAAACTCCGCGAGGTGGGTTTTATCCTAATTGTTTTACCCCCCGTTGCCAGCTGGCTGATGCTTCGATTGGTCGAGGCCTTCAATCTATTGTTGATCGGTCCCAAAACTGGGACCGAAGTGTTATAATTTATGGAGCCCATTTTGGCGCCGTGATAGCTTCACGTGACTGTTCGGGGCATGTTGAGTGATGATTTATTCAATTAATTCATGATTCGGTGTATGAGCTTCCAAATGGCCATGGAATCTCGTTCACAAAGTGGAACCGATGTTAGGCGGCCGGAACAAGAACCCGAGGGTTTTACTGTTCACGGGAATAGTGACACGAAATATTTTTGTGAAAAATGTGTTTGAATGAGTGATTCAAATTGGAATTGCTCTGTGTTCGCACTAGCCCCACGTGGAGCTAATTTCTTGTGTAATAGATTGATTTGTGTGGAAATGAAGAAGTTAATGCATGAACTTTGTGTATTAAAGATGAGGTCACAATTATATGGAATATAATTGTGTGTTTAGGTCATTGGAGATGAGTTTGTGATTAGCTCAAGTGAGTTAATTTGGGTGATGGTTGACCAAAATTTGTAAATTGTGTGAAATTACATGACATGTTATATGTGATTTAAAAATGACATGAAATGGCATAATACATTTTCATATGCACTGGGTAACCTAGAAGTTAAAGTGAATAAGATGACACAGTTTTCAAAATGAATACATATAAAGGAATTTCACAGATGATTTTCCGAGAATGGTGCTGGGAGATGTTCCTACAATTACACGCTCTGGAGGAGCCCATGTATTGTTTTCGAGCTTCTCCAACACATTCGCCTACAGAAGCCCCATATTTTACCGACACTTCTAAGAGCGTATTTTGAAAACAACAAGTTTTGTTTCAAAATTATATTTTTCCTCATACACTACTTAGGCGTAGTGTGAGGGAGTCGGTGGAGGACTCGACATGGGTTGGTTATTAGACATTCAAGTAGGATCACGAATCTACTTGAGTGTGTGTTTACATCGGATCATCGTGATACGCACTTAAAAGCGGAGTAACCGATGAAAAGGATTCCACCATCGCAGACAAATTTCACCCCGCCGGTTTAATATATTATTTCAGGTACATGGAGCCGCTCGGGAGGATTATCTGGGCTTTAGAGGTTGATTTTGAAGAAGTCTGGGTTTCATGGCTTTGGTATTATTACGTATATTAATGTGATGTAATTCTGTAATTTTAATATACGCAGATAAGAGTAATTTATTAACTCTTTGAAACTATTGTATATAGTTGGTGTATTGTGAGTATTGATGTAGGCTCATGGCCGTTATTTTACTCGCTGCTGACCCCGTGTGGTCATTGTATGGTCGGGATGTAAGATGTGATTTCAAGAAATCCCGTACAGCTGAGACTCGCTTCGATTTTTCGAGGAATAGTGTCCGTTACCCGACCTTCACGAGCATTCCGCTGGTCAGACGAGTTGTTAACGACCCCGACTGGGCGCCATGTAAAATTTGTTTAAAAGTTATTTTATTTAAAAAAAAAGGACAATTTTATTTAAAAAACAATTAATAGTTGATTTGATTAAAAAACAATATTTGAAAAAATTTAAAACAAAATTTAGATTCTTTATATAAAAAAATCAATTTTCTAGCTTTCTTTTATTAAAGAAAAAAAGTTTATTATCTAAAAACACATAGTATGAACCTGTTTTATTAGCTCAAAATTATTGAATTATTATTTTTATTAATACATGAATTATAAAACTGTATGTTCAATTTTACATATAATCAACTAATGTATATAATAATGAATTTACAAGAATATATATAAAAATAAAATTAGACATCAATGAGAGGAAAATGTACTCAAATGTCCTACTTAATACAATATCTCGAGTCTTTTTTGAAAGCCTGCTTTTATGTCATGAATCCGTATTGGATCAACAAAAGTAATAGAAATGAGCCACATGCAAAACAAAAAAAAACCTAAAAGAGAAAGGGCAAAGGAGGGAAAAAATAATAATAAAAATTAAGAAAAAAACAAAATAAAAAAGTAAAATTTAATAATAATAATAATAGTAATATTAAGTGAGCAAATTTTGGGGTCTATTTGAGGTCTTTTGTTCAAATATTTATATTCTTTGAAAAAAACCAAATATTTTAATAATGTAATAATAAAGTTCTATCATCATTAGACAACCATGTAAAAGTTAAGCATATAAAAAATAAATAATTTAATACTTATCAAAAATATAATATTGAAAAAGAAACGATTTAATACTTAATACCATTAAGTTTTATCTCAATATTCGGGGCTTATATAAAAGTTCTGTCTCAATATTAAACAAGAAAAAACAATTTTGCCACATCTTCCCTCAAGACCTTTAGGTTTTAAATAGTAATGCACATGACTTGGGCCTTAAACCCCAACATTTTTTTCACATCTATTCAATTTGTATTATAATATTATAGTATTTCTTATTCTTACGCAAACTCGAATTGGTCATTTTTTGGTGTTCACCAACATTAGTTTTCACGTATTTAAAGATAAATTAGGTGACGTTTGTTTTTTTGGGTTTTTTTTTCCTAAAAGTAACTTGCTTTGTGCCGGCTTGTTTTTATATTTTTTTTTGGATTTTTTTAGTGGTATTTTTATTCTTTAAAAATCAATTAATTTTTTTTTTCATAATAATTTTTAGTATTAAAATTTTATAAATATATTAAAATGCTATATAAACATTATATAAATATTTTCATTTTATGATAATGATAAGGTTAAATTATCATCATTCAAATAAATTTTAATTTAAACTTTTTTGATACGCTAAAATGTTAAAACAATGATTTTTAACCTATAAAAAACAAATAATTTAACACTTTTTCTATTACACTTTTAGTTTCAAGATAGTAAACTGTCCAAGTGAAACTCAAATTTAGGACCTCATCTTCCTATGCCCTATGCCTCTTTGAAACCGTGAGTAATCTACCACTTGAGTTAGGCATAACGGGCATAACTTAATACTTAATTGTAAGAAAGTTTTAGAAAAATAAATAGCTAAATAGTATTTAATAATGTTAACCATTATTCATAACAAAAGTTTTATTTAATATCTATTTAATGTGTTTAAATGCTGTTTTTAATATTTTTTAGAATTATTTATTTAAGAATAATTTATGAGAAATAAGGATAAATAAAAGCAAAAACTGAAACTCTATAAGTAGTTTTAATTAATAACTATATTTTTCTAGTTTTTTTTTTTTTTTTGAAAGGTAGAAAACTATATATATATATATTTTTTAAATAGTGATAAAACTCATTCTAATTCCAACTTGAGTACACTGCTTAAATGTAAATTTATTTTTTCAAGAAAATTATAACCTTTACAAAAGTTTTTAATTTCCAGAAAGGAATGAAGGATGGATAGTTATGCGCATTCCCTTGCCTCAATTTTCCAACTTGTGAAATTAAAAGATTACATATCCTACATTTTTTTTTTTTTTTTTTAATTTTTTGCATCTAATCACTTTATATTACATTGTTTTTAGTACTCTATTCTCATGAAGACTCGAACTTAGTCCCCCTCTCTATACCCTGCCCAATTCCCTCCCTATACCCCACCCAATTGTCTTTGTATTTGTGTTAACATATCAGGCGCTAAGTTTTAATCATAGCTGTCCGAACTAGTTTATGCATGATGGTGCTATCGACAGTCGGAGCTGACTGAAGCCGCTAGGTCGCTCGTCGCCGGACGATATAACTCGCACAGCGGTGGTCCTACGGTGCGCGCCGCCTCTCCGACTTCGCAGCCGCTTTCTTACTAGCCGAAAGAGATCAACCGCTGATGGTTTTTGATCGCGCATCTTCTTCAGTGGAATTCACCCAGCATTTATCGTGGGTGATCAATGATGACTTTCAGACGATATGACATCTTCCCCTCCTAATTAGTAGAGAATCCTCTTTCTCATCACAACTCGAATAAAGGATAATTAGAAGTCGTGATCGTGAGAGCATCCTTCCTCTCAATCGCGGGAGATGATCATGGAGACTGTGCAATTTCTCAAGCATACGTATCGTTTGGTGGATGGCGGACCATCCATGTTACCTATTTATTCAACGGGGCGGGCTTAGTTCCCAACCTGGGCTTGCGCCTTATAAGTGATCGGGATGTTGTCATGGGCCGGGCTCTCACACTGGGCTCGCTTCCAAGCCTGCCCCCTAAGCCCACCTTAAACTCATGGTGGTTTGTCTCGTCCGCGCTCTGTGCCCATACGCATGTTCAGCATCATCACGCTTTCCCAGCCTCGCCGGGCGAGCTTTGGCAAGGGCTGAATAGTTTCTTGGATCGAGTGTGGATTCCATGTTGCTAATCAAGGATGGCTGATCAGGGCTTTGTTGCCGTCAAACGTTCTGCGATGATGATGGCTTTTCTCGATTTTCATGCCCATTTACGCTGACGTTTCCAGTGTTTTTAGAAGCACTTACCCGCTATTTGAATCAGATTCTCGGTTTCAAACCTCTTTCTCCGTGGTCTCGCATTTTTCTCTTGAAACTTCTCCGGTCATCGCCAAGACTACTCTGTGGTTTCTATTGTTATGTCTCGCTTTTGTTCTTCCCTACTTGGTACGCTCTTTTCTTTCTTCTTCTACCGTTGTTTACCTTTTCTTGTTCTGGATTCCTTGGGTCCCTGGTGGTCATTGTTTGTCTCCTCTTCCTCACTTCTTTGGTTGGAATTTTGTTGAGCGCATTTTAGTCGTGGGGAGTTATTGTTTGACTTTTGTGGTTATTAGTGGTGTGTTTAACTGGATTCACCTCTCTTTATCATTCGTCTCGACCTCCTTATACTTGCCTAATCATGTACTTCCTCGGGGCCTAATCGTTCTTTGCGCTTAGGGAGCCCGAAGGAGGAGTTTCGAGTCAAGACTGACTGCGATGGGTCCGGGGTAGTCTTGCCTTTCACGGTATCGACATAGAGCCTCTCTGAAGCATCATCCATCCCCGTCTGGCGAAGGCAAGGGAAAGGTTAGTAAGATTAGGTACCCTAGTGGTTCTGAGTATTTGAAGGTTGTTGTGAAGTATGCAGACGTCGTGGGTCCTAGTCGGGTCGAGCCCCTTTATGAAAAAACCTTCATTACCCGCTATAGACCCCCTCTTGGCGTTCAAGTCTGGTGCCTTGATCTTCTAACCTCCTACATCGTCTAGGTTCCTAAGATGGTCTCGCTTTCTGGGCGTCTTCGAGAACGATCTTCGCCCTCCCTCGCACCCTTTATCAAGAAACGTTTTACAACACTTCAACATTTGCTCATTCCAACTTTCCTACTTCTCGGGTGTTTTGGTTGGCCTTTGGTCGCTTTTAGGACAAGGGCCTGGTTCCCAAAGATAGCTTTGTCGCTGACTTCTTTAGTGTGAAAGAGGCCGCAGAGGGTTTTTTGTATATTTCCAAATGCACCAATGCCAAGCTGATCATCTCGGATCTTCCGTCCTCCCATAAACACTGGAAAGAACGTTATTTTTCGCTGCTGGTCTTAATTGGCAACTCGCGATCGAGAAGATACGCCATTCCGATCGCTTGACCGCCTCCCAAGAACCTACGCCGAGCTTCCATTCAAGTAATTAGGTTTCACTCTTCGAAAGTCATGAGGTGTTTCGACTTTGCCGGTTGTGCCGCTTCGCATCCGTCCCGACCTCGCCCGGATGAGGAGGAACAAAGAGTTGGCCAAGTGTCTCCTGTGGCATACTTGAGCTGGATTAGGATCATATTCCCGGGCCTCGGTGAACCCCTCTAGACCCCCCCGTCGAGGCCCCTCTCTCGCCTCCTCGTTATGAAGCCTTCTTATGAGGAGCCTTCTATCATGAAACTTACTTGGGAAGAGCTTCAAGCCTGAGTTGAGTCGTTGGCAAAGAAGAAGAGAAGCATTAAGCGCAAAGCTCAGGCTCCCCCCGAGAGCAGCCTCGCGATTCAAGGTAAGATCCCGAGGTTAGGAGCATCTTCTCTGGTGTCTGCTCCCAAAGAGCGGGGTTCGTCCGACCAAGTCCCTGCGAGAGGTCAGGCACCTCCTTCCATGGCTGAGGTGTCTAAGGAGGTCCGAAAATCCTTCGAGGACTCCGGCCGAGCCTCCTCCGAAGTCTTGCCCATTGTTGGGAGTCCTCGCAAAACAAACCTTCCTCCTACGACGCCGGAGGTCAGGGGAAAGGATTGCTTTAGAACTGAGGGGGATGAGGACTCGCTGCTTACTAACTCGGAGCTCGTCACGGCCAGATCGTCCATTCTACGACTCGACCAAGAGGGCTGATGCCACGCCTCGCTGAGGAGGCCCGCCTTATCTCTTCGTGGATCGCCATCGTATCTCCGTACGCTCTTATATTTGTCTGCTCCACCGTTGTTTCAAACTATCCCTTAATTTTATCTCGTTTCCGCAGATGGCTACCTATATGAAAAGCCTGGCGAGGAGGGCCAGCTTTGCCAAGGGGTCGGCTAGAGCAGGGAAAGCATATAAAGCCAAGGTGGCCTCCCTGACCTCCGAGAAGGTCGACCTTCGAGCTCGGAAAGATAAAGAAAAGAAGGCTTGGGGTAAGCTGAGGGTTGCCAAGGACGAGCTGCGAGCGGTCAAGGACGAGCTGCAGGTGGCCAGGGACGAGCTACACGTGGTCCAGGACGAGCTGCGCTTAAAAGCCACGACATTAATCCGAGTCAGCCAAGAGGCTTCCGAGGCCGTGAGCCGCATTGAGCCGCCCAACCGAGGAATGCCGGGCTTCATGAGATCTTCGTGAGGCAAGAGGCCTTGGTCAGGCAGAAGGAAGGGGTGATCGCCGAGTTGAGAGACGAGGCCTCGTACTCAGGCCCTCCGTGGCTTGCTTCTTTCTAGCAAGGTCGCTAAGGTTTTCGGCCTGATTTCAACTTTCAAGTTTCTACTGAGGGGGAGGTAGAAGAATCTGACTCTGACGACGAAGCGGACCTCATGGTGTTTTCAGATGCCCCTAGCTTTGTTCCTCTCCTTGGTGAACCTGAGATTGAGGCTTCTGCAAAGGCCATCTCCCACCTCGGGTCGCCGGGACTCACCTTCCTCGACTCTACATGGCTCGAGGCCTGCACCGAGGCCGCCGAGTCCTACACGTACACTTGAAGCCCCTATAGCTTCTCGCCATTTCCGTTAAATCTCAGCTCTAAGCCTTGACCTCGTAATGCCGACTCACTATCATCCGCTTGACATTTGCCTTTATACCCTTTGGACCTTTCGTCTTCTTTGCCATCTTATTTTACAACTTGGGCTACAAGGCTTCCGGGCTATTCAGCTCCTTTAATAATTGAGCTGTTGTGCGCTTAGCTTCTGAGCTACGTGGCTCTTAACAAACTGAGCTACTAGGCTCTTATTGAACTTAGCTATGCAGCTCTAACAAATCGAGGCTACCGGCTCGAGCTGAACAGAGCTACGTGGTTCTTAAATAAACCGATAACTCGGGTTTTATTGAACGAAAGCTATGTCAGTTTTAACAAATCGAGCTACTAGGCTCTCATTGAACTAAACTACGGGTTTTAACAAACCGAGCTATCGGGCTCTTATTGAATTGAGTTACTAGGGCTCTTATCGAACCGAGTTACCGCTCTAAAGTGAACCGAGCCACGCGCCTAACAAATCGAAGCTACTGGGCTCTTATTGAACCGAGCTACGTGACTCTTAACAAACTGAGTTCAATGGCTCCTTCGGACTCTGAGCTACATGGCTCTTTAATATCCGAGCTCTGGCTCGACGAACTCGAGCCACGGGCTTTGAGCCATCGGGGTTTTATTGAATCGAGCTACATACCTCCTTCTACTTCAGGCTACGTGGCTCTTTTAATATCCGAAAGCTCCCGCTTCATGAATCGAGCTACGGGTTTCGACGAACTGAGCTACATGGCTCCTTTGGGCTCTGAGCTACGTGGCTCTTAATATCCAAGCTCCTGGCTCTTGACGAATTGAGCTACGTGGCTTTTGATGAACTGAGCTACATGGCTTCTGCTCTAAGCCACGTGGCTCTTTAATATCCGAGCCTGCTCTTTACGAACTGGGTTACGTGGCTCTCACGAATCGAGGTACATGGCTCGAGCCACGCGGGCTCTTTAATATCCGAGCTTCTAGCTCTTGACGAACTGAGCTACGTGGATCTGAGCTATGGGTATTAAACAGCCACGTATCTAAGAGTCCGAAGGAGCCATGTAGCTCAGTTCATCAAGAGCCACGTCGCTCTTTAATATCCGAGCTCCTGGGTTTTTTCATCTTCCTTCCCTTAGGAAAGTGCACATAGTTTTAATGCCGGTCTATGGAGAATCGGAATAGACTGCGTGACTTCCCAAGGTGTCTAGGCTTCTTTATAAATAATCGCCTTCCTTCGAGAGTGTACATTATACGCCGCTCCCATTTTCCTCCCTTCCCCTCCTACCTTCTCCTCCCCGCTGCCTGAGTTCGACACACGAAGCTTCGGGTTTGATTGCCACTACGCGAAGTCTGTTTGGTGGTCATAGGCCGACGTTTGGTTTCGTTATTCTGCCATTTGTTGGAGTTGTGTTGTTCCCTAGTCCTGCCATTTGTTGGAGTTGTGTTGTTCCCTAGTCCTGTCATTTGATGGAGTTAGTCAGAACACGTCGAGGGGGCGACTGCGGTTGAATGCTTAAAGTCCGCTTATGCTATACCTCTCCTCCCTATTTTTCTCTTCCCGCTTTCCTTTTTCTCTTTCTGGTGGTTTTTGCCTTGAGTGTCTGTTTGTTGATTGTAATTTTCTGAGATATAGAGAACTAGCTTTGCTAATCAGAATTTTCTCGACGTGAGAGTGGTTTTGTTGATTGTAATTTTCTGAGATGTAGAGAGCGATTTTGCTGATTGTAATTTTCTAAAATAAAAGTACAATCTTTTGGAAACACATATACTTGTCTGATGTTTCATGTAACCTTCCAGGGCCCTTCTGAGCCCTGTGGATTTATGATAAATCGAGCTCCCTGTTTCTTTCTTTATGATTTTCGAGAGTAGGCAGGCTGAAAATAAACACAAAAATTGTTATTTGAACGAAAGTTAAACTGTTGCGCTTTATTAATAGATACAATATGATGTTTAAGTGGGTAAACCAAGCTGAGGTGCTTATTCCGGTGAATAATGCAAGGTCTTTTCCTTCTTCCCCGTTTGAAGCTCATAGTTCCTGTGTGTCTGGAGCAATCCGTGATACGATATGTGGTCCTCCTGGGCCTGGGTCCCGCTCCCGTGGAGCGGGCCCTTTCCTTGCTGGCATGAGTTTTTTGAGCACTAGGTAGTCGAGCTTAAAACTATGAGGTCTGACCTTTCGATCATAGTACCTTGCTGTTTTTCGTTGGTAGTCTTCGACGCGCTTCGAGCTCGCTCTCGCCTCCCGTATGCATCAAGGTTTAAGCCGAGACTATCAGGTGTCTTAATCCATGAACTCGAATTCTAGGTGACTCGAGCCCAACCTCGACAGGGGCTACCACCTTGGTGCCAAATGCTAGGGCAAAAGGAGTTTCTCGAGTTGCAGACTTGCATGTAGTTCTGTATGCCCATAGTACTGTGATATTTCACCATTTTCCCTTTGTGTTTTTCTCAAATTTTAGTCTTCACCGCCTCAGAGTCCTTATAGTGACTTCTTTCAGTCCATTGATCGTAGATGAGCCGGGACGAATAGTAATTCTTGATTCCGAGAACGGCACAAAAGTTTTTGAATTCGTGTTGTTGAACCGTCTAATATCGAAACTAATGCTTTTTGGGATTCGAACCTCAGATATTATGGAACGCTCAAACTGCTGCACCTTTTGCTCCTGCGGATTGTTGCTAATGGCTCCTGGCCTTCACCACTCGTGAAGTAGTCCACTCCTACAATGGTGAACTTGCATTGGCCCCTCCCAATGGGTAGGGGCCCTAGTATGTCTAAACCCCATTGTTGAAAAGGCCAGGGGCTTATGATCGCCTTCTGCCATTCTAGGACGAAACTTCTTCTTTTGTTTGACTGCCTAAATGAGGGGGCGACATTCACTCAGGTGATAACCGCTGGTCAATTTCTCCCATGTCCTCTTGGCTCCAAGTGAATAATACTTCCACATTTTGTTTTAAGAAGCCGGATGAGGAGGCCTCACATCCTTCTAAATCGAGATCCGATGTGCGAGGTGTTTCGTCATCAATGCTATACCGGTTCCACTCTTCTAAGGGTGTCAGTCGGGTGTCCACTGGCCTCTCATGTCAGAGCCCATCTATGTGGACACTTTTACGGCTTCTCTCTATTTTATTGACGCCTGAGTAGCATTCCCCAAGCAATTACTGGTCTCCTCTAATCCACCCTACCCGCTCTCTATTGCGAACTCGACAACTATATGATAAAGCGAGGGGAATTTCGCCCTTAAAGCATCGAGAGAAGGCCCCGCCAAGAACATATTGTACACCAAGAAGCATCTACTATGAGGAACTCATCGCTATTGTGGTCCGATTACGGATTTCCTAAGGTGTATACCACCGGGTTTACCTGCCGGGAGTTCCTTTCCTAAAATCCTAATAAACGGGCACCACCTGCCCAAAATTCTTCCTATACCCATCTTTTCAAATGCTGACGCGTATATGACGTTCGCTGAACTCCCATTGTCGATCAAAACCCTCGCACCGCCTTGTCGGGCTACATGGCCCCTTATCATTAAGGGTCGCTACGGGATGTTATGCCTTCCATGTCAGAGTTCGAGAAGGTTATGGTGGTATCCAACCGAGGCAGCTTGGACATGGCTTATACTTCCAGCGTCTCCCCTGATCTGATGATGCGTAGGTGAGCCTTCTTGGCCGAACTGGATTCCCCACTGATCGCTAATCCCCTCCGAAACTCACATTGATCTCCTAGGGGTTGGCCGATGTCGAAATACCGGGCCGACGTGGTAGCGGAGGAGGTGCTCGTTCCGATCTTCCCGGAGCCACATAACGAGGAGATGTCTTACGTCGGATTAGGAATCTCGATTTTCTTCTCGCTTGAATTCAAATCCATCCGTTCTAAGTGCCCATTATCTCGTGGAACTCGCAAAGATTCGGGTTATGTCTCATTGGTCCGTCTTCATTTGAGACGGCCATCTTAAAAACTTCCTCATGTCGCGACCTCGTATGTGACTCAGACACCGAGGCCTTCAAAGGGGGTGAATTGGCCGAGGGTACCACCTGGGCCCACAGCCAGCCGGGGTGGACCTGCCGTCCCCGACACACCTCTTCTCGAGATCGACCGCCTTCTATTCCTCCGTGGATATCCGTCCCACTCTTCGCCTTCTGTGGCTTCGTCCCGCTTTTCTCGTCCTGCTTTTCTCCTCGCGGTAAGAGCTTCCCGCTAGACATAAGGGCCTCCTAGCCGTTGATGGTTTTTCTACTTTGTGAGTACCGCCATGTCAGCCGAGGGTTCGAGACGAGAACATTGTCTGACCGTATTTAGCTCGCGATAAAGGCTATGGATGGAAAATTTCTCATCTAGGATATCTACTTTTAATGACTCCGAAGCCAAACTCTTCGACGTAGACCTTAGATTCTCTTGTGGGCCTTTGCTTTACAAATGCCAGGGTAACCGACTTCCTACCGTCCGGGGGTCTGGCGAAGGGGGATACGAAAGCGATGGAGATCTCTCTGGCGATGAGATTGAAATGGGGCCTCGCAATAGGCCAATGCCGAGCCTTTAGCGTGGGATGGCAAAGGGGCAATGTTCTATATCGCACGGTGTCTAGTATCCGTGCGCCTCCATCTCGAGTCTCAGTGTGTTGAGGCGGTCTACGGATCCTTTGTCTCACAAAGGTTTCGATCTACGACATCCGTAATTTTGTCTGAGAGGGAAGTGCACCCCCGCCATGAACTGGATTCCATTTGGCGTACGCAGCATCCACATAATTGTAGTGGCTCGACCTTTACGCCTCCTTCATGTGGCTAAGCTCTGCTGATGTCCCGAACCGCGTCCCAAGATTGTTCCCCTTCCCGCCGATAAGGGGTCGCCCATCACCTCCGGGCTGCCCCGCCGTACATCCCCCCACGCGAATTCATCTCCTGTGGGGTATGTAGGATCATGCCCTCGGGTCCAGCCGACATTTTCTCCTCCTCCGTCAACGACGCGGTAAAGGTGAAGGCTGCCTCCCGTGGAATGGCAGGGTATCATGTTTCACAGCCTCAAGCAGCCTCCTAAGGCGCCAGACCACCGGGTGAGTTTCGCCAACCCCTTAGCGCACGCTGATTGGGCGAGACTGAGTGCCTCCATATCATCAAGTGTGAGGCATGAAGAGAGCTTCTCGGAGCCGCCTCCTAGTTGCTTCATCAGTCAACGACGTCCGTTGGTCTTCATGGTCTTCTGGGGTCGGGCGTGGACTTTGCTCATGTTTCAGTCGATACCATCACCACCGAGAAATCGCTTGATTTGTAGAAGGAACGCTTGTTCCTACGCATCACAACAACCGTGATGGTGCTTTATCGATACCGGGCTGGAGCTAGAGCCACGGTTTTCATCGAACCTGACTGATATACAATCCGCATTATTAGCGGTGGTCCGACGGAGGTGTGCCGACCGCTCCGATGGCGTTCGGGCTTTCTACGAAAGCAAATATATCAACCGGCCACTGCCACATCGCGCACCTTCTGAATTGTTCGGTATTTATCGTGGGTGATCACGATGACTTTCCTTGTTAGACGGCGATACGACATCTTCCTAATTGGGTAGGGAATCCCTCTTTTCTTATCGTCAACTGAATATGAAAGGATAATGAGGGAGCCGTGATCATGAGAGATCCTTCCCCCCTCAATCATTGGAGAGCGGATCATGGAGACTGGGTACTTCCCTTTTATACGTCTCATTTGGTGGATGGTACACCATCCATGTTACCTATTTCCATCCGACTCCGGGCGTTTAGTTCCCAACCTGGGCTCGCGCCTATGATCGGGATGTCGCCATGGGCCAGTTTCGCGTCGGGCTCGCTCCAAGCCTCCGCCCCTAAACCCACCTTAAACCTTGTTGGTGGCTCATTGCCTGGGGTCCGTTCCTACTTATACATGTTCTTCGCATCATCACGCATACCAATTAATCTCACAGGTCCTTAAAATTAACGACTATATAAACCTTCAGTGGCAATAAGATGACTCGAACTAATGACTATTATATAACATCATCCCTATACATTACACCAACCGAGGTAAAGTCTTTACCATTTTAACAACAAAAAGAAATGAAAAGGTGAAAATATAAACATGTATATAAAATTAAAATTTTACTTTTATATACCACTAGAAACATATTTTATTTTTCCTCTCAATTCACTAAATCTAACTTTTAGTGGCTTACAATCTAATTTCGGTTCGGTTTGGTACTCGAAAAATGCTAAAGATAGGAAAACAAATATGATTCAACGATGAAAAATATAAAAGAAAATAAAATATAATCAAAATTAATCAAAATTTTACATATTTCTAAATTTCTTAGTTCTTATATAACAAAAAAACAAATAAAATGAGTTTGAATAAAATAGATATAATCAATTTATTAAGTTTAAACTTATTTTTTAATTCTCCTCAAAATTCTCTATCATTCTACTTTTCCTCTTTATTTTCCTCATAGTTTTCTTTCCTTACTTGTGACGTCCTAAATCCCTGGTGTCTCAAGCCGACAACCCACAACCCGCTGAATACCTTCGCTTTATATCGTGTGGGAGACTACATGAGTAAAAATGACCACATTGGCCTACACATCAATACTCACCAAAAATACATCAACTATATTACCATAGTTCAAGAGTTGATACATCACTCTTAATACAAATATATATTAAAATTAAGAATTCTAATACATGTTATACAAAAACATTATAGCCACAATCCGACTTTCTTCTAAAAATTGGCCTCTAATGAGCTCCGTCTTCCCGAACACTTCCTGTACCTGAAATAATGATCTCTCGATAGGGTAAGCAATGCCCAGTAGTGATAATCTCCTACATGAGTTACTCCCCACCTAAGTGCATATGCAATGATTCAACACAAACATATTCAAGCAAATACATGATCTTACTTGAATGTCTACATGATATGGATGAGAATGTGACTTACCCTTTCCCACTTCTCGAGTCCTCACTGACTCCCTCACGCATGCCTAAGCCAAATGTGAGAAAAACATCGTTTTCGAAACAAAAGCTTTGTTCTTGAAAACATCATATCGAGTTTCAGAATATACTGACTACCCCCGAGGCGAATTGTCGATCATTTTTCCGAAATGGGCCATGTCACCGAGATGAACTCGTTAGACCACTCTTCGCCGCAATTCTTCAAAATCTTCCTTGAAATTCCTTTTACAACCACTTTCATTTTTCTTTTCTTTCACGCCATGCACTCACACCTAATTTTCTAGTTACTCCCTGCATATGAAATGCATTATGCCATTTTCAAACAATTCATGCTAATATATAAATCATGCATATACTAACATAAATTAACTCACAACATCATGTTATTCAATTCTTATCAATAGCATCAAAATTAGCTCACTTGAGCTAATCAACAATCCAACCTAATTCCAATGGCTCTTACATAATTATATTTCATATAATTCAAACACTCATGTTAACACATTTAATTTTCCTGCATTAACAATTTCTTTCTACACAATTAAAGTCATTCATTTCAAGCAATATTTTGCTTACAATAATAATACGGACCATTTTCTATCCAACTGCTAAAACCGACTATTTTTAACAACTCTAAACGAGTAGTGGTCAGTCCGCGGCGCCCCTTCCACTACACCTGCTCCACTGCGAACCGAAACCACATTTCCCTCGCCCAACATCCAAACCATAATTTATTGCATAAATTATCACACAAACCATCCAAACAGTCCGTGGACTGTCTAAAACTAAGTTCCACATTTTCTCTGTATCACTGGCCCCAAGTTTGGGACCGACCAAACGACCATTCACGGCCTCAAACACTCCAAATCATTTACAAAGCTCTTAAAGTTGAAAATAACCGAGTAGGAGAAGACCCCTACCTCTTGGAGTTATTGAAACTCCAAAAAATTGGTGTCCACGTGTAGCCCTTGCAGCGTAGAACAACTTTGCTTCTTGGCCCGACGAGATCCGACGGTCCGAACACCGGGAAATCTAAAGAGAAGTTGCATTTTTTCTCTCTAAAAATCCATTCTCCTCCCCCACTGCACGTTGCAACACCATTTGGAGAAGAAATCTCATTTTTCTTTTCATTTATTCCACTTTTGTCCCTCACTTGCCACTTGTTAACACCTCCCATTGGTTGAGAGGATTACCCTTATCCACTTATCTACCCACCTTTGATTTTCCTCAAATTAGGAGATGCCACATGTCCATAAATCCCATAATTTGAGCCCAAGTTGACTCCATTCTATAATTCGACACGTGGTACACCGTGGAGCCACTCAAAATGTGCCAAGTGTCCCGCACTACGCCGTTGCTCAAAACGTGCAACCCGATTATCTTTAATTCGACGAATACGGTAACTAGATTTCGCAAGACGATTCCAACGGTGAAGTCCGTTTCATCATTTGAGATCTAGAAAATTTTCGGATTTTGACCGAAATTACCATTTTGCCATTTTTCAAAAAATTAGATTTTCTCGGGATTTTACATTACTACTTTTCGGACTCCAAAAGCCAAATGGAGCCTTCGGGTTTATTTAAATGTTAAGAGCTTATGAAAACTGAAATTGTGACCTACTTCTCATAAGCGGATCACTAACCGAGTTGTGATTACAAACTTTTTCCTTTTTACAAATACTCTGATCATGAAACAATTAAACAACAATTAAACTATAGCACCCCGTAATTTTTTAAGGGTAAAAAAAAAAAATTCTTTTAAAAATTAAAAGAAGGGCCTAAGGGTAATTCTCATATGAAAGTCTAGGTATAAAATATAAATAGAAAAAAATAATTAAAATATTTTATTATTTATTGGATCCTCTGTTTTTCTCTGTGTAATCTCTCTTGATAACCTTTATGTTGGATTTTTAAACGTTTAGTAACGTTTTTTTTGTGAATAAATTGTAATAAATATGTTTTAAATTAGTAACGTTTTTTTTGTGTGAAATTAGTAACGTTTTTTTTAGTGTGAATAAATTGTAATAAATATGTTTTAAATTATGTTTTTGGAACTATTGTATTCTCAGTAATGTAGAGCTTATTTATTGGCTCTAGGGGGTGGTTTTTGAAAACACACGTCAGGTTACTTCAAGGAGTAGAGGAAGGCTTTCTTAGGTTCACAGAGTAGACCAGTTTTTAAATTCCTAAGCACTCAAGCCAGATCTCCGGAGACTTAACACCCACCTGGACACAAGCACCGTGTGTGGAGCTTAATTGCTTTAAGGAAATCGTGTTTCACAAGCCTCTCGAATCACATTGTATTCATATTCTCGCTTGTTGAAATGTGCTGTTTATTAATCTTAATTTCATTTTATTTATTGATTTGTAATTTAGAATTTGCTATCTTACATGGTGTGTTATATTTATGTAATTTATATAATCTCTGTTTACTGTGTGTAATTGACCAACAATCTTAAAACGAATTCTGTTTTTGAGCAGTGAATAGGTTGAAGTGGAAAGGAGATTTTCTGGTTTATTTTTTGTTAATTTATATATATACATGTTTATCTAATCTTTGTCATGACAAGAATATCCGGATTAAATTTTTCGTTTAAACTTGGTTTAAATTTGTTTGAAAAACCTATTTATTAAATTCAATATTTGATTAAGAATCAAAATTTAAAATTTTGAAACAATGGATCTCTAAATTTCATGTCCGACGTAAGAGATAGCACCTGACGACCGAAGCCAGGTCTAATTGCGTTTTTCGATCGACCATTCGAAAACCCGCACAATCTGAAAATGGGTCATCTGGACCCTACCGAGGTTGAAGGTGAGTCGAACGGGCGTCAGGATTCGCCGCATACATGCGGGCTTTCGCAAGGCCGGTGCACGGTTCGCTTGCCGAAATGACCGTGGAGGTTTCAGCTAGCGGCCGGGCCACGTGCTTCCGGGCCGGGAAGTCGGGCCAGCGTGTGGGCTGGTCAGAGGCGTGGGCCTGAGCGCGGTACACGCGGTCGCGGTCGCGGTCGTGGACACGCGGCTCACGCGCTGGCCGTCTCGCGTGTAGGCCGGGCCGCGTGGGTTGGGCTAACCTGCTTCATATGTGTCGCCGCGCGTCAAGTGGCCGAGGCGCCGACGCGGGTCGGCGACGCGGCATGCGTGCCGACATCATCGAGAGAGAAAAAATTTATCTTTACAAATATTATTTGTTGCATTTTTGAAAGCAATAAATTAATAGTTTCTGTTTTGAACAGGAAATGGTCACGGAATCTTTCCAACTCGCGCACAGCGCTAACGCCACTGCGGACGGCCCGCGGAACCACGCCGAGAAACCTGAGAAATTCAATGGTTTGAATTTCAAAAAGGTGGCAAACAGAAGATGTCAGTTTATCTCGACCACACCGAACCTGCGAGGTTTTTAATCGAGATCCACTTCAAGTGAATGAAGAATAGAGGTTCTCTCACGGCGTTGATGCGTGGGAAGAGTTCCAACTATCCGTGCCTGAATTATGTCATGAACAATTAACGATGTTGTACAATGTTTATCAGGTAAAGAAGATACTTAAGGAACCACGGAGTCACTAGACAAGAAATATAAGACTGAGACGCCGGGTGCTAAGAAATTTGTCGTGGGCCGATTCCTAGATTACAAAATGGTGGACTCCAAGATCAGGGCGCTCAAGTACAAGAATTTCAAGCACTCTTCATGATTCATTCCGAAGGGATGATCTCGGTTAAGCCTGCCGTCGCTATTGAGAAGTCGCTCCCCGGGTAAAGGACTTCAAGAACTACCTAAAGCATAAGCGAAAGGAAACAACGTCAAGACCGACATGACTTCAATCAAGAAGACACAGCTTTCCGAGAAGAGGGTTCATTTCACCAAGTAAAGCAATGTAAATGGAGCATGGTCGAGCCCGCTCAAAAAAGAGAACCAAAGGGGTCAATCCGGGACCAAAAGGAGGAATATCCAGCGTAAATTCCTAAGGGAAGTGCTTCAATTGTGACAAGATAATACAAAGCTACGGATTGTAGACTCCGAGGAAAATAAGAACAAGGAGGCAAATGTGATGGAAAAATCACACAAGAGGTTGATGACATGAACCTCTCAAAGAGCAGTCTCGGCGAACCATTGGTCAACCCAAAGGAGGGTGGATCGACATCAAAACCCGGGCCATGTCCGTTTCGGACAGAATATGTTCACTTCTTCGACCCAAATGGAGAAGGAGAAGTCGCTCAATGGAATTCGCACGTCCGACATCTCGAGAGGACAAGGAAAGTGATCTTGAAGATGACTTCTGAAAGTCCCCGACAACAAATGTGTCGTATGTACCCGAGATCCGTAAGAATTTGGTTTCTGGTTCACCGTTGAACAAACACCGATTTAGATGGTAAATCAATTTGACAAGGTTATTCTGTTTAAGTCGTGGATAACAGGGAAAGGGATATGTTTCAGAATGGGTTGTTTAAACTTACTGTTATGGACCGGTAAAGCCCAAAACAATGAATAAAGCAAGTACTTCTTCTCTCAAGCGTATTTGCTGAGTCTTCTAGTTTATGGCATGGTAGACTCGACATGTTAATTATGGTTCTCCGAGGAGATTAATTAACTTAAGTCATATTCACATTTAAATTGATAACAACAACAAGTGTGACTTCAGGTTGAAGCAAAAATGACAAGGTCATCTTTCCAATCGATTGAAAGAAACACCAACCCTTGGATATGATCCATAGTGACATATGTGATCTTAAATTTGCACCATGCGGCATGAATAAGTATTTTATTACTTTGCTGACGACAAGACGAAGTATCACAGGCGTGTATTCGCTTAAGAGCGGATGAAGCTTTTAGAAAAAATTTGTTTTCATAAAGTCAAGTTGAAAATCAACTTAATAAGAAAATTAAAGTGGATTAGAAGTGATCGTGGTGGTGAGTATAACACCGATCGGGTGATTACCGTGACAATATGGGATTAGACATGAAGTCACTCCACCATATTCAATTTACCAAATGGTGTGGTCGAAATGAAAATCGTACATTAAAGAAATGACGAATGCATCAAGCACAAGTTCTGGTTACCTCGTATCATGCGTGGGGAAGCTTATTTTTGTTTACGAATTACCTTTTAAATAAGGTACCCCGGAAGGATGAACAAAAAGACACCATATGAAATGCGGGAAAGGAACACAACCCCTCTCCATAAATACCACTCACGAATGTGGGGGTCTCAAGCCAAAGGGTCGCTCCAACACCTAAAAGGTGAAAATAGTCCCAAGACCGCTGATCGTATCTCACGCTATGCACACAGAGTGCTTATCGATTTCTTTGTATATAAGTCCGAATCCATGGATATACACAAGAATACGATTATGGAATCAAGGAATGCGCCGCTTTTTTGAACACGTTTTCCATGTAAGTTCGAAGAGGACCAAGTTCGGCTCTGCTTCTAACACTAGACTACATCAAAGATAGTCGTGATCGCAAACAAGAACAAGAAGAAGAGTTAGAAGACGAACCCCGACGCAAAGAAGTTATCATGACGTAAAATCATTTGGTCCAGATTAATTTACAGGTCGGAGAGTGAACTCGTGAGCTATAAAGAAGCAAGTAAACTCTTTCTTGGAAGGCTCTTTGTGGAAAGAAGCTACTAAAAGTGAAATTGATTCCATCTGCAACCATACGTGGGAACTAGTGACCTTCCTCCGGTAGTAAACCATCAGGGTAAGTGGATTTCTCAAAGGAAAATGAAAATCGATGGAACAATTTATAAGTACAAGGCAAGACGCAGTACCAAAGTTGGCAAAACAAAAGTGAAGGTCTTTGGACATTTTGATACTTATTCTCCTATAACTAGAATAACTTCCATACGAATGGTACTTGCTATCACGTATCATAAATTCGAAATACATCAAATGGATGTGAAGACCGCTTCATCGGAGATCTAGATGAGGATCTAAGCATGGAGCAACCTCGAGGTTTCGTAGCTCCGTGGACAAGAAAAGAAAGTTTGCAAGTTAGTAAAGTCCCTATATGGCCTTAAACAAGCACTAAAACAATGCATCAAAAGTTTGATGCGAGGTCAAGCAATGGGCTTAAAATCAATGAGTGTGATAAATGTATATATGTCAAGAATACGCAAATGGCTATGTCATTTCAGGTCTCGTATGTCGATGACATGCTCAATGTTGGTAGTGACGATGAAATGATCAAATCTACCAAGGCTATGTTAGCGCCAAGGTTTGGATACGAAAAGATATGACTTATTGATTTGATTTTGTGTGGGTAAAAATCTGAGAACCTCCGATGGACTAGTTCTACCAATCGCATTATGTGGATAAAATACTGATAAGTTCCAAGAACGATGATTCTGGTGTGGCTAGGGACACCTATAGATGTAAATCTTCATATGTCAAAAAATAAGAGGAGAAAGTGTATCTCGCTTGGAGTATTCTAGCGATTGGAGCCTAATGTACTGATGAGTTTGCATAAGACCGTATATACTTACGTGGACAGAACCGAGTAGATACACGAGTAATCCAAATGGTGATCATTGGAAAGGAATTGTAAGAGTATTAAGATACTTACTGTATACTCGTGATTATGGATTGCACTACACAAGATATCCAATTAGACAAAGGATACAGTGATGCCAACTGGATATCTGATGTGAAGAACTCGAAGTCGACTAGTGGAGGCGGTTCACACCAGCAAAGTGAATTTCATGAAGTCCTCGAAACAAATCAGAATAGCCCGATCCACTATGGAATCGTGACCATTGCTTGGATAAATGTGGTGAAGAGGCTGATATTCCTGTGTGGCCAAAGCCCGACAATTTATATCTATCCATCGTGGATAGTTAGTCAAAGCACAAGCGCAGCCAAATGTGATGTATAATGGTAAGTCTAGACACTTACGCTGAGACACAACACCATTAGGCAACTAATCTCAATTGAGTTATCTCACGACTATGTAAAGTCAAAGGATAATATTGCATCCGCTAACCAAAGGGTTAAAATAGAGAATTAGTTGAGAAGTCACCGAGGGAATGCACCAAAGCCCATAAAAAATGAAGAGTCAATATGATGGAAACCCTACCTAATCGACTCGGGAGATCCGGCCATCTAGGTTCAAAGGGACAACTAAATCGTAAAGACTGCTTGGACTAATGGGGTTTTAACCTCTTGTCTGAATTCCTATGATGAAACAATGATATATTGAGATGAGGTTGCTATGCTTTTTAATAGATCTCTAATGTGCCTGGGAAATCCGAAAGGAGTATTGAGAGTACTCATACTAAAAATCACCTTTGTGAGAGAGAAGAGGGGCCGCTTCCAAAGGAGAATTGTATAGTAAGTACAATTCTTTAGAAACTCTCAACTGTGAAGATGTCCACTGGCTAAAACTGACATAACAAAGGAGAATCAAGAATGCCGTGAAGAGTCCTGTGTGAGAGATATATCATCTTTACATAAACGACAGAGGTTCAAGGACATCGTGTCTACCTTTAGCCAAGAAGTAAATATATTCTCATATGGGAAGGTTCAAAGGATAAAACCTACTCCATCCATTCAGTTCGACCGCAGAGCTCTATCACCAAGGTTGAGTCTTTGCTTTTCTCGACAATTCATTCATGCAGGGTATCAAGTGATTTTTAAACGTTAGTAACTTTTGTGAATAAATTGTAATAAATATGTCTTAAATTAGTAACGTTTTTTGTGTGAAATTAGTAATGTTTTTTTTTAATGTGAATAAATTGTAATAAATATGTTTTAAATTATGTTTTGGAAACTATTTGTATTCTCGCATGTGAGCTTATTTATCGCTTCCTAGGGGGTGGCTTTTGAAACACACGCTGTGTTACTAAAGGTATAGAGCGAAGGCTTTCTTAGGTTCTGGTATAGAATTTTGTGTGCGCAATTTCCTAAATTCTTGCTAATTCATTGGTATCCCTTTATACTTAACACTAATCAGCACAAAGACCAAAGGGAAATAATTTGTTTTAAGGAAATTGTGTTTCACAAGCCCCTCGAATCACACTGTATTCATATTCTGGGCTTGTTGAACAAAGTTGTTTATTAATCTTAATTTCATTTTATTTATTGATTTGTAATTTAGAATTTGCTATCTTACATGGTGTGTTATATTTATGAAATTTATATAATCTCTGTTTACTGTGTGCACTTTCAAGATGTAAGATTTTTCCATGATCTTACTATAGTGCATCGAAAAAAAAATTATTTTCG